>JAACJT020000002.1:8536169-8548612 GCA_009936485.2 Gymnarchus niloticus | reverse complement strand
CCACGTGTCGAAGTCCGGCGCGGCCGGGGCCGGGGAGAGCGACGCCCGCGCGGGGGGCCGCGGGGGGGGGGGGGGGGGGGCGGATTACGGACAGCTAGCGTGGGCCCTCTGTTGGTGCGTGCCGGGACATCGGGGGGCACGTGAGGGGACACGGGATCAACGGTACAAAGCAGAGAAAGACTACCCCCCGGCCTCCATCGCCGCCACCAACACCTCTGCCACCCCGCCGGCTGGGGCAGGGCACGGTGGCAGCTCGGGGGGGAAAGGGGGCCTGACAGCGGACAAAAGCGTGGAGGCGTGAGGCTCAGGAGCAGACTGGGGCCGCGCGACTGGCCTAATACCGCGGAACGATTAGGCACACAAAGGGCTAGGATGAGGCGGGGTGAATGCTAGCCGTGTGCCCCAGATCGCATTAGGGTCTTAGAGCTGGGGCTCGGATTAAGCCTTAGTGAAAGTGTCTGGGATGAGCGAATGAGAAGGCAGCCCTTCTTAATTGCATTTCTTTCCTTTTTTCTCTCCCTTTTTTCGCATCGCCAGGGAAGATCCGTGTCCCAGGCTACATCTCAAAGAGCAACGAGTTAAATGAACCTCTGCGATGGGGGAGGGGGGGGTCGGGGAAACGTGGCAGCGTCTCCGGGATAAAACGACACAATCCCAGATGATAGCAGATGGACACGATCGGTCATCTTTTCTTTTCTTTTCTTTTCTTTTTTTTGCCGTCGTGGCTTCATTTCTCTCACCCCGGAAGGTAATTAAAAAGCACTGAGCACCTGCCTCTGAGCAGATCCTTCGCCGAGCCACGATGACGTCTGCTGGAGTGCGAGGCCACTAACAAACAGCTAATTCTCCTCCCACGAAAAGACGCAGAATGTCTCTCACTTGGAATAGGCATACGTTTCAAAGGGAATCTGAGGAGGACATGCAGTTATGTCAGCTTGGGCAGCAGCTTCTGAATGCTGGAAGCGAAAAGGAATCTTAGTTTAGCTGTGCAGCAGGTTAACTGGTTTCTCAGCAGATAGCTTGGCATTTTTCTTCAGAGTTTTCAAGCCTAGGAATAAATCGTACACTGAAGCAAGTTAGCTAGTTCATTTGAACAGAATTTGTGCAAGACCTTGGTTAATAAGACACAAATATAGCAAAGTCACCCATGTCCATGAGGAGAACTGGTTATATTTTCAATAACATGGTACATGTCAGACTAGTCTTCTTCTAGTCCTGGTTCAACCATCTTCTTCACCTGCATGTTCACATGCTGGGGTGCCCCCAACAAGTCAGTGGGCACAGATGCCCACCTTTGAATCATGGGGGGTTGGTGAGGTTAACTATAGACTTTTCAGTCTGAAATGAATGGGATCAAAGAGACAAAGAGGCTGGTAGAATGGGGAGGGTGTATAACAGGATCACGCAACAAGGAGGTCACCTGTGGACACTGATCTTTCCTGCCTCGCTCTTCTACCCTGACCCCGCCCCTGCCATAAGCCCGACAAGTCCCTCTTTGGTTCACCTTTGGCAGGGTCCTCACCTCTCCTGGTCCTCCAGGGAATGGCAGTTGTGTGTGTTTGAACCCTGCTTCCCCCCAAACCACCCCCCCAAACTTCCTCGGTGTACCAAGTGAGTGCACATGGAGGGTCACCGGGGGGCATCCCAAAGTGGATGACAAAGCTTTGAAAAGGTTGGATGCTCAAGGATCCTCCCACATAGATCCTCGGTCCATCCCCCACACCCCCCACTCACGGAAACACACAGTGTTGACTTTACTGTCAGCTCTGCCCACTCTCGCGTCAAGCCTAGGGGCGATTCTGGGCCCACCATCAGGAAAAAGGACCCCTTCACCACCCCCCCTCGTCCCCCCACCTGTCCATTCCCTCAGAAACACCTGTGTTGTTTCCAATACCTGTCCCTCTGGAGGGCAAGCGGTCACCTCAGTTTTGTCGAACAGCAAGCGGTGGCCAAATTCCGCATCGAGAGGCCTGGCTTTTCCCATCCTTTGTTAATTGTAAAAATGGAATGCCGAGCTGAGTCTGAAGCATTTCCCCCAACAATCAGCAGCAGTCATTGATCCGTGACCTTCCTGATCCCTCAGCTTAGATCACTTTGATGGTTCTTCAATGCTCAAAGGTCCCAGTCCTCATTCCCTCTCAGTGTCAGTGTTTATAAGCTACTGCTGTACCCTAATTAAAGTCAGTGATGCTCTGACAACTACGTCAACATATACAAACCTGACTGTAATATGTCAAAGTACACTGTAGGCCATCGAGTACCCCTGTGTTCATATAGTGTAGACATTAATGATGCGGAACCAAACTTTAATGAACAATTGGAATTAAATTATCATTTCTTGTTTTATACTTTGATTTCCTGTATCCCTTTGTCTGCGCTCAGCATCACTTAGCTATCAGATATCTATGACTTCTCCCAGCTGTGGGACCTACTTGAAGTCCTGGCACCACCCTGTAGATCAGTACCAGTCTACCTACTGGCTACACTCAACATCAGCTGTAGGTATGACGTCACGTAGAACCTCGACACCACCCTTGCCCTTATCCACAGCATTACGTAATCTCTAGACTCTGGCAGCAGGATGGTCTCTCAACCCAGCTTCACCTTATGTCTCCGACTCCCCAACAGTGTCTCAGTCGAAATTCAGCCACAGCTGCGTTATCCTCCTGGCACCCTGGCGACTGCTTACCTGTGTCCTCCTGAACGGATGGGTCTCCCAAAAGTGGACCGCAACCCCGCCTATCGCTATCACCTCCCCACCCCCAGATGGGGGGCCGAAGTGTGCCGCCCGGCTGAAAAAAGAACCGTCCTGAATGAGCAAGAGAAGGATCAATGGAAGCCCCCGGAAAATCCCATTACGTCCCAAAGGGCCTCATTGCCTTGGCTTAGACCTCTGGCGGCCATTCTGCCCAGGGCAACATCTCTGTCTTTGTGCACCTTGTCTTTTGGTTAGATTTTATCACATTAGTTCCAGGGGAAGCTGGAAGTCTAGAATAATTACGACTCCTGTGTTAGTGGCAGGGTGGCAGGGCCAAGAGGAGTAAAGGGCAAGCAGTGGGGGGGGTATATGATCAAACGGGGGAGACGTATCTTTCGGTGGATGTGGTTTGGAGAAAAAAGAAGATATACTGAGAAGGCTTTCATGCAGCATCAGAGGTTCTTTTGTGGAGAGATGCTGGTCTGCAGGAGAACTATAAATCTGTACGGAGGACTGCAGACCTGAGGAGTCTGAGCACAGTATCCACACTCTCACGGCCGAGCTGCTTTCCTTCCAACCCAGATGACGTGGCTCGAAACAGTTAAAAAAACAGAGGAGCATGGAAGTGACCCATCCGTCCATCTATCATAACAGCTTATCGACTAGAAGGTTGCGGTGAACCTGGAGCCTATGCCAGAGAGCACAGGGCACAAAGCAGTGGACAACCTGGATGGGATGCCAGAAGACACATGCAAAATTGTAAAAATATAACCTCAACCCTGAGACCTGCAGCCAAAACTCAATCAGAACAAGCCCACAAACCAAGAAACAGGACTTCAACAAACAAAACTGAGCGTTGCTGAGCCCCAGCAAAGCTCACAGCTCAGTCTAAATAGAACTTGATGCCCTACTTCCTGTTCAGAGCAAGATCACGTGGTCCCTGCTCCATCCCATAATCGACAAAATTGCTGTGCAGGTATAACGCAATTCTTTCGCTAAAGTGTGGGTTTATACATACAAGCCTAGATACGAAAGTCAACGGCTCTATTACAAACCAGAACAACACAATAAAAATAAAACACAGAACCAAAAATGATTTTTATTATTTTGTGCTGTATTATTGATGACACAAGCATGCTTTTTCTGTTCTCTACTTTGAGGACTGAAGAAAACCTATGGCATTATTCTGGACTCTTGCTGCTGCTCTATTTAAACCCCCACGCTGCCCATCTGTCCAGCTTTAATCGTAGGACCAGGAAGGAGTAGGCGCTGATCGATGGCTCCCTTGTGTGGCACTCAACCGAGCCACCCTCCTTTGATGACGGTTCGAGTGGTGATGGGCCTCCGTAGGATGGCACTGGCCAGCAGGGAGGACCTCTTAGAGGAAGGTGGTCTTGGGGGCAGGTGCTGATCTGTGCAGGCAAGCCAGCTCCTGGGCTGATTTGGCCCCCTGTACCCATTGTACCGAGGGGGTCCTGTGGAGCTCATTGATCACCCCCGTGACGTGTGGGATGGGGGCAGGCGTCCATCACGATGGTCAGGCGGCTCTCATTGGTTCCTCGCTGTCGCCCTGAGTGACGAGCCGATGATTAACCTGCTCACATCCCATTAAACTGCTCACCAATGCCCGGCCCCCATCAGAGGATAGAGTGTCCTGTAACCAGTGAAGAAAGGCCACCAAAGTAATCCAGTGCCATTCACCTGTCCCTCTGTGGCCTAGAGAGTCTCCTTGTACTGAGGCTGTGTCAACACTCACATGAACTTTGCAGTTATGAAGCAAACCCCCTTAGCATCTCCATCAAAACGGACAGGCTATCAAAGGAATTGCTAATTAGCAAGTGAGTGAAAACAATGATTTAGTTCACCATAAGTACTTCTGCTCTACATCCCTGGAAGCTGTGAAGAACCACACTGCTGAGTGTTTATAAATCATTCGAAGCAGATAAACGCTTCCACTTGCCTCCATTCCTGTTCAATCCCGGCCCTTGTCTCCATTCCCGTTGACTTTTACTCTTTACAAAATGGATTCATTTGACACTGGAAAGCAAGAAAGGCCAAACTTTTATGTAGCAATTGCTTCAGAAGATGCTCTCTCTTTATTATGTAAATTGCTTTCAGTCCTCTAAAAGATATTGGTAAATTATTTAAAGATATCAATAAAAATCCACGCATCTGTCATTGATCCATCCGTCTTCCAACCGGTTACTCTTGCCAGAGTCCCATCCGTGCATCCATTTATCCATTTTCCAAACCACTTATCCAATGCAGGGTCGAGGGTGGCCTGGAGCTAATTCCAGGCAAATTAGGGCAGAAGGCTTGGGTAGACCCTAGAAGGGTGTACCACAGCCAACCCATGGCGCACACACACACACACACACACACACACACACACACACACACACACACACACACTATTGCCAGGGCCACGGGATCAATACCTTAGATATTTTTTTTAACTGGGAGACACAGTGACTCAGTAAGTTGGACTGTTACCTTACACCTACAGGCTTGAGATTTTGAATCCCACCTCACCTGTGTGTGTGTGGAGTTTGCATGTTCTCCCCATGTTTCACAGGTTTCCTCTAGTTACTCTGGGTTCCTCCTGCAGTCCAAAGACGGGTGGTTATGCTACCTGTCATCTCTAAATTGCTGATAGTGAATGATTGTGAGCACATGGATGTATGTACCCTGTGATGGACTGGCACTCAATCCAAGGTGTACCCCAGCCTTGTTCCCTGTGCTGCCTGGGATTGGGTCTTGCCCCCCCCCGAGTCCCTGTCTAGAATAAGGGGTTAGAAGATGGATGGATGGAAGAATGGATTGATTGATGGATAACTGGGTTTCCTTAAAATGATAGTAGCTCCTTGGTATATCCACAATAGACATCGGACATAATTTCAGAATAATTTCAGAATTTCTCCCATTTAGAGATCCGGGTCACTGTGGGGCATCCAATTTGCAACACCTATGTCTCCAGCAATGGATGGGAACCCCATCCAGGGTGTACCCCTGCCCTGTACTGCCTGGGATAGGCTCCAGGGCTCCTCAAGACCCTGGTCAGGATAAACAGCTGGAGAATATTGCACCTTCCAAATAAATATAGCATCTTTTAAAGAAATTTGTACATTCAGTCCTGTCACGTCTATTCTGGTCCACTGTAGACTACTGTTTTCAGTTATCATTGGCCATAACATGAAATATTTAAGAGAAATTGAGAAAAATATTTCAAGTTTTCAAAAAACTGTTTGTGTAACTTTAAATTGTTAAATCATTAAATGAAGAGACTGTTGTCACGACAACGCCATGTTGGTACAGCTGTCCATACAGTCACTGCACAGCATAGCCAGTTTAGACTACATCTGTGTGTACGTGTGCAGTTTGCATTTTCTCCCCATGTTATCAGGGTAATCCAGTTTCCCCCACTACTCAAAGACAAGCATTTAAGTGAACTGCTACCTCTAAATTGCCCACAATTTGCATGTGTGTGCCCTGAAATGAACTGGCATCCCATTCAGGGTGTCTCCTGCTCCCTGTACTGGCTCCAGGCTCACTGCACTGGAGACATGGTTCAAAGATCGATGGATGTTACATTCCAACTGTAGCAGTGTGGGTTTTGTTTTAATAATCCATCCATCCATCCATCCATCCATCCATCCATCCATCCGTTTTCTAAACCACTTGATCCTATGCAGGGTCATGGTGGGACTGGACACTGCGAGACTGGGGGGACTGGGAGACTGGATCTCATAGGGCACAAGACGAGGGACACCCTGAACGAGGGGGCCAAACCATCACAGGGTATTTTAATTATATGAATAAATTGAAACCTTCAAAATATTCCTATAATGTTCAAGATAAGAAATGCATAAGTCAATCAAGTCTTAATAAATCAGGTAATGAATGACTTCACTGTCATTCACACCACACAGAGATATAAAACACACACAGTTACTCAGTTATACTTACTATTTAAGAGTAAGGAAGTAGTTTTCTGCATGTTTAATAGCTGTCTTTGTTAGAGTTAGCTGTCTTGAACAAAGTTTTCTACAAAATATGATGATAAAATGATTGCTTATAAGTTATTGATTTTTTTTTTTCTTCAGACCATCATCTTAAGCATGTGTTCGTTTTGGGCTTTGAAAAATCACGTGACTGGATTCCACAGGAAGTGCTCTGATACAGTGGCCATTTTCATAGCTTCCCATTTCCTGAGCATTTTGCTTTCATGTCAACTGAATGAATCTCCTATGTAAACTAAATACTCTGATTTATGCTGACATACAGACCTAATACATAAGAGAGACTAACCAGATACTATCACAGTTGGATAGACTGAGCATCAGGCAGCTGGTAAAATTGTAGGTGAAATGAGTAGAAGATGACAAGTAACATTGTGGGTAAAATGGGGACAGAAGAGAAAGTGGAAATGTGGGTAGCATGAACTGTGGAGTATTGTGAGTAACATGGGCATTAAGCAGCCTCATGATTGACATGGACAAGATTCTAGGTAGCATGAGCTGGGGATGACAATTAGCACCGCGGTTAAGGGTAATGTATTTGTTTATTTAGTTTGACAGTTATATGACCATAGAGCCACAGCATGTTTCTTTGCAGCAGTCTTACTGCTGTGACTGAGTGAAGTTCAGATTTACCTTCACAGGTGCCTCAGTCTATAAGCTTCAACCCACCCATTTGCACAATAAATAGCCAAAATCAGGCAGATTAAGATTAAACCTGAGACTAACTGGAGAAACTCCATTTCCTCCACCACAAGCTGGAAATAATTTGACTAATAAAAAGCGATTAGCTGTACCTGCGTTTGCTAGCTGGTGCATCACCTCCTCCCCTCCTCTACTTTAAGGCATAAAATGCTGAAGACAGCAGGGGTATGTTTCCTGGGCGTGCACACGTGGTGGCGGGGGGGAGGGGGTTATTTTTGGTGCCACCCGTTCCTCACATCCCCGCTTTCTCACGCGCAACCCGATCCAGCTGAATCGGTCCAGAATCCGGGGCCTTCACAGCAGGCCGACCACGGTACCGCTCTCACACCGGCCCTTTGTTTGCCACTCAGAGGCGAAGATTATGTGGTCGCATTTAAGGGGCCGAGGGGGAAGGACCCTCCTTCAGAGCCCCCAGTTAACCCCCCCTTTTGGGGGCCGAGCATACAACTGGATATGCTATTCTGCACTGGGGAGGCCGTAGTCCCAGCCCTCAGGTTGCTGGTGTCACCTGGTCTCCTTGCCACCCAGCAGGATGCACTTTCATCTTTTGTTGTTGAGTGGAATGGGTGTTTTTTTGCAATGCAGCTGGTTTGCCCTAGCTGTTCCCATTCCCACCCCCAACCCCCCTCCCAACAACACCTAAAGATCCAGTCTCCCCACCACCAATTTCTTACTTGAAATCTCTTTTTTAGCAATATTTCCTACCAGCCCTCGAAAATAGCTCTGTCCATGTCATATACTGGGCCTGTGTGGGGTTGGGACCTCAGTGTCAGGCAGCAGACAGGCATGTGAGATACCGCTTTTGGTGGTTTGGCTTTGCTGAGTATGTTCGTCGAACTGGCGGGGACGCCAATCACACCCCAGGGAGAGCACTGATCCCAGGCCCAGAGCCCAGGAACGAGAGCCAAGAGAACAGGTGATTCACGTATCCTGTAACTAGTTTTCAGGGGCGACAGGTGAACAAGAAGAGTACCAAGCCCACCCCCCCACCCTTCCAAACACATTTCCGGTGCTTTACGCTCACCTGCCCAGCCACTCCCACCCCCCACCAACAACATGGGGCCAAAGTCACAGGCACAGAATGATGGTAACACAAAGTCTACTACGAATGGCCACCACTACACAGACTGGCAAGGCCATGGACATAATTAAAGATGGAGAAGAAAGACCTATGAAGTGCTCCTTACACAGTGGAGGACCAACCAAAACTGGGCTCTTATTGCTGAGTCATTTCCTCATCACTGATGCAATAGAAGAAAAATTGTGTTGTAATTATACTTTTCAGAATGCAGGCGATAAGCAAAGCACACAAAACTACAGTGTTATCAAACAATAAAGATAAAATGTAATGAAAAAATTTGAATTGTATTATATACAATTGAGTTATTTCAACATGTATACTAATACACCACATCCCAATATTGATTAAGTGGCTATGGAAGGATAGACAGATGAATCAATATATATTATTTACTAATTATGTAATGTTAAATCATGTCAAGATACCGGTTTGTAATAGAGGAACAAAGACCAACAGGGGTGTTATTTATTTGAAATTCTGCATTTTCTCTGTATGTTTATAGGGTGGGACTATAATGCCTTATTTGTACTTTAAGTGCCACAAACTCCGTGTAAATTAAACCAGACTGGAGAAGTAATTTGTGCATGTTTATGCATTTTCCCCCCGGGACTCTGAAACAGCGCCATCTAGTGTCCTGACACCAAAATTTTACTGCATAGGCTTCAAAATTATCTATGAGTGCGTCTAATTAATATCAACAAAATGTCAACACACGGACTACCTTTTTGAACGCATATGAGTTCAGGAAAGTGCCATTTGTTTAAGTTTTTATCTCCAAATTGATTGTCATACCAAGCTCATTTGCTAACAGCATGGACTTACAAATCACCCTTTTTTTTAGCAAAGCAGTGCCTTTGGCCTTGCGCCCATCATAATCCACATTAATGGGCAGGCACATTAGTGTCATCATGCTGCTAGAATGTTCCAGATTGAACCTTAAACTAACAACACTTCCCTCATGAAAACAGTGACACTCGGAGGCTTGCTCTGCCGTTGGGTTGAGCTTTGGGATTCTCCGTGCCGCGTTTCGGGGTGTGCGCACTATGAGACAACAGGGAAAAGAAAGATTAAAAAGGAAATAAAAAGCCTGGAAAGGGGAAAAGAGGCGAAACATTGGGCTTATGGTGAGGATGCCATCTTTTATACCCTGAAAGCCCTCCCCAGATGGTGGAGAAGAATTTCCCAAAAAGCCATTCAGTTTTTTACAAAGCAATCTAATTGTGAACAAACTGTTATTGAATCGGTGGGGACCATGACCGTGGACCGCAGTGGGCCCCGCTCCAGTGTCCCCACACGCTTGCTCTGACTGACCGGGTCACAAGCCGGCCGGGGCCCCTGCCTCTCGGTGGTGGAGGGGGCCCTCGCAGGCCGCTGAGTGACACGAGGGGCCGCCTCGGATAACAAGCACGACAGAACTGCACAATGCACCCTGGCCTGATGCCAGAAGGGGGGCAGGACCGGCTCAATCGACTGTTAAGTCTTGAGGGGGGGGAGCTGAATGAACTTCAGGTTTGATAAATGAAAAGGCCCAACATAATCTAGCAGGGGAAAGTCCAAAACGGTGTGTAAGCTGAACACACAAGTGCAAATGGAATAGTAAGATCAACAGCCGGCCTGTGTGGGAGCTTTGAAATAAAGTTTCTTAAGCTTGATTCTTGACTCAATGAGAGAGAAAGGCTACGATGTTCGCATCATGGCTTTGGACCCCCAGTCGAAAATAAAAAACATTGTAAAAATCATACATACGGCAGCAATGTTAAATAGTGATTTGGAAAGCTAATCAGCAAAGTGCTTTGCTGACATCAGGTGACTGACGACTTTTTTACAGGTAATCCAGGGCATGTGGGGGAACTCGGCGGGGAACGGGAAACGACTGAGGCACAGTGGGACCCGGCCCAACCAGCTGGCGCTAAACAAACACACAGCAAGTGGCCCACTTTTGCGACCCATCGGCAAACATCGCAGCAAGGTGCGAAAGGTGGAAGAATGGGAGCCAGGCGGAACACGTGAAAGGACAGCCAATGATGGGTGCTTTTCAGCCAAAAACGTTTCGGCCACATGGGTGCCACGACATCTGCTCGGTTTCCTTCACAATCAAGTTTGGTGAAACGGCGAGCCTCTGAGTCACTGGTGTAACATATGTACAGAAGCGTGTTTGTAGAGGTTTAAATACACATGATGTATGACCAAGCCTGAGATTATCATATGTGTGCAGAAAGAGCATTAGACCTGACCATTTCCAAGGCTGAAAAGTCACTCCAGCAAATTCTGAGGAGACTGGATGAGCTGCCTTCTGATTTGCTTTCAAACCATTTCATGGTGTTTCAAGGAGAGCTCTATGGTTAACACTGGCTGCAGAGCTGGTTTGGCTGGTGCGGAACCAGGTACAGAATAGATTTGATTAGTGACGTGTCAGTCATGACGTCTGGCAGCTCTGTGCCTTCCGTGACGTCGAGTGAAGTAGCAGAATGGCCATCATAATCCTATAACTACACTCAAGAAAAGTTCATAGGCAAGTGACAGGTAACAATCATTTTCATGCCATTATGGTTTGCTTACATTCTGCTTGAGTTTCCAATCCCAGTGTAGAACGCTGTACAATAAGAACAGTTTTGTAGGATCTACTCGTGTATACGAAGCACAGATGATTTCCAACATATCATACAAAATTCTAAAAACTGTTGCTGCTCCATGTCTAGGTAGACATTTAGCCAATGGATTTATCTAATATTACAAAAGCACAACAGATGTGCCAGCCTGCAAGCGCACCATTAACTATCGGTTTCATGCTGCTGTTAATAAATATGTAGGCTGACCTGAAGAGATAATAAGCAATATGAAGATGTTTGCTACTACATCTGTCAGGTCAGGCAAACTCTCCACTGCAGGCCAACACTTTAGCCTGCCTGATGGGAGCAAATGTTGTCCTTCTCCGGCGAATTGGTCTGAGAAACAGCGGGTTAATAATTGCCCCCAGTCAGGCTGTAACATGTATGGAGATGAAGGTTCATTGTAACCCCCACAATGTGGGCTTGTGAGGGTGGCACTGGCCTCAACACTCTGCCTTTGCTTCACTTTCTCCAGCAGACAAAGGCCCTCCAGCAAAAAGAGGCCTGTGGCGGAACGAACAAAAGCCTGTCTGCAAAGTTACAAAAATAACTAAAATAAGTTTCCAATGCGTCTGAACGGACCATAAATCACCGCACCGTCGCACGTCCCTGTCCTGACAGCTGATTTTTATGGACATTCACTGTGAAGGTCAGTGTTCACCCATCCCAGGCCTAACTCCACTGAAGCTCACTAAAGAGCTGAGTGCTGTTCAGCCATCTACAGGGTAACTGAACTGCATTTTCTGAACCAGTCTTCCATGCTTTCAAAGGGTGCTCCTACTCAGCTGTTAGTATCAATACTCTGAGTAGTCTGAAATAAGCAGGCCGTATGCACAAGTGATTTAGCCTCATGCCTTTCAGGTAAAATATCAGTCTGGTCTAAAACAGCAAACAGAAGCAGTCCCTGTCAGTGAAGAGGGAGCTATAGAAGACAGAAGAGGTGTAATATGGATGCTATTTAACCTCTGCTGCATGTATGTTCTTTAAATCGCCCACATTTCAGCTTAAGGGATGAGAATGGCAAGGGAGCTGGAGGGGCAGATTAGACAAGGGGCCTGCTTTTGGGGCCAGCATCATGGAGCCTAATTAAGGGATTCCCAATCATATATTTTATTTTGTTTGTATAAACAAGGGCAACACGCTGCCGACGGGCCGCGACGCGTCCTGATTATTCCTCCCCGAAGTTACCCCATCTGTCCCGGTTTATCTGCCTCGGGTCCCTTTCAGGTCCCTGACAGAGAGCATGGTGGGGGGGGGGGGGGGGGGCGCGCCTCAAGCCCCCCCCCCCCTGTGCCCTTCCACCCCAAACCCCTCTTTTTTAGCTTTTTTATTGG
>JAACJT020000002.1:8513151-8536159 GCA_009936485.2 Gymnarchus niloticus | reverse complement strand
GCCGCGTGTTCCCCCGCGTCCCCGCAGCGCGCCCCGCGAGCGGTGGCGGGGGGGGGGGGGGCGGGCGGGCCTCGCTTCAAGCCCACCCTCCTCTGTGCCCTTCCACACCAAAGCACTCTTGTATAGCTTTTTGATAGGCTTTCAATCCCCAGCCCACTGACTATGTTTTGTCAGGAGGTATAAGAAGCTGTGGTTTTTTTTTGTTAGGGGCGTGAGTTTTGGTCGGGGGGGAGACTTTACTTTAGAGAGAGTTGTGGAGATGTAGGGAGGGCTCAGGGTCTGGGGGGGCAGACTCACGGTGGAAAGCAAAAACTGCAGCAGATGGGGTCGATTGTGCTCTTTCCACACATTAAGGAGTAGGACATCTGCAGCAGCAACACACTGGTGGTCTAGAGCAATTAAGGCCCCGTTGGAAGGGTGCGGCCAATAGGGATAGAGAACGGAAAAGATAGTCTTGCCTGCCGGTGCATGGAGATGAAGTCAGGCTCACATTACAATGAGGCCACTCACAATAGGGGGAGCCACAAGCGAGAGATGGAGTGGGGGGGGAGAGATTAATGTACAGAGAGGCAAGCAACAACATTCTGTGCTGCAGAGAAAAGGAGGAGTTTCGGGTGGAAGGTTCGGTTTGAGCTATAAAGTGTGTCCTTTTTCCCTCTCGGCCATTTGAATCCCGGGGTCACTTACAGGGGCTTGTGGGTGGGGGGGGGGGTGTGAGGGCAGCTTAGACGTGCAGTGTTGTGGATTTAATGTGAGGCATTTTTTTTTCTTTAGTTTTGTTTTGCCGCCGTGCCCCCCCACCACCACCTTTTCCCTGGGCTTTGGTGAGGTGATATGACAAAGCATGGTCATCCCTAGGATTATACCCTTTTAATGTATTCTTTATTTATTGATTGGGTGCTTGGGGGACTATGTGGGGCACGGGAGGAATGCAGTCGCACTGTTTACTGCCCCCCCTCCCCGGGGGTAGATGCACACAACAACCAGACCCCTCAGCAGATTTGCATAACTCAGGCTAATCCGCACAGAATCCAGTTGTCTGAAGTAATTGGGCAAAGAAGCTGGACAGAGCTGCCATGTGAGCCCTTGCAGGCTGGACAATGTGCCTCTGACTAATCAAACCATCGTTTATTTATGTACAGGCTGAGTACAAGACATTGATAGCAAAAGTACTTACATTATTTCCGAAATGTCGCCAGAATACAGCCCCCAGTGTAACATATGCACAGAAGCATGTTTGTAAAGATTTAAATACACATGATGTTATCTCCTTACACTGAAGAAGAGTAATCCCAGCAAGCTTGGATTAAAACAAATTTCACTGTTTAAAAATTATACAGCAGGCAGGGTCGACCAAACTACTGACTTGTTCGTGAAACTCACGCCAAGTCAGGAAACACAAAGTGAACTATTTTGGTACTGATGAGGTTGTCATGGTGACAGAGCTCCGCTGGTGATGATTTGATTTAGAAGAGGCACAGTTGGTGAAAGGCTGGTTAAAAACTGAAGGGGGGGGGCGGGGGGGGCGGTGCGCACACAGCGAGTCATGACAAATAATCTTATAATGAAAGGACTCAGCTTCCATCTAGGTTATATATTATGGTCGTAAGACCATTTTGGCTGGCTTCTGTCTATCAGTCATTAACAACAGAGAATGGAGTGGGTGCCTGTAAACTGGCTAATGCCAGCTACAGGTTTGTGTACTAATGATTGAGATAGAAAAGAAATTCTCTGCCTGTTATTTGAGAGGTTTCCTTGTCTTTGATAAAAATGCAGCTCAGACAAAACTCCTAATTACTGATAATTGCCACGGGGCTCATGGAGCTGGTCTCTCCCAGTGTCTGAAAGAGGAACCAGGACTGTACTAATCCTATGGTTTGGTCTCCTTTCACCTCTCCAGTGAATCACAGACCATTCCAGTGTCAGACGGGGTGGCAGTCCCATGTACAGTACTGTCACCTACAACCACTCAGGAATATTCTGTGGAAAAGACAAGGGTCAACCTGCAGGTTTCCTTTATAGAGTTCAAGGCTACTGCCAGACAGTTCCATTTGGGGAAAAAAACAGCTCACAGCTTCCCTTTTGAGAGTCCAGACTCAAGACTCACTGCTTCTCTGACTTTGCTTCAGATAACAGCTTCATGACTCCAATCTGTATAAAAAAAAAAAGTCTTATTTCCCTTTCAAATCTTCACTAGTCGTAGGAGTTGAGTTTTTATTGAAAAAGAAAAGTAAAAACATCGTAATCACACAGACCTGCCTTGCTGCAGAGCAGTACAACGTGAACAAGGTCCAAACGTTACTTGTGCAACTTGTACAAAGCTGTTGAATGGGACCCTTTTGGTACCTTGTGCTTTGGGAGAGGGCCCCACCCCAGGGATATTAGCAGCCAGGCTTCCTCGACATTGTTTAGGTAAGAGAATCAGCACATTCACACCCTTGGTAGAGGGCATCACTCGGTGACAAACTGGCACTGAGAATGAACTTAATCCTCTAAGCTCATGTCGGGGCTTGTCTTTTCTCTTCCTCCCTCCCTCAGCAGCAGACTCCAGCCCCGAGACACAAAGCCGCCCAGCAAAGGAGCCCCAACAGAAAGCTGACGTCTCTGGTAGTCTCCTTTTTCTGTATAATCTGTCAAGTGCTGTTTTTCCTTTTTTTTTTTGTGCTCGGCCGACAGGAAACTAACGTGTGCTCTTGTTTCAGTGCAGTCAAACATAATGTTGCTGTTTGGAAGTACGCAAAGGTACTAAGGTTTAAACAAAGGCCTGGTGGTGATGTTTTCTAGTGTTGATCGCAATTCCCATTCTTGTTTTAGGAACGGAATCACGTGAAAGAAGCAAAAACATGTTCATAGAAATTTCACACAATTGAGGAAAAATATTTTACATCAATAAAAAAGTTAGAAACCTGCTTAATAACCATGTTTCCAGGTTTTCTTTGACAATGCAGTCTATGACTGAAGTCTTGATGATCCCTTCAATCCTGTTAACCTTCTCTATCATCCCATTAAACCGGCGTGAAGCAAATGGGCCACAAAACAAAACAGTCTTACTTTCGGCAATGCCCAAAAATATTGTCAACTTTCTTTTGTTAAGATTATAATCACATTTTCATGTCTATATTTCATATTCACTTTTATTTTGGTGTCAAGTGACCTTTGACCCTTTCTAGCATGCCACGCAGAGGCAACTTTAATCTTCCACAGACAGGTATGTCATCCCTGGGATTTCTAAATGAGAGGGTAAAGGAAGAGGTAAATCCCTCCTTTTCCTCAGGCTTTGGAGACCAACTGTTCCGATTCAGCAATGAGATGAACTGAACCTGAGGCGCGGGGGAGAAGTGTTGTCAAATATGAATAACGCCTACAAAGGAAAACAATATTAGCTGAGCTAAATGCAACAAAAGGAAAACAGGGCATTAGTGTCAATATACTGAAAAAAATGCCTGAGTTACGATGCAAAGCATCCATACTTCATAACGGACAATACAGCATTTGCACACTCTAATTGTACCACAGAAAGCTGTTAAATTGTGAAATACAATAATAAAAGGTAGCAGGAGGAAACAAAAAATGGATTTATTGTTTTTTTTTTCCCCAACTTAATAGAATAAGTTACCTTGCATATTTTACGTTCATATTTAATCGGTGTGTGCATTTCTATCAGCGTATACCAGTGACTTAAAATCACTTGGATTCCACATGTGGTCCATCTGCCTGTAATATTTATAGCCAATTAAAATAAGGGAATAGCAAGGTCATACAGCTGCGACAATAAGAATAAACAACAAGGCTACACCACATAGTCATGCTTTATCTATCTGGCATTCTTTTGTTTGTATGGTTTTGATTACTTCATTCATATAAGGTATTGCATACTCAGCAAAAGGTTTTTTCCTTGTTTGGGTAGTCTTAACTGTTGCTAGGTAATGCGTAATATTAACTTGTACTTTTTTATAGCCAACAACTATTAGTATAAAATTAAAAGCAAGTTTAAAAAAAAAAAAAAAAAAAAAAACAACCCAAGGGGAAAAAAAAAACAAAAAAAAACTAAGACTAGACTTGGCCTGGTTTACTGAGACTTGGAATTAGACTCGCTATTGTGTGTCAAGTGGATGACAAATGCAAAGTTAGAATCGTGTTATGATATTGTATTTGAGTAAATATATCATGTTTTCATCTCATAGTAGGAGAACACACAAGGAAAGGGCAATAGAAATGTACTTAGAGAGGAATAATCTTAATCCACATCCGGTATTGCATTTGCTTGAGCTAAATTATCTTGATAATTATGACGTAGAAAATAGTCCATAGCATTCAGAAGACGTACATACTGTATGTGATTGTTGTTCAGTTACTCTGTAGACTGCTTGGCAGAAAGCCCTAATCTATTTGCATACTCCCACATCAACATGAGGTAAAATGACACAAAAACTTAGATGCCAAAACCATCTAGCAAATTGTCTTCCATCACAGTGACTAGATCAGACCACTGCAGAATCACAAGGTCAAGCAAAATGTTACAAAATGACAAAAGAAAACGTGGAAAAGTAAATTCGGCAAACCTTCCCTGATATTGAAATTTGGTTGCACTCTATTTAGTAGTTAATTTTCAAGTTCCCATTCAGAAAATAATTCCTTATCTGTGTAGGTCGGCTTTAATGTGACTTGAACATCAAAGGCTGCCAACTTTCTGTGTGCATCATCTTAACAAAAGTACAGTACATAGTGATCTAGGTCACCTATCCTAAGTTATAAATGTACAGTAATACACAGCACATTTCATGTGCCACCAGTGCAGCGACGCAGAAGATGTCACATTATTATAACATACGGTAACCGATGGAGTTCATCAGTTAAAGCGAGAATACGAAGGATCACTTGGCTGCACAACACAAGCCACGTGCTAAAGAGCAGTTAAGCACGCCTTTAAGAGCAGTAATGAGGAATTATAGGCGCGAAAGGTGATGTTTCTGTACATTAAATAAAAGCTGGAGCAAGGCTCCAAATGGAAGGAGACACTCCGGCTTAGAAGAAAGGATAGCAGTAGTATAATATTATTAATAGCACTATAGCATGCCGTATGATGCTGTAACGACACGGAACATCGAAGGAGGTGATTTGACTCGTTAGCGGCCGGATTGAAACGTTTCTGGAAGCAGAGTGACGGATTCCTGGCGAACGCCGACTGCCGCCTGTCTCGGCTCCCATCAATGACTGTATATAATTAGTTATCTACGCAATGCACGGCTGTATTTTCCACAAACAAAGGCTTAATTCGGAATTTAAAATCGAGCCATTAGGTTTAAAAAAAAAATAAATAAATAAAAAAAATTACGCTGTCGACAAAGCAAAGCGAGCACGACTGCAAGTTATGGCTAAAATACAAACGGCGCTGGTTGATTTAAATGAAGGGAACGGGGCTGTGGGGAGTCCTTGCTGTTCTCTACTCAAAAAAAACCCCAAAAACTTACACTTAAAAAAAGCATTTAATATAATACAACATGTAAAAACAAGTCCTTCATTTCCGTTACACACTCCGAGACAAAACCAGAGCTGAGTAAACCCCAGTCATGTTCCGAAACTATACAATATTTACATTTCAGCAGTACATGTAAGGAAGGGTCCAGTTCATGATACAGGTGGACAACAGCTAGCTAGTTAACTGTAAGATATGTTTTAAATATGAATATATAGGAAACGATGTAAGGCATAACGAAACAAGTCAACATTCACGCTTTACAGATTTTTTATGAAGGGCTGTTTTTTCCCCACATTTACTATCCTTCGTCCATCACTTTCAGTGTATACACAACGCTGAGTGGTCTTCATTTTCATATTTATTACATGCTAAATACATTTAATATCTAAATGTTGTTTACTATCATATTTAAATTTTACTTATTCCTGACCGCAGGGTACAGTTAAAAACGTGGCAGAGTACAGAAGAAAAGGTTTGAGGAACTTGGAAGTACATATCGTGAAGTCACAAGCTATTCTTAATTTTTCTTAACATTTTACAATGTCAAACTGAGCTATCACTCAAAGAAATAAGGCACTCTCTCTGCAGTATTCTGCTCCGATTTACTCAGTGTGGGTTGAAGTCCATTAGTTGTCTGCCTTGCGAAAAGTTACTAGCAAAATAAATTTCGACCAGTTAAATTTGCCTGAAATGCGTTACTCGTAAATCTTATTTACATGATTCTGTGTCTTCTGACTCAACTGTCACCCACAAACGTCTGGTTAAAAGGCTATTCTTTATGTCACCTTAAGTACTTCTTGTTTTAATACAAGACCTTGGCTCAACACTGCCCTCTCCTGTAACAGATACGCAAAATAGCCTACATGGAGTTCAAATAAAATTGTCATCATTTTACAGAAGTTTTGGAAGAAATGCAATTTACACAAAATAATCTTTGTGTGGTGGTATTACTAAAAACTTGGTTTGTGTAATTTGGAATGCTTGTAGTGTTTAAATTTAAACTGTCTAAAAAGATCCTTGTAGACTTCCATTTGACATCGTGTATTCCTTACCTACCAACTAACGAAAAAGTTACTCAAAAATCCCAAGTTATTCTATAAAATAAATAAATAAATACACGGGCTATTAAGCAAATTTCAGTATGCGAAAAGGCGGAATTCAAAGACCAACTCTATAAGCATTCACAAGCTCACAGGGGCTGAAAGTGACAAAATATTTCATATGGTTTAAAAGGCTTTGAAATGTGTCCATTTTAAATATACAATGCCATTATTGTTGAAATGGAAAGTGACCAAGATGTCTCGATGAATGTTGAATTGGATCATGATGAGATGAACAGTTCATTATTTCAAATGGGAATTGTGCACATTGCCCAGGGAGAGGACAAATGAATCTCAGAACTGTATTTCTTTTGCAAAATCGGTTGCATTGTCCATCCCACATACCTCTAAAGTTTAGGTGAGGGAAAGCTGGAAATGCTTTAATGCCGCTAGATGCAGTCTTGTTAAAGAATGTGGCAACCACTCAGAAGAGCGATGTAGTTTATAGTTGTATTCTGCAAAGGGAAATGGCCGCACAATGACATTTTTCCCAGTGCTCACTCAAGGCCATTCCTAGTTCATATCCCCACCGCAGTCCACAGACTCATTCTTCTTGTTGAAGACCGTACTGAGCTCCTGTAGGAGCATTTCCTGGGAACTGGAACAGGGCTGGGAGACTTTCCTTTTGGGTGATGTCTGGAGTGCCAGGCTGCTGTCCAGGCTCCGGGGCTCATCCAGGTACAGGGTGTCCAGCGAGGAAGCAGGCGGCAGTAGGTGCACGGGGTTGAGCCCTATCATACGGTCCAGAGATGAGGACTTCCTTGTCATCAGGCTGGTTGGCCTCTCTGGTCCATCCTGAGTCTCAGACCTGCCACCTTGGCTTGAACTGGTCTCTTGCAATCTGAGCGCCTGGAGGCTAAAATCACCCACTTCTTCATACAGAGGCTCAGGGCACTCTGCTCGCTCCTCAAATGAATCCTGCTGCATCTTCATGGGCTGGAGGGGGAAGCAGAAGGAAGCTCAGTGTCATGAACCAACAGCTGAACCTCATCTTTCACATTCTGCATGTGCGAGACAGTTTGCAGAACTGCACATTAGTGCCAGACGAGCAGATGCAAGTTAATGCTGGGGATTAGTACTGAAACAGTAACTTTAGTCATGTGAGCAGATGCCTTTAGGATTCAGCAACTAAATTCAAATTAGAAGGTAAACGAAACAGGACCGCCGTGTCAGAACACCTTCCAGTACGTACTGAGAAACATTAGAATGCTCTGGAAGAAAGACAACATATCTGTCTTCATTATTTGAACATTCAGCCTACCATTTAAAACAAGGCCATTGTTTTAGTTTCCCAACTTGCAGCGGGCTGAAGACAAAAGGAAGTTAAATGGGGACAGTTAACCAGGAAATACAAGGGGGGGGAAGGGAGATGAACACTTCATCCAGGATCTACAAGGACAGCAGCCTTCCTTAAAACCTCCATCCCTCCAAGGCGAAGGGAGAACAATACAGGTATGCTCTCCAGCCGTTTCCTACACACCATACAGTTCAGTGACTGCCAGTGTCATGGCAGCAAACTGTTTACAGCGCCCAAAAGGAGTGAGAGGACGAAGCTGCCCAGATGTTTGAGGATGATGGTCTTTTTCGACTAGTTATATTGGAAAAAAAAACAAGTCGAGGCGAATGAACAGAACAGTCATAGCAGTCAAACTGTGGAACACGCAGCAAGATGCATGCAAAGATGACAGCGCTTCAGTCAGATGCCGCGCAGATTAAGGTCGAACCCTAATTCTTCAGCAGAAGAAAACTGTGAACATTCCATGCATTTTTGAAAGTAGGAAAGCTTTAGTCTTTATTCCAGTTGTAAAAGTATTAAATCCCCCATGGCTTCCTCCCAAACATTGGGTGTTTTCCTGTCCTGGAGCAGTAGTCTATGTATTGGAAGGATACCAGACTCGGTATACGAATGACATGCTGAGATGACAACTCAGACCGATGCAGATCACGCTGCAAGCAGCGGGAGGCATACTTACAAAGAACATGGAAAGCGTTCTCCTTGCATGTAGCTTTCGCTGCAAAAACAAAGGAACACACGAGCACTGGATGAGCTACAGGAGCAGCCAACACAGTGCTTGGGCCAAAGGGGAGCGACAAGGAAAGCGAAAAACCTGACTGGGATTTCAAAGTGGCGTTTGGTGTGGATTTTTTAAGAGCCCAGGAAGCATTCAGAACCAATCACAGGAGGCCTTTTTGGACAGGGGACCATCTAGTAGGGCATTACCAGTGTCTGATTAGCTGACAGCATGGTGGAGTTGCTTTCGTCTCCTCGGATGGGCACCAGAGGCATGGTCCCAAACTTCTGCTTGGAGATATCGGAGGTGGAGTGACGCCTAAGCACCGGGGCCTGAAGATCATCATGCTGCAGAAGAAACAGATTTAGAAAGTACTGCTTGAAAATGGTCAGATTTTTGGTGGACAAGGGGCTGATGTTTGAGCTACATGGTGAGAAGATAGGAAAACGTTTTCCTAAGAAACGGTTTACCTGTGCTTTAAGGAAGTTTATCATCCACTCCCACAGCTCTGACTCACTTGAACAGCACAAGTACCTGAATACAAAGAACTTCTCACTGAAAGTTTTGCGAAAGAGCCCATCACACCCATTAGACAAAGCATGCTTCACTTCATTCTCATGGTATGACAACTAATTGCTTCACTGGCTACCCAGCAGGTGGCAAAGTGGTTAAGGCTACAGGTTCAAACCTCAGGAGAGAAACCTGACTGTATCAAATGTTAAATGAAACTTTCTTCATGTCCACTTATCCTTACAAGCCTTTCATTTAGGGAACATAGGGACTGAAATTTGAGTGCAAAACATTATAATTAGCGTAAGTATTGTGCAATTAATGTAAGGAAGGCAGTTTGTTAGGAATACTCACAGCTGCTCTTTGTCTAGTAGCACAGTAAAACCCCACCTGGAAAGAAATAAGCATCTTTAGGAGATTTATGCATTAAAATAAGGTAATATCATAAAATTTAATATCAAAAACGTTGCTAACACACAAAAGTAAAACAAATAATTAAATAGTTTATAACAATGAAATTTAAAGGAGGTTTAGATATACAAATGCAATATTTACTTTGTCGGTGCTTTTAGTTTCTTGCGAATCCCAATGTAAATCTTCAGTGTTTTTAACAGCCATTCCTTCTCTGACTTGTTACTCTTAAACGGGAGGAAAAAAAAAAAAAACAGGACCAAAAATTGCTCAATATTTTCGAGACAACCCTATGAATTGTTTTTGACAACTATGTTACTGTAACAGCAGTTCCCGTTAATGAGGGTCATCTTATTGGCTGGTGGCACAGTGGGAGCTCTCTGATTGGTTGGATTGGCAAGGAGAGGCTGTACCTTCTTGTCTTTAAGTAGTATCAGCTTGTGGTCACGGATCTGAAAGGTGCGCTCCTGGAATTTGTTGCCCTGCAGGAGCTTGGGTGGTTCCTCCCGACACTTCAGGATGCCGCTCTTCGTGATCTCACTCTTGTAGGCTGCAGTTAGGCCAGAGATGACCAGACTTCCAGAATTCACTTGCAACTGGTGTGATGTTTCCAATTCAAGAGGTTTTATTTTAAGCTATGGATATCCATCCATCTTCTAACCACTTAACCTGGTCAGGATCACAGGGGACCCTGGAGCCTATCCCAGACAGCACAGAGCACATACAGAATCATTCACCACAAACATCTTAGAGATGCCAATTGGCCTAACTGCATGTCTTTAGACTGCAGAAGGAAAAAGGAGCACCCAGGATTTGGGGTACAAAACTAAGATACAGGGAGCACATGCAAAGTCCACACAAAGAGCATAGGTAGGATTTGAACCCCCAACCCTGCAGGTATGAGGCAAGAGTACTACCCACTGAACCGTGCACCTTTAAGATTTGGATAGTCCAGTTTACACTGGGAAACCCACCAGTAAAAATGTTGATGGCCTCTCCTCTAGGCACCTTCTTAACCAGCAGGTAAGCTGAGCTGGGGTCAGCCATCTTGCACCACTGAAGGGCCTGCTCCAGCACCTTTTCCTTTGGGTGTAGGGGCCGTTCTGGGGGGAGGCAAGACAGCTCATCCAGCGCAGATCTACTTCATTATTACATTTCTATATCAGCTGAAGTATACATTTTTGCCTACTGCAATTATTTTGAATTTAAAAGAAGCAGGAATACATTCTTTAATCAAAGATAATGTGATATTAACATATTTTAGCATACAAATGCTAATACTCATATTTCATTATAAATGAAGACAACATGTCATTTTCTTTGATTTCTGAGACAACTTTGTCTTTTGGCTCTGGATTAAAATATGAAGTAGCCCAAAGCCACAGGCTCCCACCTAGCTCTCCATCCTCAATCGCCTCGAATGTCAGCCACACGTCTTTCTCGCTGGCTGGCACGTTCCTTAAATACAGGACTTGATTTGTCAGCTCTTCCGCACACATTGTCGGAGATACCTGCGGGACAAGCAACAGACATTGAAGCGCCCAGCTGTGTCTGTGTTGGTGCTGGAGCGCCACCATGTGGAGGATCTTATTGAAATTCAGAGTAGTAGATGTACCACTCACAACTGTGATTTTAAGGTTAAAATTAAAATATTTTACAATATCGAAAACATTCTTTTCAAAGCAATCATCTTATTCCTACCAATGAGAGATGACATTCAAGAAAAAAAAAATTCAGCAACTTAGAGAATATAAGTAATAATGTGGTTACACTAAACACTACTTACTTTGAGAGTGATACAGCAGTCAGGTATTTTTTTCTCCAGGTACACCTCAATGATTAAATCACCAGCTTGGGACAGCTGCACAACAGTCGTCAGGGTGGAAAACATCCATAGAGACTCATTTACAATATCCAGTCCAGCTCCTACCATTAAATTTTGCATGCCTGGTAATATCAGCTAAATAATCATCACGTTGAATCTACTGACTAGATACCCATAACGTGCAACAGTAAACTGACGGTGGATTTCTGTGAAGGTCAGTATTACCTGTGTGTCCTTCCAAGTGGTGATGAGACTGATCTCTAATTCGATCTGAGTCTGTTGCTCTTCATCAATCTACATTCACATAAAAGGCTTCTATTAATATCACATTTAGTCACTCTTGAAATCACATGTTCTGTCTTTTTAAGCTCAAAAATCAGGGTTGTGTTTTCCTGGCAATGATTATTCATGGGAAGTCTGATAGAATTAAACACAAAAGCAAATTCATGGGAGGTTTGACGGAGTCAAAGGCAAAAAATTGCCTGTGACAAATGTCTGAATGCTCATGATAGGCATTCACTGCTTTCAGACCGAAGATATTAGCTCACGTCACATCATTCATTTACCTTGTGTGTACTCATTATTCATCTCCTACTGAAGTTTGACACCAGTTTCACATGTCCCGTGGGTGATACGTCCCATCTGCTATCACTGAAGTGTGGAGGGGTGAATGTTGCCTTCAGACACCCTTTCATGTCTTTGGCTCTACTTACATCAAAAACATAGAGGTAGTTGTCAATGAGGTCCTCAACGATCTTCACCTCATGTTCTCCCTTGCCGTCCGTCTGGAAGAGGCTAGGAGCAAACAGCAGGGATAGGTTCTTGGTGCACATCTGATTGAGGTCAGCACACTTCTGAACCCTGGACAAACGAGAGAGGAGCAGACAGGTTAGAGACCACCGATATGTAAAAATGTACAGGTAGCTGCAATGCCAGGTCAATACTGGTGTGAACTGACCGATACAGGTGACCAATCAGCGCAGCTAGTGTGCTCCTGTTCACTCTGGGCAGGCTGCGGATTCGTTCCTTGTACCTGTCCAGCCGCTGTGTCTTATTGGATATCTCTATAAAGGTCAAATGAAAGAACATGCATTTTCAGCATGATCCCAGAAAACACAACAATCACTTCAATCTGAATAAACAGTTTCTGGTGGCTCAAATCTTTCCAGAGAATGAAAGTGAAACCTAAAGAGTACATTTCTAGAAATGGTCATGAAATGCGCAAAGTCTTGTGTGATTTTTTAACCGTTCTCTGGGGGGTGCTGTTGGTACACGTTACTCACTGGCAGCTTCCTTCCATAGTGGGTGCAAGTCAGCCATAAAGATGGGGTCATCCAGTTCCCGGAAGAACCTCTTCAGTACATCTGTGACATCCTCAATGAAGTTGTCTCCGATGCGAAGCTTCACATTGCGGGCATCCTTGCGGAAATCCTCCATCAGCAGCTTAATTCTGGACTTGGCTCCATTCTTCCTGTAGATCCCCTCATGCCCCAGCCCTGTGGAGTATAGCACCCAGGTCCATTATTAGGCACAGCTAAGATGCATAATACATACATACATGCATGCATGCTTTCACCTTCCATCGGCTGTAGCCAAACATCAAAACCAGAGGCACATTATCAGTTAGATCGTTTCTAATGGTGTAAGCCCTGTGTTGGACTGGCATCCCATTCAGGGGGTCCCCTGCTTTGCACTACCTGGCATAGCATTGAATTCAGGCCCCATCGTGACCATGATTATGATAAGCAGTTGGACAGATGAATGATGGATGGATGGATGGATGGATGGATGTATAGACACTCTTCAGTGATAACTGTCTGTGAATAAAACTTGACCAATAGGAGGTGAGGCGGAGGAATCAGTAGTAAAAATTTGTCACAGATGTGGTCGATGATGACACGGATGCAGATTGCTCACCATACTGAGTGATGAAGGCAATACAGCTGTCCACAATGATGGGGATGTTATTCCTGCTAAGCTGCTGGTCCCTCAGTGTGTTGCCCTTCCCTCCTGCAGCCGTCTGTATGTCTGCGTACCACAAGGAGAAGTCTGTTCGTCCCAAACCCTGGAGGTACAGAGTCCTGTAGAGGCACATGTGGCATTTCATCAATTCAGTTCCATGCAAAAACCCAAAGCTTCCATGTTGTACATCCAGTGCAAGGATAGCATTTCAGCTTGAGACGTCGTTTAAAGTTGAAAACTAGGTGTCATCACAAATCATCATGCATGCATTCATGGAACTGCTGACAAGTCAACACCAGTAAGTGTGACTGACTTTCTAGATCTGTACTCAGAAGGCTAATCTTAGTTTATCTCGTCCAACTGCATCATTAAAATCTGAACCACGTGTGATCGAAAACTAACCTTCCTTTTTCAACCAACACCAGAATTTCCTTCTTCTCGTTGTTTTCGTTTTGAGATGTTACAGCTAGAAGACAAAAGCAGAAGTTAGGAGGAGGCTTGAACTGCACAGACAAAATTTCTCCACATGGTGGCAATGAAGGGAACATAAGACCCACTAAGCTCTTGTAGGTGCTTGAGGTTTATGATGTCCTCGGCAGTGCCATCAGTGCTAGGACAGATGAAGAGGTTGGATTTCTGAAGGACGAAGTAGCCCTCCTTCCACTGCTGTGGGTCCAGCATGGCTTTGTAGCGCAAAATGCCCACCCTCTCAAACTCACGGGCCAGCAAGCAGTGACAACTGATGGGGGTAGCAGCCTAAGGAACAGGCAAGTATAAGGTTCTCTCTCGGCTTAAATAAAGGGAGCATATGAAAGGCAAACCTAGTGGATACCATCTGAAATAGGAGTGGTGACTGTGAGGAGTGTTAAATTTAAGGGTGTTCTACGACCAAGTGTGGGCCACATCAAAGAAATCAGTCACCTTTCCAATGGCCCGTGCCCAATGGTGGAGAGCATCCGGGGTCTCCAATCCGAACTGGTAGAGCTTCTCAGAGGATAAGCACAACTCAAACGTATAGCGGAACCTGGAGCCAGCAGCAAAAAGTAAAACCCCAAACCACACACTTCATTTCATTCGAAACTTTCTCCTTGAAGCGACTGCTGATGAGTCAAGTCCCCACCTGTCAATGAAGCCTGTATTGTTAGAGGAATCTGGTCGGCTGACTCCTAAGCAGACAATGTCCTTGATGTCGATCTTTATGCTGGGCTCATGGCACCGCTCAGACTCGTAGAAGAGAAGGGCTTTCTCCACAGAGCACCAGTACTTCTGAAAATCTGTGGACAACACGTAAGGAATGGGTAGAGTTGGATGTGATGCTATGCCAGAATAAAAGGCCCCTTTCAGACCTGCTGAAGTGAAATACAGGCATGAGTCAACAGAAATTGAGTTGCCATCGCCACTGACACGCCAAAGAAACGCACAACTTCAAAGGGCTATAACAGCACTAATTGAAGACTTTAGTTTGGGATGTCTAATGCTTTTCTCTCCCATAATGCTGGTTGTCCTCTAAATTGTATTTATGCAGTCACTCCTGTGAAGCCCTATTGTGCTCAAAGCTCAGTGAGGCAGCACATTCATTAGACAAACATGTGGCCCTACTGCAATGCACCAGCCTCTCCTCGCCTACCTTCTCGAGTCTTGCGGGATAATGTGCCTTTGTTCAGGCACCCTGACTTGTAGATGTACCCGGAGTACAAGATGGGCTGAATGATCTCATCATACACGCTTTGTGTCCAGTCCCCAGTGCTGGAATCTGAGGCGAGAGGGAGACAGCGAGAGACAGAAACCACGGTCTCGCAGTAAGGATGCAGTTTTTAAACAAAAAAAACAAAAAAGGGGTATAACAGGAAATGCAAAAAAAAAAAAAAAACCCTAACAGGAAGTGTGTACCACTCCTGTTCTCTGTTAAGCTGCATGTATGTGTTTGCAGTAAAAATTAATTCTTTGCTCTGCTAACAGCAGCATCCACGTCTTGTATACTTTTTTTTTTATTGCATCACCACTCTAAAGGGGATTTGTATTTCTAGACCTCTTATGCATCATCACTGCAGAGAATTCATACAGTATCTTTATCAGCCTCAAAACCCTGCACCTGTACCCCCTACAGTCACTATGACAGTGCACTGTGATCCAGCAAGTTGGGGGGGGGGGTCCCCTTACCTGAGGTAGTTTGCGACTGGCGGTCTGGTGACAGCCCATTAGTGTTGGGGACACGAGTAGTCTCAGCGTCAGTGAATATGTTTGTGACCGTCTTGAGCAGGTTCTGTTCTGCCACCGCCGTGCACAGCACCTGTGGACAGATTCAGGATCAGATATTCTACTCACAGACCACCAGAATACTCACTTTCATTTCCTATTGAAGCCTGGCCACTACCTATTCATTGTTGAGGTTGTATTCCATAAACTGATCTACAAATATCACCTTCACACAAAAGTCACAGATGGACCTAATCTCCCATCCTGTTATGGTGTTCAATTTATTTCACAAACACACACCTCTGTTGCTACACCAAAAACAACTAGAGTTTTTAAATACAACTGGGCAAATTCAACTGCCCAAAATGCCTGGGGGTCAGCAGTCTAGCTACCTTGAAGCCACATCTTGAATGACTGCCCCAGAAATGAGCCAATCTATTTGTTTTGCACAGATACTGCAACTGAACAACTGCTGAAAGAAAAAAAAAAAAAAAAAAAGTCTAACAGTTCAGATCTGCTGCATTGAACCCAGGTTGGATGTTTGTCTTCTAGTGAGAGCTAACCAATGGATGTTTGTCTTCTAGTGAGAGCTAACCAATGGATGTTTGTCTTCTAGTGAGAGCTAACCAATACCGAGCCACCCACTGGCACCACATTCCCTTTGTGAGGAGGGGGAAATATAGCAAATATGATCTGCAATATCCAAAGGGGTTTACTGGCGATTTGTCATTTTATGCTTTTCCTCAGGATATTTGTACTGGATCAATCAAGATGCTCTTTCTCTGCAGTAAGTTTCAGAGCAGCAGTAAAGACCTGTTGGACTGGAAGTCTCCTTCCTAGTGTTAACTGCAGCTATGCAGTGGAGTGTGTTTGACATCGTTGCTCCTCAAAGCACTCGAGTGCGTACTAATCCCTGAGAGTATAAAACCGAGGAGCTGCTATGCTGTCTGCTGGGCTTTGTGAAACACATCTTGAGACCTTCAACAGCTCCTCCTGAGTGCTGAAGCTCGGATGTGAGCGCCGGAAGCGACCCTCGCGGTACTTGAGGATGACAAACTCCCGCCTTTGCTCCGGACTGGCATCACAGTCCAACTCTGCATCCGGAGGAAGGTGGGCTGCCCAGAAGTCGTTGGCTCTGTCATTACCCAGCATGATGAAGAGCTGCAAGCACACAGAACACAAATGAAGTCAATCAGCTCAAAGTCAGAGCCATGTTCTGAACTGTTAATGATACGACATGTTCCACACAGGCTACGTGTGTATGGAAATGTCCTAACCGGTGTTTCTCATCCACTGGGCTGTGGCCCCCAGATGGGCGGTGAACGCCCTCTAGTGGTCCTAAGATCTATACTGGATAATAAAAAGTTGGGACGCGAGGCTGAACAAGCTGAGCCTACGACTGACTACCAAGATTAAGCAAACATTACACAGATGTTCAACGATTAAAAAAAAAAGCTAAATTATTTCTGATTAGTTTTTTTTTCCCCCCAACCATATGGAAGAAAAATCCAAATAGAGCCACATTTGATCATTTGCCTTTTGGCATCTTGTACAGAAATAGTGTACCATGTAGCTGTTGGTTTTTGGTGGCACACTAGTTGAAAGCATCATTAATACGACTCAAAACAGCAGAGTTTGAGCGCCCACTTGATGCTGTCCACTGAAAATTGACTAAAATATCATCCTTCCATGTAGTCTCTTTCCCAATTTACTGTACCTGTGTTCCAGTTAAACCTTGTCACGAGCACTCCTCTTTCATAATTAGCACCAAACTGATCATGGGGAAGGAAGATTTTAGAGTGCTTTACAATTCATACCCTGGTCAGAGGCCCTTTAGCCGAACTAATGCTTGTACCAGACCTAAATACCCAGGTAGACTGCGCTTTCAAAAATGCTACTCTGTCCTGAAAAGTCTCCATGGGGGCGGGCAGGAATTCCGGTGAGAAACATCACCTGGGGATTAAAGTCAACAGACTGGAGTCTTGCACACTAACAGCTTTGCAGCTCTGAATAATAAAACAGCTCTTACCTGCACTATTTCATTACTCCACACGCTGGTGTCCAGTTTCAGGCTCTGTACTTTAGATACCATTGTCCCAAGGCTTCTGTGCTGCCCTGATGGTAAAAGGAACACACACCATGACATAGGAGCTGGACCTTAACAGCTATCGGAGGGGGGTTACCTGTTAGGGAGACACACTTAGGGAAGGGGTGTATTATGGGACAAAAAAAGGCTCAGACTCAAATTCAACTGTGTCTGTGAACAGAGAGCATACAGAAAGTTAGAGATCTGTTGCTGTAAGCTCACCTGCACAGTTCTTGCAGATGACCACACAGAGGTTGATGGAAGCCCAGTCAGGATTGATGGCTTTGCAGTCAGCACACAGCTTGTTGGACCGGTTGGACCAAATCTTCTCCACCACCTCATAATCGGAGAGTGTCTCTGCAATGGATTCCTGCAAGGCTTCCATCCAGTCTTTCTTTTCCCGGTCTGACTCAGCCGTGAAGCTGTAGGTTGGGAGGGGAGGGGTTGTTGCTTCCACACCTCCAGCACACACTAAGCCCATTGTCTAGCGTCTTGTACAGTCTCACTCTTAACACCATGCTGCCACACCCTCCACAATAATGCTGGACAAATGAGGCTTCAAAACCCATGGAGGGTGGGTGGGTGTATCCTGAAGTACCAATCACTGCTGGCTAGCATAACGGGGTTTTGAAGCCTCATTTGTCCCGTTGCTACTCCACAACACCGAGGGCGTGGCCCCATCCCTGGAATGTTTCCCCGTTGGAAAAGAGACCTGATAAGCTCTGCTTTGACCACTAACCAGGCCCTCCCAAAAACAGTGTTCCACTTCATGAACTAGAAGGTGATTCTGAAACACATTCAGACTACATCTTGAAAGTTTTACCTAAAGACTTTGTAGGGAGTTATCAGATCAAAACTTTTGCCCTTGCCGTCTCTGATTGTTGAGCCTCTGGCTTCTATCAGAGTGATTCCGATTCCATTCTTAAAACACTGCAAGGGACAAAGAGAATAGACTACCGTGAGTCATACTGCAAGAACCGTTTACAAAGACAGGAAGTCCATGTAAAAATGCATAACATTAGGATTAGTCTATACAGAATTTCAGAGTTTTGCCTGTTCCACTGAAGGCCATAGGGTGCTCTGGTGTCAGAGGTGGTGGTCACCACTGAAGGCCAGTGGGTGATCTGGTGGTCACCTGTTCGTTCTTGTAGAGCCACACTTGCTCAGTGTTGATAGCAGCATAGATCTTGGACTTGGTGCCCTTGAGCTCCAGGAGGCCACTCTTTTGGCAGTGGCTTCCAGGACCAAAGCGCGGCCGTCCAAACTCCAGCTGGTCTTTGACTCGGCTCTGCAGCGTACTGCACCACTTGTTCCTCAAGGCTGAGTATGGCGGGGGGGGGAGGCGGGGGGCATGCAGGGCAGGCAGAAGTCGCGTTAGACTCCGCTTGGCGAGGAACAAATTCCCACACCCTGCTATTAAACCACATCCTGTGTGCCACTGTTTCAAAGCTCAAAGTCATTCTCCAACTCAGCCACATTAAGGCAAATATTACAAAAAATTCTTTCTAGTGGTACAAGCTGCGATAACATCTCTAAATGAATGCTTTTACCTTCATTATCTGCCCGGAAGACAAACGTCCGATGGCTGGTCACAACTTCAAATTTATTATCTTTGGTGGTCCGGGCCATCTGTATGGCAGCCAGAGGAATCACCCCTTTCGGGTAAACCTCCTGGGGTGAGCAGCCATTTCGAGGGGGGGGAGAGAGAAAATTCAAGCAAGCTGGTGAACAGGCAGCACTCTGGACTACCAGGTAAAATGCAAACTAATTTCTGCATCACTGTAACCAAGCAATACTATACCTCAGTAATTTAACATGCTGCACTCAAAAAACATGCAAAAGGGGGCCGACATGGAACAAAGGGCAAGCTTTCATGCTTGTCCTAACACTTCCTATTTCTGTTGACCGTGGTCTCACATCGGTACCAGTCCTGCAGTTACATGCAGCATGGGAAAGCCTGGTTGATAGCACTTTGCTTTACAGTACCTTCTCGCTGCCAAAGTACATCAAGTTTTTGCCATCAAACTTCACATAGCGCTTCTGGAATACATAGTTTCTGAAACAACAACATCCAAAGTCGACTGGTTAATGAACCGGACCAGAGCACCAAACCAATATGAACTGTATTAAAATGGAAAACTCGAGCGATCCTAACACCAAGTAACAATGTGTGATTTACTTTATTTTTAGGGCAAAAGGGATGTTTTTGAGCAGTGTTTGGAAATACCCTCACATAAATGTACATACATCCAGAAATAATTTACACATATCATAAATATAACATGTTAAATCAGGTTATTAGAGTGCAAATTAAAAGGGAACATCTCAGAAAAGGCTTAACACTTAAACCAATACCCTCCCCCACATCCCCACATCCCCAGAAATGAGAGCGAGAAGAGGCCCAGACACACCGGTTTGGGAAGACAGACACGAAGCACAGACACTTCCGGAGAGGGGAGGACAGGCAGTGGGAGGAAAGGGGCAGTCCCGATGAGTCGTACCCTTGAGGCGAGAGCTTGTCCAGCCAGCCACTGAGAACGGGGGCGGCCTGGTCCGACAGAGAAGTATAGCTGGCGTATGGTGAGATGGCCTGCTCCTCGTCCATGTCCCCAGAGGACAGCCCCAGAGGAGGCAGCGAGATGCAGCGCCCCAGGGGGGGCCCTAGGTCGCCCACAGTGCTGTAGCCCTGTGACTCACTGGGCTGAGAGAGGCGACAGGCCCTGGATGGGCGGGACTCTGGCCTGAGAAGACAGGGTTCAGCCATGCCATTACAGAAACCATGTCAAATACCTTGAAGATTTAACCTAATCATAAATTATAGGAGACCACAGGCCTTTCGCTATGCTGTTCCCAACACATAGGACTAACATCCAGCTGCAGGCTTATAAAAATTAATAAAAGGACCTGATAATGTGCCAGGGTTGGATATTGACATGGCTGTCCTTTGAGACTATGTGAAGGAGGCGCAAAGCGGCCTTCTGAAAGACTAGAGTCGAAAAAAAAAAAACCTGCACAAAGGGCTTTTTGTTGTGTTCGCGTAGGATTCCCCACATCCAGTCATGAGATCGGTGCAGTGCCTGCTCTTCCTTACAGCAGGACACACTCCACTTACCCAGAATCCACTCCTTTGGTGACCTCTTTCATTTTGGGTGCCCCATTCTCTCCCTCGCTTTTAGTCTGTGTGACCTGCATGTAACCAAGTGACAAAAATTAGAATTTCAGGATGCTTAGCTGTAATAATGCACCTCTTTGCTCTCTCTCTCTCTCTCACACACACACACACACACACACACGGAATGTACCTTCACACAAAACACAATACAGAACTACTACAAAACCCACACAAGCCTTTGGTCGAGGGCCCCATAAATGGCAGAAAATTTATTTGCTAAACAACAGCACACATCACCATGGTAGACATTTTTAAAACACACCAATGCAACCACATCTTATCGGTTTGAGAGATGTCATTAAAGCTGGCAGGCCAAGGAGCACCCATTAAATAACACGAAAAACGAGCAGTCACTGCAATTTGGTTTCAACACGAAGCAGTACTGGTTCACAGAGAGGACAGCAAACACACAATGTCCACAGACTGGAGTGTGAATTCACACTGGCCAAGCCGGCGTCTGGGCACCCCCATCTCTCAAGCCCTGCTGTCCTGTCCTTCGTACCCGTGCCCTCTCTGAAGCAGGCGTGGCATGACAGATTTTGAGAAGGATGAACTTTGCTGTGGACAAACCCGTGCCAAAATCTGGTATCCTAGCGGAAGAACAAGGAGACCCACCGTCACTGACACCGAATGCTCACCTTGGCATCATGGAAACGCTGTGTCTGAAACACAGTTTCACAGTAAGGACTTATAGAATCCTCTACGTCTGACACTATGGGAAACAGAAGAGAGACAGAATTACAACATCCAGACAAATCTTCATAATCGGATGTAAAAAGAAAATTTCATAACAAAAGGTAACTTGAGGTTTAAAGACCATTTTATCATAAGGTCATGCAGGACGCAAGAAAATTCTTGAGGCTGGATAACCCTTTATTTCCAACCCGCTATACATTAAGAGAGGAAACCACTTACTCAAAATTCTTTTGGGCTGTTCAAAGTTGTTCAAACTGCTGTGGAAACACATGAAAAGAATTTTTGAAGGCCCCAGCAGAGAGCTTTGAAGTTGTCATGTTTACAGTGGAAAGCAGACATGTCGATCATCACCATTCCTACAAACGACTAAAGAAAATCTTTAAAAGCACCACTGATCACTAACGGGACGACCTCATCTCAGCACCATCTATGCCGGCTCCTTGCCATATGGGGATGTTGTTGGCAAATACATGAGCTTCCAAATGGTGATTTTTCTTCAATGATGCTCTTACTTTCCGTCCACTTTTCTCTAGTTCCCAGAAACCTCTGGGTCACATTTCGGGGCGCAAATTCAGCCCACATTACAACCAAAGAATCTGATCATTTGATATTTTCTCAGACACTTCCTTGAAAAACTAACAAAACAAAGTCCATAAACACAAGAATATCTTTCCTCCCACATAAGGTGTTACCTCACAGAACTCACAAGGCATTCTTTTGCATGTCATTAATGTAACAAATGTAATTTTACATAACTTGACTGCTTAGTACAGTGTATCTTTATTTATATAGCACTTCTAAAAGACCAACAAGTGTCAACCAAAGTGCTGCAGAATGAAATCAACTACGTAAAATAACAATTAAACATTTGACAGAGACATACATCAAGTCAAGTGTGCTTGATGGCTGTAAAAAGCTGGGGTCACATGACCACCACCAGGAAGCTACCAGCTGCCCATGTGTCCCTTCAGTGAGCTTATCCACCACATGGCTGCTCTTGGACTGCTCTTTCAAGCCTCCGGGGACAAGCACTGGCAGAACCTCTGGCACTTGAACTGCATTTGGAGTAAATGTGACCATCTCCAATATGTCAAAGATACACACAACTGAACTGAATAAGAACACCCTGCTTTCTTCCTTTTTCATTCGGTCATGAGTGACGACAGCTTGTTTTTGAGAAGTAATAAACATAAGCAAATAGTGTATTCTCTATTCTACATAAGGCGCATAATCTCTCGATTTCTGATGCAAGATGTTAATACGTCAGGTAAGCACCAAACCCTTCAGAAGATCTGCACAGATTTGATATGAACGTACTTCCCAGCAAAAGTTAACTAATTACAAATTCTGCACAGCAATTTAGGCCTTTTAAGTTGGGCACACAAAAAAAGCATTTTTTGATTTCAAAGGCTCAGTCGAACGGTGTAATTTATATTACGTGAAACTGTCAAGTCCCTCCCCACCCCCCCTCCCCCCCCCCTCTCCCCCTTCCCCGCCCTCCCCCCCCCCCCCCCTACCACATGAGGGCTGTGCCAGCATCCCGCCTGCGGGGCCTCTAC
>JAACJT020000002.1:8466971-8492841 GCA_009936485.2 Gymnarchus niloticus | reverse complement strand
TAACAGACAGAGTAACATTACAGGTATGTCATCAGAAGGGATACTACACGATCCGCTAACAGAGTAACATTACAGGTCTGTCACCAGAAGGATTTGCCACCAGGGGAATAAAAATTACATTTGCTAAAATTGTATAAAGTAACAGTCAAATTGCATGGGCTTGACTAAGCTAAGTGTACCAAGAGAAAGGTGACTCAGAGAATATACATTGTGATTGTTGGTCGCAACTGAAATTTCGTTTTTATTCGGCATCCTAATGACAAAGTACAATGATATAGAATGCATTGTGACTTTGTGCTGTTACCCGTCAGTTGCACCATATCCAGAGCTGGAGATATAATCTCTGGGCAGATGGTTAAGTTTTATTATTTGTTTTCCGGAAGCAGGATTCGTGGCAAGCTCATTTGCTGAGCAACATTAAATTTTCAGAACTGATGAAAATGACAATGAAACCATCCTGTTTTTTCCCCCCACAGAGTGAAGGGGTTGTTCAGACTCTGGCTAGTACTTCAGATTTTGTGGATGATGTAATTTGCAGCATAAGGCTGCCTTTGGAAAGTAAACTTCACTACAGGGAAATACTACAGGATCATATTAATGGTATATAAAATCCCTCATGCACAGCGCTGTTGGTATTTTCAGTTCCCCAATTTAATGTTGTTATTCATGTAGGAACAATACGTGCGATCTTATAATATAGAAAAATGTATTTATAGTTACCTTTGGAGCCACGATTTGAGAGACTTTATTCACCACCCACTTCGGTAAGGAACCTGCAATAATAGTGATGTCTTAAGTGATAGCTACAGAAAATTTATGCAAATATCTATCAGGAGCCTTAAACAAACCTAGTGTGCATTTATGGGAAATGCTATGTAGAGTGGCAGTGATTAATGGGTTCTCTTAAATATGGTTCTGGTCCGTGTGAAGACAATCATTAGAGAAAACCACACTGGTCTTCACTCAAAGTATCAACTCACAGGGCAATTTTGCAAAAACAATAAAACGTGCTTACTGTGGCAGTTCGTATTCTCACGCAGAATGACTCATGCAAACGGATTATGCATAATAAAGCTTAAGCACACAGGCAGAAAAACTGCAGCATGTGCTTGAACGTAGAAGTACAAACATACAAATCAACTTGCGTAATAGTACTGGTAAGACTGCTGCCCAGGGTGTCATTGGTAATCGTTGTAGAGGAGCATTGCAAATGCTGGGCGTGTAGGCCGTCGCTGCGGGTCACTGGAACCTCACCTTTGGGATCTACCTGTGTCAGGTAATACAAAGTGCAGCAGTTTTCCCCGGTGGACTGAATGAGGTAACCTGTTAGGAGGGACACAGCTCTCACGTAGTCCTTCTTCGGTGGATATTGCTGGAACATGACAAAAGTTAGCGATAATACTCTAAAAACAACATTGTTTTATAAATTGCATCAATAACTATGAAATATCATATAGTTGTGTCTGATCCCATACTAGAGTAACTGTTAAAACGAGGTGGCTCTTTGGGGTGTTTAAACCTGTGTGCGATAAGCTTGCATGAAGAGTTTCCTTGCATGGTCCAAAGACATGCAGTCTGGCTGACTGGCAACAATACACTGCCCATTGTGTGTGATGTTGTATTTGCTTTTGTGTGCCCTGCGATGGACTGGCACGCCATTCAGGATGTTTGCCTGTCTTCTCACCTGTGCTGCCCTGTGTTAAAATAGACTCCAGCCCCAGCAGCTATGTACTAGATAACTGGGTGGAAGATGGATGGAAGACTTCATGATTAAGCGACCACAAAAACGGCACTGGCAGATGAAAAAATAATTGGAGGACTAAATGGAGCTGGTCAAGCAAGATACCAGCTTAGCTGTAATTTTACCGCCATGGTGTTGGCACAGTATCCTGAACCTCCTGCCACTCACCACTAGGTGACACAATTCCTTTTGTTCTTCATACCACTGCCTCTAAAAACCATCTGGCCAGTTTGTTGACCCTGCCATCCCTGCAGGCACCCCAATAAAGCCAGCAGTTGCCATAGCAACCCACCGGATGCTTGACAGAGTAGTTGATGATCAAGTAGTCTCTACCCAGAGGCAGCCAGGACCGCATGGTGACAAAGTCACGATTCTTCAGTGGGCTGGGACATCTCCCTGGGAACACAAAGATTGAGTAAAAGCTCCCTGAAGGTATGGCTTTCCAAAACATTTGCACAAGGAGATCACCGTCTAGCCGAGCTAAACCCTGTAGTTCCAATGAATGTCTTCTGTACCAGGTACAGTACAAAAACAAGTTTCACTGTGCAAAACTGAGCTGAAGTGAACACCAAGACTGGAAAAAAGTGGCAGTAAGTTTAACTTGTCACAATTAGAGCAAAACAATTATCTGGTCTATAAAAGATCAATGACAGCCGGCTCAAAGTCCAGTAGGAATGAAGGGTGATTCATGATAGTAATTAAAACATAATTTAATAGCTTTGAACACATGCATCTCCTGAAAGGAACCTCACAGGTCTCAAATAACATGATAAACAATCAGGCTTAACAGATCTCAGCAGTTCTAATTCTTTATAAGCCCATCTTAAGACATGATTGGACCTTGACATAATAAACATTTAAGATGTACAGAGTACTGTTTTGTAAGCAGAGTAATATAGGCCTATTTCATTGACTAGACCAAACTGGTCTCTTGGCTTTTATGGAATCATATAGTAGGTGAATGATTAAATGTTATGAATTTTGTTGTTGTTCTTTTCAACACATCTTAGGCCTCTCCTGTATTTCCCCCCCGAATGCTGGCGAGCAGCTGTGCTGATATGTATTCCTTTGTGTTGTTTGTTACAGATGAGCTATTAATATGCCCCCCCCCCCCCCACCTAAATAACATACAGTAAACATGGAACATTTTTAAAGTTTGTGCTTTCCTGCTAGTTTCCTCTGAATAATTGGCTGCTATTTCTATTTCCTGTTCTGCAACAACCAGAAAGGGATCACATGAGAGGCAAAGGCATAAAGAATGTGCTGTGGAAGATTACATAAATGAGCCTGGAATGAGACAATCAGTAAATATCAGGAAAACACTAGGAATATAATGATGTCAGCGACCCTGATATCTCCCTTCACGGCTCTCTGGGGCCGCGATGGCTCAGATCATTACCAACAAAAGCACACCTCGCAAATGTTGCCCTGGTGGCAATTTCAGCCTCATCGATTCCCCTGCCATTACAGTGTCTGTTGTAAATCACAGGCAGACATAACAACTATTCCCATGGCTCCCCTCTCCACAAGCTGAAAAGGGATCTCTAGTCTTTATAAAAACACAAAGACATTGAACATTTTAGTAGCCAAACAAATGGCAGTCATATAGTAAGGGACAATATCTGACCATTCAACAGACATTCATAAGTATGTTCAGCTGCTTTCATGTAATGCAATTTTCCAATTATTTTCTGACCGCAAATAACTATAACAATGTTTCATTTCTCTCACATTTGTGCCGTTTGAGTTTTTTGTGGTCATCTCCTCTAAAAGTGATAGAAAATACCATTTAAATTCTGTTCTCAACGTGTGTTTTTAGATTTATGTAAGTTTTGCATGTGGTGAAATTTAAGATTTGATATACTGTTTCACTGAAAGTACAACCTTGCACAGCTACAGACAAAACAGGAAGAAGGTCATTGAGGCGTTTGTGATGCAGAAACAGAAACATTAACTATGTTTCACACAGACCTTGTGTGATGTTACTTGACAGCTTTCAAGTCCACCTCTCTTCATAGCATTGGTGGCAAAAGAAACTGCTCCCCTAGTGATCACATGCCAGACTGCAGCAGTGGAGAACCCGTCCTGTACCACTTACAGGAGTAATACCCGACGTCTGCATTCACACTCAGCTTCCCAATGTCGAAGGTGTCGATCATGTTGGTGTCCCACTTCTTGCGATAGCATGTGTCATGGAGGACGTCGTACAGTGTCTCCGCTGTAACATCCTTACAGACTATTCTCATCTGAAAAAAATACACACCACCATACACTCAGTTAAACTCCCCCATTTAAGTGGCTGTAGTTTAATTTACGGAAAGTTCTGGATTACCGCACTTTATGAAAAGGCTGAAACACAACTAGGTGAAACTAAAGAAGCAGTAAATTATAATAGTTATTAAAGCAGTCCGTAGCCTTAGCAGTTTTTAAAATAATAGCATAAAAGTCAGTGGATAGCATGATAGCACAGTAACCTCACTCCCCTGGAGTCCTTGTTTCAATTCCCTTAGCTCTAAGTGTGCAGAGTTTCCATGTTCTCCCTATATTTGCATGCTCCAGTTTTCTCCTACAGTCCAAAAAGCATGAATTGGTCTCTTATTTGCCCAAAATGTGTGAGCATGTACCATGGAAGAAACCGGCATCCTGCACTTCTGGTTCATCATCACCCAAACATGTGGTGAGCAGGGATTGGCCCTATTTTTGATAAGTGCATTTAATGTCCATACATCTGTTTTTCAAACTGCTTAATCCTATACGAGGCAAGGCAGGATCACCCTGGATGGGGTGCCAACCTGTGGCAGAGCACGGTCACGCACTCAATCAATGACACACTATGGACAATTTAATCAAGCCAATCAACCCACAACACATTTTTGTGCTCCAGGAGGAAGCCGTAGTACCCAGACGAAGCCCGTGAGGCACATACACACACACAGAGCCAGAGGTGAAATTCGAACCCCCAACCCTGGAGGTGTACGGTGATAGTCTGAGACAACTGAGCCACCATGGCCCCTGTATTTAAAGCATGTCTTCCAAATACAAAATAGTACTTTGTAATTGATCAGCTTCAAAAATAATTATGTAATTCGTATCAAAAAACTTTTGTGGTTGGTATTTTTGTATTTTAAAAATCCAGAAAATACTTTCCCCAAAACGGTATATTTGATGATGTCTCATATGCCAAGGGCTGCATTTGGTGTGCCGCTGTGTGATTTGCCCTTTCAAGCTTGTTGACGCATAGGAGGTGATGCATGAGAAATGATTCCATGCACAAGTGCTAAAGTTGGAGTGCAAGCAAGGAAGCAATTCTCTCAACTTAAAGTAAATCCTTCTGATTGCATTATAACTAGGGATGCACCAGTCCAAAATTAAGTATTGCTATCCATGCCAATACTGACCAAAACACTGGACTGGTTAATCGGGGAAAAAATTAAAGTCATACACACATATAAAACTCGAGCAACGTACTGTACATACCTATAACATTTCAGCCATAAAAGCCTCAAAAACACATGAAAATTTACATAAGATATTTTTGTAATTATGTTTTTCCAACTTGGGCTACCACCATACTGCTGTTTTCATTCAACCTCTGGTCACATTGTTTGCGAAAGTATTTCCATCCACGCTAAAATGACAGAAAAACACACATCGTTCTCCTGTAATGAGCAGGACTCAATGAGGAAAGGATCATGTAATAAGCACAAACTAAATCAGAGTCGAGTCTGCATTTTCAAAACTCTTTTCACCCATTCACACTGCAATATTGAGCCGGCGTTTCCTGAAATATATGACTCTGAAGAATGTTTTCAAAAGTCTCCATTTTTGGGCGTTAAAAATGGTCGGGTAGTGTGAAGGAAAGGTGAAAATGGAGACTAACATCCGTGTTTCTAAAATAGAATGCAGTAGTGTGGACATTGAATGTGGGGTTTGTTTCTTTTGGTGTTTAAAAACCCAAACTCTTTTTTGCCTACACGTCATCCTAACTGCATTGACAATAGCAAGACCTCAACTGGGGGGAGATTGTGTGAGGTGGGTGGGCAGGGTGTGCCCACCCAGAGCCAGGGGCTCTCAGGACAGATCTCACCTAGCACACAAAATGTGCCAGGACCTTTACTTGGTTAGCGTACATGCAAACTTACATCTCTCTGCCATTAGATAGCACCAAATGCTGAAAACAGTGAGACATGACATATATATCAGATACATCATACAGCACATCTGAGTGACTAGTTCCCATGACTTATTTTTTAATAAGAAAAGCGTCAGAAAAAGAATATATTTAATCTTATATCACGCTGTCCTCCAGACTGATACAAGACTTGCTCGTTTATATCTATTGTTCTAATTTGTCTTAATTAATTTGTCCTGCCCGGTGCTGGCCTGAGGAGGATGGGCTTCTTCTTTGAGTCTGGTTCCTCCCAAGGTTTCTTCCTCTTGAGGGAGTTTTTCCTTGCCACTGTCGCCTTTGGCTTACTCTCTGGGGACTGTGGACCCGGCACTACGTAAAGCGCTTTGTGACCGCGCTCCGTGTTAAAAGCACTATATAAATAAATTTGAATTGAATTGAAAGGAACAAGTTTGGGGTTATAAAAGTACAAAATCATTACAAATAAACTTTTTGAAGAATACCTAGATGGACAAGGGCAAATTCAATGGAATGTCCAAAATAGAGGGGTGATCACATGGTCCTGCGTGGCTAACGACCAGAGGTATACATTAGAGGGTTAAGCGGAGACAAACGGTATCGGATCAGCCGATTTCAGTATCGGCCAATATTTAAGGTCTCGTTATCCACATCACATTGGAGATGGAAATAGTTATTAGTTTTTCTTCTTAGATCAATAAACTAGCATTCTTCTGGGCATTCGCATGAGTATTTAGGATAACATCTTAGACACTTCAGAATATTTGATCTTGTCTAGTTTCACATTTGCATGGTGTTGTGTTAAGAAGTGAAAAGCTGTGTTAAGTCCGTATGCTGATCAAGAAACGGATGAAACAGGCCAATGTACACTGGAAGTCTGTGAGATGCATTTTTGTATTTTTAAAAAACTGTAGTTTATTTTGAAAAACTACAAAATACAGGAACCATGCAGTGTATTTTGATACCCTAATCATGAGGTATTTTGATTTTTATTTGTCCATCTCTGGTAGCAAGGATAACGGATGGATGAATAATAGAATTATAAAAGCTGGAGCTCAGGCTGCAGTGAGACCTCACACAGTACTCTATACAGCTCCAAGGGACATTTCTGAGGAATCAAAATCAGTGTGTCTCCATTACTCCATTACTAACACTATTTTTTTCTACTCAGAGGCTAACAGGTATGCCCATGGTCACACATTGGGTCATGTGATTCAGCTGGCCAAAACCTCAAGGTAAGCACAGCGTTAAGGGACAAATTAGTTGCTGAATTTGTGTGCCAAGCAGAGCGCATACATTTTTCAGCACAGACAAGCACTCTCTGAGGTACGTCAATGTCGTTTTTTGCTGTTACTGAACTTTTTTTTGTTTTCCATGGGACATTCGGAGATTTAAGCCTCTGTGTACACAGAAATGGGCAGCTAGTCAAGGATTGGGTTTCTGGTGCAGATTCTGACACCCCCCACCCCCCGCCCTGATTAATTAACACCGCAAATCGTGTTGCTCCCCACGTGAGGCATGTTGTCACTCTCTGTCCGAGGGCTGAAGGACACGGAGACCTTCAACGCATTCAGCCTTAATCTCATTTTAAGTCTGAAAGCTGATGCCTTTAAATTTACAAAAAAATAACCAGTCCAAAGTGAAAAAAAAAAAAAAATACTGTAACGCAAGACACTTTTCAACACAGTCGCCTCATAAAACAGATGAATTGCATCTTCGTAAGCAATAAGCTCTCGCAAATATGTTCGTCAGCATCCCCGATCGCGGTGTCACTCCATATATAGAGCCTTACATAAGCGATTCATAAAACTTTTAATCTGAAAATCATCACATCATAAACAGGAGACATTCAAAATCTTAATTGGAGGGCTTATGTAATTCTTACCATAATTTACACATCCACCTGTCAATGTCGTCACTGTGATATTCCATTATGATATGAAACATTATACCTCTGTTTTTTTTCCCTTATGTTAATGATTGTACTGGCTGTAAAATACATGAATCGACAGATTTAATATAATCTTTGTGTGAGAAGAGGCTAAGAAGACACATATGTCATCAGACCAGTGTGACACTTCAGCTAATGTACTACCGGTGCAGGCCAGGCAACCCAGAACTAGACCATAAGTTATGATGAGAGGGTTAGGAGTTCAGTTCTTATTCATAACAAGGTTGGCAAAAGCATCGGCAAAATGGCAGCAAGGCGCTATATCGCCATCCAAAGATGGGCCAAAGCGGAGTGGGCCAGAACATGAAGAAGACAAAACCTCAGCGATGGCATCGTACCCTGTCTTAGCCAGACAATTACACCTAAACAATAGGTCATATGGGAAAAAGAAAGCAGGAAAGTGACTTTTCCAGAATAAGCTTGGGAGATTTTTCAAAGCATCTGGACTGTTTGAAAAATAATTTTTGGAAACACAGACCTGCATAAGAAGTGACCTTCACTTTAATACACCCACGCGGTCCAGTGGACGGGCACAGAGAATCGACTTTATTCCTGGTACGGGGGCAATGGAAACGGCTAGGGTTGAGAGTGACAGCACAGAGCTTTTGGCCGCAAACAAAATGAGGTGAAAAGAGAAGCCGTTTTGGCAAGAGAATACAAAAGAACATGGGTCAGGGTGTTGAGGAAGCAATTAAATGGGATGTGCATGGCAGGGTTGGTGTCGGGATCATGAAGAACAGGGAATGGGTGGGTTGGATCAAAAAAAGAAAACCACGTCGGGACACCTGACTCTCCTTCCTGCGATGGTTGACCCCTTTCCGTCTTACAGCAAGGACAATCAGCTAACACGCCCTGTCAGGTCAGTCTGAAATACCAACACAATCAACACAACAGTCTGATAGCAACTGATCCTCCACTTACACCTACAGTACTTCGGTGTCTCGATTCTAAACAACAGCAATAGTCAAAACACAAACAATTTCAACCTTCACCAATTATGTAGGCAAATACTGTTTTAATGCCACTGTTGTACATTTAGAAATAGTTGATAACATTTTGTGCAGATCAGTGATAGTTAGAGAAACACCCAAATGTTCCTCCATTCTCATAGTTTATATGTACCCAGGGGCAAAGAAACATGCCTTAGGAAGCAGAATCATTACCAAGTACAACCACTGTTCTGGCATCTGGGATAATTTGGCCAGGCCATTAAGCAGAGGGGGAAAGTATGGATAGTTCCTAGAGCAGGGTCTCTGAATTCTGCAGTCTGGGTTACTTCAGAAGTTACTCTAGATCAGAACAAGAAATACCACTGAACAAACTGTGCAGGGCATTGCCAAACATACTCATGCTGGGATATACTATTGAAATCGGCAGATCATAGTTTTCCATTAGAACAGTGGATTAAACTTTTTTGTCATATTGCATAGTCAATTCAGTTATATGACCATTTAGTCCATGTACATTGCCAAACTTGTCAAATAGCTAATTTTAACTCCTAAGGGGTTGTCTGCGAGAGAGGCCGGTCTGGGAGGGAGGTGGTCAGTTGTGCTGGGCTGGGGCTTGGCAGCTTACACTGCTGTTAAAGTACTTGGAGTCACCAACCCGGAGCCAGAAGAATCCTGCTCTGAACCTGGATAAGTACAGTAGAGCGAGTAGTAGAAGAGAGCAAAGCGTGTAACACCCACTTGATGACCCACATCAGACAGGTGGGAAAACTGAAAGACTCCAAAATGTATTTCACCACCTGAGTCAGCACCTGCCTCTCAGCCCTCTCAGCCAATCCCCCCAACCCTTTGAGTTTTCAGTAAGGATGGAGTGACTAGGATTAAGCTCTCTGTCTCCAAAAGCCCTGGGATCTCCATGTCTACTTACTCACATCTCCCTCATCTTCCATCTGATGGGGCTCTTCGGCCATTACCACTACGTCAACACTAACTCTTCTGTTCATCTCCCCTGTCAGCAGAGTGCACACCATGTCATTGACATCAACCATGTGGCCACTATAATAGTAATGGTTTGAGGAGCTGCTCTCACGATGAGCTGGCAGCCCATGTGCATGTAACAATTCCTAATCCTGTATCAATTATAGGGCTGGGCGATTTGGACCAAAAATCTTATCGCGATATTTTTTAGCTGAACCGTGATATATATCTCGATATTTTATTCTATAATGTAATAACAAAAACACACTTCTAAGTCAAAGCCACATGTCCCAAATGTCACACACGCAACTAGTGTCTGCACAGATTTGACTATTTTTATAATTACAGTTCGTTTTAAATAATTTAAACGTTTTTAATAATTTGGAGAGACCCAGCAGTCCTCCATAACTATCCATATGGCGTCAGTTATACGAGCTTATGAGATCATAAACATGTTTGTTTTCCTTGTAATCCTATAGAAATATCATGCAGTGTTAATCAAATAAACACTGTATTCAAGTATAAACTATTTATGTCATTTATAATTTTCACAAAGCATTAAATAATTCACAAAGACTTGGTGTTTTCGTTATCTCTGTTTTCCATGGTATTTTAGAAGCGTGTCGCAAGCGTCAAGCGCGAGAAACAGTCAACGCCGAAACTGTAGCTGCTGCGCTTCTAGATGCTTGGCTGCGGCCACTGTGAAAGCTCTGACTGCTTAACATGGGCGCCGAAATGTATTCGCCTCGTCAGCCTTCTGGTGTGAAACGGGTGAAAGCCTAAACAGTTCAAATGTCTCCATGTTGTCGCTCCATGCAGGACTTGTGAATGAGGGGGAGGGGAGGACTGTGTCCAAAGAGGGAGAGGAGAAACAGGTGAACTGGCGACTCTGCGAGAATGATCATTTTAATGCGACATAAACTATATCGATATAAACGATATTGTCTCATCACATATCTTGTATGAAGATATATCTTAAGAACTCGATATATCGTACAGGCCTAATCAATTAGTTAGAGAAAGAAAGGATTGCAGTCAGCTCACATTACAGATCCACATAATCTTCCCATGTCAACCTCAAACTGACCCAGGACCTACCAGTAGTTTTATAGCACTACGTAATGTTAGAGCTCTAACCGCAAACTCATTTTTAGTTAATGATCATCTTAACATATATGCACTGGGTTTTATTCTTTTAACTGAGACTTGGTTAGACTAAGGTTACAGTTCAACTTTCTTTATGGAATCATCCCATCCTAACTTAACTTCTCTGTAGGACAATATTACAAAAAAAAACGATGCATGCTATGACACAAGACAACACAACCCAAGTGCATAGCCAATATTTTGTTCAAATAAGGTTGTCAATACTTTATCCACTGTAATTAAGGACCCAGCTATCTCTGACCATTTTGGCATTCTCTTTAATATGCTGATCTCTCCTTTCATTACATATGGGACTTGTCTCTGTTAAAAAAAAAGCTATATTAATGAGAACACTAATACTCTATTCATGAAGGCTATATCAGTAACACCAAGTGTAATATCAGACTCTGTTGACGTACTTCTTGATAGCTTTAGTTCTAAAATTGTAAACGTTATTGATGCTGTTGTACCCGTAAAGAAAGCTTCTGGAAAGTAGAAAGCACGGTGGAGAAAGGCAACAGCAGTAGTTAGCCTGAAGAGGGAATTCAGGAAAGGCAAGAAAAACTAGACATCAGTTGCACCGACATATCTGCTTTTGAAAAACTTGCAGATAAACACGACTCAACAATACTTCCTCTCTATTACTTTAAACAGGAATATCAACAACACCCATACTTTGTTTGCCATTATGAACAGATTAGTAATCTCCCCATGTAGATGGCACCTTAACTTCTCTCTGCTAGCAATTTTTTTTCCAACGATAAAATTAAAAAGATTATGTTGGGTATCAGCAGTGCCCCCCTGACTAACAAAAACTAAGCTATAAGGCAGCGACTGTGCCATCGGTTGCAGGACTCTGGAGGAAACCTTGTGACATCTTCAACCTTCCACGTGTTATCTTGACCCTCTTCCTAATAGATTTTTAAAAATGTTTACAACAGCCTAGAAACACATGTGCTACAAATAGTACATGGCTAACTCCTACCAGGCACCTTTCCAAAATCATTGAAAACTGCAGTTGTAAAGCCTGGATGTTTCTGAATTAAACAATCACAGATGTCACAAACCTTACCTTCTCAGGAACGATTGTTCCAAAAATTGTCTTCGGTCAATTCAGCAGTGTCCTTTGACAAATTTCAGTCATTTCTAGTCACATCACAGCAATGAGAGAACTCTCAAAAAGATGTCAAATGAAAATACAGATTGTCAGATGGAACAAATTGATTTTACCGCTGCCTTTAGCACTGAACCATAAACTTGTCATATTGATTGAAAAACTGGGCAGGACTCTCCAGAACAGCTCTTGGCTGGTTCAGGTCTTGCTTATATGGCAAAAACTACTTTGTTGCCATCAAAAATCATGAATCTGAGTGGACCACCATGACATTTACAGTTCCCCAGGGCTCAATCCTATTATCTCTCTCATTTAATCTCTCCATGCTACCACTAGGCTAAATAATACAAAAATATCAATAAAGCCTACCACAAGTATGGAGACAAGACTCAGATCTACTTACCAATCTCACAAAGTGACTACTGTCCCACGGATTACAATGGTGCATTGGGGACATATACAACTGGATCCACCATGTCTTCTTTCATTTAAATAAACACAGAAGTTATTTTATGCGCCGACAAAGAGGATAGACTCAATGTGAAGACACAGCTCAACTCGAAAGCTCTAAATAATAAAACTCAAGAAATCTGGGCGTTTTTGCAGACTCAGATCTTAGCCTTGATGGCAAAATGAAGGCTATAAATAAATTAGCATTTTGATCATCATAGGAGCATAGCAAGAACTGGGGAAACCTTATCTGAGAAAGATCTGGGCAAAGGTATTCATGCTCACCAGCTAGGGCAATTGACTCATTACTCTCTTACCAAAAATAACCGTTAGACAATTGCAGCTTATTCAAAATGCAGCTGCCAGGATGCTTACCAGGATTTTGAAATAGGAACATGTCACTCCTATTCTCAGATCTTTACACTGGTGTCTAGTTAGCTACAAGTTGCTACTTGTTTATAAATCGCTAAATGCCCAGAACCAAAACGAATCTCTGACATGCTCAAAGGGGCATGTTGACATGCTCTTATTTCTCTTCAAACAGTGTTTTTGCAATAACCTGTATTTTATCATGTTCATGTATAGCACTTTGAACTGCCTCTGTGTATAAAATGTGCTATACATTAATACTCTTCCCTAGCTTGTGGGTTCTCTGTGCAAGCTTTCAGGACAACACACACAGGATTGAAAACTGCTGTTCTTCTGCTCACATTCATTGTGTAGCAGTCCATTATCCTCTGCCGATTTTCCAGGCTCTGCTCACATATATACACTGTCCTCCCCTCAGCTGTGACCTTGGAGCACTCGGCCATACAAACCAAGTCGAAAAACTGCTTTGTTTGTTTGGTGACGACCTTTCCTCCCTTCAGTACACTTCCTGAGAAGCTGTTTCTAACATTATTAGCGCAGGAACTACTGAAACATAGGGCAGTCAAACTAAAGAATTGTTTATTAACATACACTGCCCGGCCAAAAAAAGAAAAAGTTGCACACATCAGTCTTTCATTTCACCATCTTTAGCTTTGATTAAGGAGCATTCATCGTGGTATTGTTTGGACGTGCTTATGTCTCAATGTTTTTTTAATCTTAGACTTGCATTAATTTTTCATCGAATCAGGTATTGACAACAGGAGAGTCGAACCACTCCATAAAGTTTTCTCTACCACATCCCAAACACATTCAATGAGGTTAAGCTCAGGACTCTGTGGTTGCCAGTTCATGTGAGAAAATGATTCTTCATGCTCCCTGAACCACTCTTTCACAATTTGAGCCCAAAGAATCTTGGCGTTTTTGTCCTGGAATACACCCGTGCTGTCAGGGAAGAAAAAATCCATTGATGGCATAACCTGGTCATTCAGTAGACTCAGGTACTCAGCTGATTTCATTTTCTTGTTGCATAACTTCGCTGAGCCTAGACCAGACCATTGGTCTGTACTGTATTTGCTTATTTAAATTGAAATGGTGACTTTTTTTGGCCAGGCAGTGTAGCTATTTACTCTTTCACGGGTCTTTAGCTGTCCAGTGGATATCGCATTGGAGTCCAAGGTACCAACAATCTACATCTTTCCCCCTAGATTGTCATTATGGATATTTGTATAACTGACTTGTGTATTGAGAAGTCACTTAATACTATTATTATACTAGACAACAGCAATTTTGCATAATAATAGGTACACAGACTACAAAGACCTACGTGAAAAAATGTGTGACTAATTACTTTCCACTTGAACAGTGCTTCTGAGGAGCACTGTTTTGTTAATAGCCATGCTTCATCTGTATGTCACGTTGTGCCCTGAGGTGAACTGGCACACCATCCACAGTGTATCCCAGGCTTGCATCCTGCCCTTCAGCAACCATGGCCAAGGTAAATGGTTAGAAGATGTATGGATGATGAACGTCACATGTTGCCAACTTTAACTGTTGAAAAGCAATATGATACTAATATGATAATAGTATGGTTATTGTCTAGTTTTTGGGAGTGTAGGAGGCATTTCAGAATAAATGGATGTATCTGATGCTAAAAAGGAGTTTTGTGTTTTAACTACTTTTCTTTTTCTGAGCTAAGCTTTTTGTTCAGAGAGGAAGTCATGTCCATCGTTCTCACCGACCGGCTACTGCGACCAGCAGGTAACAAAAGAGAACAAGACGAAGGATATGAAGTAGGATATGAGAAAACATGGAAAAATATGGTTCTGAGGAGAACATTAATATACTTTCCACTTTGAATTCTTATCCGCAGGGTTGGCTTTCAAAGTGCTTGCGTAGACTCCCAAATTCACACGGACCGCTGAGCGCCAGGTGCAAGGCGATCAAATATTACCCAAGGCTGACCTGCTCCCGCCACACGTAACCCTACCCCCCTCCTGTCCTCTGGGCTTTCATTATTCATGAGCACCCCACCACCTTTACCCCCATGTCTCCATGCAGCCTAATGACACAAACCTTATCTCAGTGAATGATCATCCGTTGATGCCTTCTTCGAGTAATCAATAATTCATGAGCCTTATGGCTCATCGTCAGGCCCCATAAATTATGAAGAGGGTCCTGTTATAATTGTTTTGCTTTCTCAGTGTTCGGGGACCAGTATCCACTTTTCACCCGTTCATCGCCTCCCCTCGGAAAATCTCTGTGTTTGAGTTCTATCCGCATTGTCCCTTCATTGGCTCCACGCCCCACGGTCAACTAGAGGTCTCCCATAATCAAGTCTCCACGATGTGACGATGCTGGCCTGACCCAGGACGGCCAGAGCGATTTGGGTTTCACCTTTAGCGGCATGTGGCATTACCTCTGTTTTCCACTTTGAATTTTTCACTACATCTCCCGGGTGGGAGCCTGACAGACCTGTTGCTTGTCACACTAAAGCCACTGCCAATGTGCAGTGGCTGATCTCACTAATGCTAACACTGAAGGATCATACATCTGCAGAACATTAGTACTGCATGAAGCCTCTGATACCACATAGTGACTGACCCCACTAATGGTAATGCTAAAGGGCCACAGCTCAACAGAACACTGGTTATCCAGTAAGCCTCCGCTATCACTGACCCAGCTAATGCTAGCACTAAAAGATCATGTGTCTACAGATCAGCAGTACATGAAATCTCTTCCATTGTAGAGCGACTGGCCCTGCTACTGCTAAGGTCAAAGACCTATGTGTCAAAGGAATACCAGTCATCCTGGAAAACCTCCTCTACAACAATGACTTGCCCCGCACCTGTAGGACAACCAGCAGCAAACATACAGTAACTGCTAATAAGAATAGAAGATGTCAGATGGATGTGGAGCTCACTCCCAATGCCGTTTAGTACTGATGGGACAAATGTGGCTTGAGATACTTGCAATCACCTTGGGTTTTCAAATCTCAACCCTATTGTTTAGCATTAGCCAGAATAGAAAGGAACAAAAAAAAAGCATTAAGAAAACATATATACAAATATGCATCAACAGAAGGTGACTGTCAGAGTTACTGATTTGTTACAAAAGTGACTTACCTTGATATAATGCAGACCAAGTGGGTGAGCCGAGAAAATAACTCACCAGCCCGAGCTGTTCTGCTGATGACAGAGTCCGCTAGCAAACCACACATGAGAATACTGCTACATCAGTGACACCACCCCATACAATACAAAATAATGCTTTGTTAATTTTACTGTGACCGAATTAGGTCCAGTCAGGCCCGAGTAAATTTCAATTACAGAGCAAAGCCCTGGATTTGATTTCGCAGCTAATTAGGCTAAGAGCATATTACGTGCTGTATATGCCATAAGCATTGTAACAATGCTCCTTGTTAAAGACACTACAGAGATGAAATTGAATTAAATACGCATCCAGGTACTGATCCACGGTGCACCCCAGCCTTGTGCCATATGCTACCTGGGACAGGTTCTAGTCCACCCCCCCACCCCCGATAAGTTGGAAGATGGATAAATGGATGTCTTAAACAGTTGATTTTTCAACTCCACCGGAACTGCAGAGCAGTTAAATTTCTCACTTCAAAAATGGTGTCAATTTTCATGATTTTTGTGGTCAGTTTTTGCATCATCAAGTTTGAGTGAGCTCATTGCCTGTTTTTACCACAGATTGTCAGTAGCAGATCAGATTGGGTGCGAAATCCTTTAGCTGCCATTCACAAACTCTGTACACAGGAGCGTACGCTTAACCACACTCTACATCTTTGTACCTGGCCTGGGAGGAAACGCAGAATTGTGTAATGTACTTTTAAGCAGCAAGGGAAGGAATGGTCTGACAGTCAGACGAGCCGAAAGACCTACCACTGTTCATAGGGGCCCACAAGGTCCAGGCTCCTGGCCTCCTCATCAACAATCCAGGCTAGCATAAACTTGAGAACTTCAGGGAATGTTTCTGATGTGCTCCTTCAGGAAATTGCATACGCCCTGTATGAAGCCTTCATAGGACTTTCACAACAAGCACATAAGCTTTCAGACTGCTTAAGATGAATGGAGATTGTGAGGTAACCCCTTTTACCAAAGATCTTGCATAAGCCCTTCATAACCCATAAAATAATCCGCCATGCTTTAAATAAGTATCACACGAATAGTAAAACTGATACTCAGGGAGTGTTGGTGTTATGAAAGTCATGACTAGGTTATGCTTTATCTACCTTCCTTTTCACGAGTGTTTTTTTCTCTGGGTAAATATGGGAACTGGTTACATCATAGACTCATCATAGACTCATCATAGACTCATCATAGACTCAATTACATTAGCAGCATATTATTTTACTTGCACAAGCAGCTTGGATGTAAAGTAGTGCCTAAAATCTTTGACATGCTTATAATCTTTGAGGAGTAGGAAGTGAACTGCTTTTCTTCACGGCTGCTATAACCCACAGTATTTGTGCGGAAACACTATTCTCAATGAGCCATTGGTCTAAGCTTCACCTGCCGAACTGGTTCAAATAGCCAGTTACAGTGTGACTAATGTGATTAAAGACATTAAACCAAACATGTACAAACACAGTTGAGTAACATCACTGTACATTTGATTCCAGTAATATTTCCACTCAACACACACTGAATATAGTGTATAATACCAAACCAATATGTACATTTCATATTTTTTCCCTAGAGTCATGTAGGCTGGGAATGGAACAGGGCAGAAACATATGAGGTATCATTTACCATGACGATCAGGTCAATCAGTCTACAGAATATTTACCACAAGTGCTTAAGGGTACAATGTATTTCACCATATGGTTATCAGCTGAATGAAGACAATGATACAAGAATAAAACATGACAGTCGTTCTCCAGAACTCACACACAGTATTTTGCATACTTAATGCCACATACTCCTCAAGCTCTATAGCATATTTTTCACTCCAGGCAGCGACCTTTTCAGGGGTGTCACTCTCCTTGTGTTATAAAAACAAATGTCACACAAGGTGTGCTGTATTCTGTAACAGCAGTTGTGATTGGCTGGAGCATTTAGGTTGCTGACTTCAGTGTGGGAATATGAGTCTCTGTAGGCTCCCCTCTGCAGAAGTGACACATCTATGCAAGAACCCACGTTTGGCATTCCTATGGGTCAGACGTGAGACCAGTAGTGTGTCTTCACTGAAGCTCTGAAGTAAGGCCAGCATGCAGGTGGCTATAGTATTCTGACCTGTGAAACCTCATTAAGAGGCTTTGGCTAGATGGTGGTGATGTTAGTGTAGCTGCCTTTTGTGTGGTAGGCCGGGGGATTATGTCTAACTTTGGGTTATCCCAGGTTGCCACAATACTTTGGCCTATATACTGACATTCTGGGTTAGAGCTAGATGTAGTTCTAGGGCATCTAAAGCTAAATTATGAAAATGTAAGTGTGATTGGACTGGTTTTAGGGCTGTAATGTAGGTATAATATAATCCAGATGCAAACTGGGTGAAAGGGCTCACTTTTACACACATCACTATATATCTGTCTCATTGATAAAAATGGATAATGTAAATAGCGTTTAGTTGTGCTGCTTTATCATTTGTATCCATCCAATATTGGCACTGAAGTGGCTCCTTATAATGGAAACAATGATCTGACATCATTTGTAAAGGACGCAACTGCTTATCCTTGAGAACTAATCTCAGTCAACACAGGACAGGAGAATACCCTGGACAGACTGCCAGTCCATCAGAAGGCACACACGGTATGACTGATACAGAGACGCTAATTTATCTAGCAGAATTAGAACAGCCACACAACATGGGAAGAATGTGTGGCCTTCATATGTACACAGAGCAGAGGCAGGACTTTAAGCCCTGACACTGGAGATGTGAAGCAGTAGGACTGCGCAGTATGCCACTATGAAAAGAATGCCCATTTATGCTGTCTATAAAATAAACAGCATGTATGTACAGAGTTTTGTGACTTTGAGGCTATCTGAAGTGATACTTAGAAGCCTTGGATATTTCTGAATCTGCTTTCAAAGTTTCAAAATGGCCAATACACTCATTAATGAGCCAATTTGAAGACTTCTGTTGGCCGGCAGCAGAGACACGCTGCATTTTAGCAGGAGGTCAGCAGCAAAAACTGTAACTCCAGTAATAGGTATGCTCAGCAGGACTCACAGGGATGCGCTGGTGCATTCACCCATAAGCCGAATGCCCACAGACAGACAAACGGCGCCCTTGCGATAGACTGGTGCCCCTGACAAAACATACATGTGAACGCTGGTGGTCCTTCCCTTTGGGGAGCACTGTTTGCCAGTCAGCGGGAAAGGAAGTCCCTGGCAATGCAGACAAACAGAAACCACAACTGTTCTACCCAACCATCCAACCCACCACCTCCCACTTATAACAAATAACAATCAGTCAGTGGATCCCCAAAGACCTGGATCTGCTGGTTTTTTTTTTTTGTTTTTTTTTTACAGCTCTAAGCTAAAATACACTGGCCATCCCCCACACGTCAAAAAACAGAAACCTTTTTAAGGGATGTACTTTGTCAGTGTCCAGCACAGTTATAGATAAAGAAGAATTATACTCCTCTTGTAAATGTGTTACACATCATTAACACGGCATTGAAGTAGAACACTGAGCAAAGGGACAAACTGCTTAAATTTTTCATCTGTGTTCTTACTTAAGCCTGACACCCATTTCATTAGTTCATTTACAATTCACAGATCAATGACTCAAAAACTGAACGATATATATTGACCAGTGTATGTTTTACACCGTTTGCTTTTTCATGCAATCAAGTTTAAAAAAATAAAATAAAAAAATAGACATTCTTTTGCCAGTGTGGTATAGTATAAGATTATTGAATTGTTATGGATGATGCGTTCCAGTGTCACAGTTGCTGCTTGTCATAACTTTAACTAGTTTGACACCTTAGCCTTTACTGTCTGCCGTAAAAATCGAGAATGTTGAACACATCTAAGGCACAAACTGTGGTGAGTGCAGCCTCGCATTTGTGAAACATTTGGCGTGGGACTTAAGTTAAAACGCCACCTTTTATCCAAATTACCAAAGCAGAGACGATGGCGAATGATAAACATGGCCAGTTTCAAGCACTGACAAAAAAGAGATAAACCGAATGAGTAAAAAAGTGTGGGAATTAAAAAATATTGTTGCGGCAGTTTCCATAGTAACCAGCCTTCAGTATAAAGTGGAGCGCATATAGTAGTTATTAAATTAAGGTTTTAAAACGATCATGAGCTTTCATTAGCTTTTAGCAGGAAACTTTTTATACAGCTCTAGTCAAAATGTAATTTCTCGAGGTTCTATACAAAACGGACCACCATACACACAAAGCACCCACAGCACATTGTGTATTAAATCTCCTTCTGAAAAGAGTGACGTGTTTTACACGTGTAGAAATCCAGCAGGTATCTGCCAGATGTTACTGCCTGGTCTGACCAAAATATCCAACAGCAGTGTGATTGCAATAGTTTTGTCTGTTAAAGTCTTATATCAGATTCACCACGACGTTGAAACCAATACGGTATTAAAGAAAAACGTCAACAATGGTCGTGTATAAAAGTGAATGAGCTAATAAGGAGCGGGAACGTCTCTTTTTCGTCATATATTGGAGAGTATTACACTACTCTGGGTCGTAGAAATCTGGGGGATGGGGGACACGTCCCCCAACAATATTTCAGTAAGCTATTTTTGTGCCCCTTCCCCCAATTCAATATGCGTGTTATAAAAAATGAATCTCTCATATAGCTGTGTGGCCCCATGCCCGAACTCTCCCCTACGCCCTTGACACTCCTGCATGCACAAATGAATATTACACGTGGTCTTGTTGTGAAAATTAAGTTCCCTTTCTGTTACAAACGACACAGACAAAAAGGTTTCGAGGACAAGTTGTGTGAATTTACATATATGCTTACAAGGCCAGTTAACAGCAAGTGCGCGTCAGTGTAATAAAAGCAACATGTAAATTTGAACTTAATTTCCAGGTAGAAAAATGATATGCATTACAGTGAACTCAGTCAGAATGAACAGAACACACGGCATGACGACAGATAGATAGATAGATAGGTAGATAGATAGATAGATAGATAGATAGATAGATAGATAGATAGATAGAATTTTAAACTGTGCTCTATTGAACTCAAGAAAACATAATCATGTAGAGACATATAATCTTGCCTACTGTTCAGTAATATTTTTACAGTACACCATACAGTACACACCGAAGCCCCATAAGCGCTCATCCGTACCCCGCACTGCAGTGCCAGCGTTCACACAGTGGAAAGTGGGTAAAAATGGAGAAGTGCTCGCCTTTAGCTTTTGCACAGTGTCACACTCCTCCTCCCTGCACCACACCGTCACTCCCCCCTTGCTGTACCGCACCGTCCATCCCGCGTCGTTCTCGCACTGCTCCTTGAACGAAGTGAAGTCGGTGTCGTCCGGAATCTGCACCGGCATCTCGTCCCACGGTTCAACGGCGAGAGCCGGACGAGTGATGCTGCCGGCAGGTGTAAGGGATCTTATCCGAGTGATCTCTCACCCTCGCTGACTCAGTCCCACCTCTGTGTTGATGCTGTCACATAAATGGTCTCCACTCTACGCCACTTGATCCTGGTGACTAGTTGACAGGAAAGTGTTTTATCCCGGTTTTATTGTTCGGCGATCATTTGCCCTTTTTAAATCCCCCTTTTGCCAGCCGATCTCATACGGAGCTGACGTTCCCGGCCGTCTTTATAGCAGGTGCACCGACATGAGCGCTCGTCCCTTGTCACCTGTCAAATGAAAGGCTCTAGCTATATAGGTAGGGCGTCGTGTTACTGTCATTCCGTGGCTCAGGTGAGGGAGTCTACACGACCCCGCATTCGGTCAGACTCGCTGTGTAACTCAGATCGAGTGTCATGCTTGCTCTGTCACAGTGGATATCCTTTCTATGCTTATTTGTTCGGGTCCCTTTGTGAGTGGAAGGAATATAAGAACACCTCTCAGGTTTCGCTCCGTGCCTTTATACCCGCTCTCGCATCACCGCTCATTGTCCCACCGCCTCTCATTCCTGGTTCTCCTCTCTCTCCGCCGGACAGTCTAGTGAATCTGCCCCCGTTGTGCTTGCGTGGGGGAAACGGCGTGGAGGCTGCAGAATTCGTGATCTCGGCTTCGCTTCGGTTATTCGAAGCCCAGGCAGCGGTGCGTTCGTCCCTTAGTATCAGGTGCCGCTACAAGCTGCTTAAACACCAATGGAGGCATCGCAGGTGCCTGGAGTGAGGCTTGGGCACCAAGCCAAGCAGCCAGGTCCAGAGAGAACGTCCCGGACCCGGCTTCGAAATGTCCACGTACTGCATTTAAACTGTGTGATCATTTAAGCATCAATTTACTCAACACATTACGTAGGTTTTACTTATCAGATGACCGTCATATTAAAGATGCCCTTTTACAGGTCTTTATGTCAAGGTCAGTTTTCATTAGCAGTTCGTTGATTAAGAATTAGAAACACAACTATGGCGATAATTGAAAAACACTAAAAAGGTGCAGTCGGGCTCAGTCCTTCTGGAGGACAGCCTACAATGACACCCGCGGAGACCACCGCATGTTCACCCCCCATACAGGAGTTATTTCCCAGCCGTGTTACTCGCCACATGTTTGGGATATTTTAAAGACCTAGCCTTAGTTAGCAGCTCCAGACCTAGGGGATACGTCCCAGCAAACAGCGAACCTTCCCACAACTTTCAATATCATTCTTTTAGGTTCTAAAAGGTTCCGTTGCAACGTTATATAACTAACGTTCCTGGAACGTTCTTAAAACATGAATCAGGAAACTTAACCAAAAGAGAGCGTTGTAGGAACGTTTTTAAAATAACTTTTTTTTTTTCCAAAAACGTTCCTGGAACATCCAGAACTGTACATAAACGTTCTAATAACCTAAAAACAACGTTTTCGCAACGTTCTGCTAAATCCAAAATAGCTTGGGTGAACCTTTATAGGTTACACAGGTTTAATAAAACTAAAGAAGTTGCTTTTCAGGGCCCGTAAAGTGAAGAAAAACAGCTAAACTGGACTTGCATAAACCAGCGCCAGTTTATTTCTGTTGCGCCTGCCTAGGACTTTAAATAAATTCACAGGGCTCATGAGCGTCATCTGCTGATAAGATGGTGTAACAACATATTATACGAAAAAGCCTCTGTATATTGTCATATTCTTTAAATAGGAAAAAGTTCCGAGGGTGCATGCTTCTTATCAAACTATAAATGGTGATAATGGTGATTTTTTTTCAATGTCTTACATCCTTTTAATTTATCGTTTGGCACGGAAGTTTTTATGCTTTAACATTTAATCAGCTTTCAAGAAGTTGACGTCTAAAATTTTCGTCTGAAATTTTATTCTTGTTTGTCGTGGAGTTCCGTTACTTTTGAAGTGTTGTACATGACATTTAAAATCTCTGTGTGTAATCCCAAAAATAAAATAGGTTAATACAATTATTTCGACCCTGTAGAAACTGAAACACCTTGTGAAAATAAACATTTTAAAATTCACTCATATAATTGTAAAAAAGAAATAATTTTAAAATCACAACTTCAGTGGTAAAGTTTTATGTTTCATTATTACTTTATCATTTTTGTATCAATTTTTCAATTAAGATCGCAAATTTGACTACAAGAGGGCACCTATCGACCTTTTAAAATTCATCTGGTAACAATTAGTTCAATTCTTCAATGTTCACGTAAATTTTACAACATGTTTAATAAATATGCCTAAATCATGATTATTTTCATCTTTTTGAAATAGTACTCACCTGTAATTAAAAAAAAATTTTTTGACTTTTTCCTAGAGAAAAACACATCAGGGCTAAAGAGAGAAAAGACCAAGTCTCCTTGCCTACAGCTCTGATTAACCACAACTCGAACGGTAACAGGTGAACATATTTTAATGTTCAGCTTTTTTTTTCTATACTTACGGTGCATGAAAAGCAACCTAAAACAACATCAGAATTTTCTTTAAAGAGAACTTTAATAAAACCAACAACTGAGAAGTGTCTCTCTGCTTAAACACATAAAGTACAGTCAAATGAAGTGTACTCTAAATTCATCTTTTAAATTATTTTAATATCCACACTTAATCAAAACTTTTACATGGTGCAACATGTCTGAAGTGCCGTGGAATGAATATTTCATTTGTCTATTGTATTCCTCTGAAAAAATTAAAATGAACAGTTTGGTACTGTTCTCATTTGAGAACAAAATGACCCTGGAAATATTTTAAAGTTCTTTATCTTGTCAAATTGTACAATAGAAAATATTAACTTTTAATAGGCTGACATAAGCATGCTTTGGAGTTTACAGTCGTACACTTCTTAATTTAATTCCACCAAAGAACAGACCCCTGTGACCCTAAAATAATAAACTCTTCAGATATTATGCATCAGAGCACTGAAACACACAGAGCCATCTGACTGATATGCCAGGAACTGTACCGAATAGAAGATTAGGTAATAGAAGATGAGTAAATCCTCAATACCAATAAAAACAGTTTTAAAAATTAACCAGCGGCGTCACTCACTCCACATTAGTATTTAGCAACAGAGAGTAAGAGCCACTGCCATAGCTTGCTAGAAGTTAGAAGCTGCTTGAAATTCTGTCACATTTATGATGCATGGGTTTTATTATCCATATTCCTTCAAACTGTCACTCTTTGGCCATCTTCTTATCTTCATCCCTAAGCAAACAGCCATTAAGTCCTCTTTACAAATTCCCATTCCACTCATTTGTCTTGAGCCAGTCTTATTTATTTTATTGGGCTTCCATTGACTTTGTGCAGCAATAGTTGTGTTCTGAGATAAAGCGCTCATTAAGAAGATCAAAATCTGCAAAGAATGACCGATTAATCTATAGTTTAGTCTATAGTAATCTATAGCACCCCAGGAATTCAGGTGAGGAATGACCTTACTTTCATGGGATTCCGTCACAGATGTAAACAGAGATTATCCATCCTATCCAAATCACCCATCCAGTCCAGGGTCACAGTGAGTGTGGAGACTATCACAGAAAACACAGGATACAAGGCAGGAGAAACTCTGAATACAAACCAGGAGATTACAGGGCTGAAATGCATTTGTACAATTCATTCATGCAGGCCTCTGATGACAGTTTAAAGCTACAAAATCACATAAGTATGTGAGTATAAGTGCAACATATGCGTTTACACAATATTCAGATTTTGCCTGGCATTCAATTTGAATGTCAGGCTTGAGGATGCATCTGCAGTCGACTTCTCTCACTTCACAGCATCTGTTCCGGGGCTATAATCACAAACACAAGGCCTGCCATTATTGAAGCCACCAGTAACTGTGTTAAGGAAACTCAGAGTCATTGCCTTTTACTGGCCGCGGTCAGTGTGGTGGCCCAGGGTTAGGACTAGTTACTTGGAAGTAGCTGATTGAACTTCTAGGAGAGGCTCAGCTGTAGCATCTAAGAAGGTCTTTGACTCAAAGTCATCCTCCAAGAATATATCCAGTTATAAAAACTGAGTAAAAAGGTGCTTTGGATAAAAGCACCAAATAAGTAAGTGAATTTAAACTCACAATCTTCTCAGTGCGTGGCTTGGTCCTCTCATTTCTTCCCACATTTACCATGCTACCCTTTAAATTTCACTGACATGTCTAACTGGAGCACAAAGTTTCCATTCTGATATCATTTTATTTCCTTTTTCAGAGTTGCCTGTTGCCTCCAGCACCCGTCAACCTGCCCGTAATTTAGCTACATTTAAAAACCTGATGGGCACATGTTTTTGCATCTTCCAAAACTTCACCAGCTCTATGTCTCTAAACTGTAACCCTCCCTGACAGTGCAGCATCAGTGATGCTCAAAACTGTGGCTGTATTTAAAGCCCCCCCCCCCCCCCCCCCCCCCACCAACCAAACACACAAAACCTACACACGGCGCGGGCCTCCCCAACAAGAACAGCAACACAACAAAAAAAAAAAAAAAAAAAAAAAAAAAAA
>JAACJT020000002.1:8451573-8466871 GCA_009936485.2 Gymnarchus niloticus | reverse complement strand
GTGTACCCCAGCCCTGTGCCCTGTGATGGACTGGCATCCCATCCAGGGTGTATCCCAGCCCTGTGCCCTGTGATGGACTGGCATCCCAGCCAGGGTGTACCCCAGCCCTGTGCCCTGTGATGGACTGGCATCCCAGCCAGGGTGTACTCCAGCCTTGTGCCCTGAGCTGCCTGAGATAATCTCCTGGTGACCTTGACCAGGATAAGCAGAAGTTGGATGGACGTATATTACAACTAGACTTTATCTTCCTGGGTCACTGCTTCAAGGAATTTGGTATGGTGAATTGGTTAGAGAATTAAGACCTTGTACAAAACATTAAATTACGAGAATATACAAGTGTACCAACAACAACACAATACAACATGCAATTCAGTAGACTATGCAACACTAAGTAATTATCATGTGCATAATTATGTACAGTAAATGAGATCTCAGTTGCCATTTAATGTTGTTGATAAATATACAATATCTTTAGATGCTAGAACAGCTGTAGGATGTTTTTAAAGTTCTAATGATTTTATCGCCCACTGTCATATAAGAAATTTTAGTCTAGCTGTCTGAATTGTTTTTGTGATGGAAAACCTTCAAATTCTCAAGAACTGCAAAATCTCTTCCAACAATATGTTTGTTTCTTGGCTGATAATGTTTGGTTTTTACCTCAGGGACACCCCAGTGAAAAAGTCACCGACATGCACAGCTTGCAAAAGCAGAACAAATGATTCACTTTGAAAATTGTTTAATTAGAAAATATTCATCAGTAAGAGACAGTCATTTTAAAACTGCATTGCAATGGCATTTTAATATCAAACAACCATGTGATAACAATTTAAAAATATCATTGTTCAAGCTGCTATTTATCACCACTTGCATTGACCCAACATAAAACAGCTTTACCTTTGGGACTGAGAGATATTTAAAAATAAAAGGTCATTACTGAACCTTGAAAACCGTTGCCCTGTTCGTTTTAGCAAAACATTTTAAGGAAATGTTGAATTCACATCATATCCACGTATTTGCCTCTGAAAAGCATCTGCAGTCATACCCCCCTGAATTTGGTGGCAGAATGTGAGATGAATTAAGAAGGCACTTTAAACCAACATCTTTCCAGAGATGGCAGCTTTGTTTGTTGCAGCCGGGTATCTGAAGGCAGCTACACATCTCCATCTGGGGCATTTAACATAAAGGTACACTGTGTAGCTTGAAGCACTGTGGCATGAATTATTGTTTGGTATTAAAAAACAAGCCTACCTGGTTATAACATGACAGACTGTTTCTCTTCCCTCTTACCTGAAACATTATCCCCCAGTCACAAGGTCTTTCTCACACTGTGGAACGTTATTCTTTGGAGAGCCCTTTCTTGGTTATGATTTAATATATTTTTCCCAAGGAGACCTCCAAGGGGAGCTGGTGGCAGCTTGTAGTGAAGCCGGGAGCCCAGGTGTCCAGGCTTAAGACCCATTAATATTTCTGGCAACAGTGACTATTTAAATTTCAGTGCTGACAGAGTAACAGCTTTGGGCTTTCACTGTATAACATCATAAACATTGTTTTTATTTCACTTTCCTTCAACTAGCAGAGTTCACATGAATGCTCACATTGCAGGCTATGTTTTAACTTTACTGAATTGCTGTTCAAGTTAAGATTTTTGCTAATAAAACATTGTTAGAAGAGACTGTGACTATACTATATTGTTAGAATTGTAGGCTCTGACTTCTTGGTTGGGGGTTTGATTCCTGCCCCCAGCTTTGAGTGTGGGTGCACTTTTGATGTTCTCCCTGTGTACGCATGGGTTTCCTCCTGCAGTCCAAAAACGTGAGATTCAGGTTATGATGTGTTTCTAAATTGCCCTTAATGTTTGCCCTGACACACTGTCATCCTATCCAGGATGCCCTCTACCACCTTGTGTCCTGTGCTTCCTGGGATTGGCTCCAGACTCTCTCTGACACTAATGGACATGCTCCTTTATAAGACTGATAGATGCATATATATACATTATCTATATACTGCTCTTCCTGCATGAGTGTGATTGTAAAAGCTTTTCAATAACTAACAAATGTATCCACCCCCCCCCTTTTTGTGTCTAGAATAATGAGAGAACTAACTTCCACCAGTTGGAACTATTGTATGTAGCAGACTAGAATACACAGCAGACCCAAGCTGTCAGATCAATTTGGCAGAGGCTTGTAGTCTGAGTGATGCACCCTGGCTGAGCTAAGCTGTGAACTTGACTTTGCTTCCAGGACACGCTAAGCATTGTTGTTAGTCACTTGGAATGCAAACACGTCCCTATAGGAGGATGGAGAGCCTGATTCTGTCTTCCAGCTTCTCATGGGTGCCGGCATAAAATGGAAAAAAGTACACAATACGCATTCCAGGATATTACCATCACCTAATGGCATGTGGGCCTAGGAGCCAAGCTGACAGCTGCCTGGGGAGACTGACCTCAGCCGACACTCACTAGCATTTGTTGACGGGTCACCATCAATGCACTGCAAACTGCATTGTCAGTGTTGAGCTACTCCTGCTTAGAGTACGCACTGCGAATCGCGCACACATATTCGGCACACTGGGAAAGCAATGGTCCACTCCCATACCGTCATGTCAGGTGACCATCACAGGACCTATTAATGTTCATAGAACAATAAAAGAAAAAAGTCACTGTCTGGCCATGGATAGTTAGGTTAGATAAAAAACATAAAAATAAGAACATGTGGAAAATGAATCAACGATAACTTTATTCTGAGTGACAGTTTAATATTTGGATGATGTTCTGTAGATGTTCGGGGAACCGTATGGCAGATGCCAGCGGCGTGTTCCTGCAGCTTCTGGAAATTACTCTCAGTATACATGCAGAGAACCAAGTACCACGGAACATATGGCCATATCTCTGCAAGACTCTCACATTTGTACCTGTAAAGCAACAGACACACAGTATTAGCACTATGATAAGACACTTTTATTTGAGATTTGTACATTTACACAGGATCACTTTGCATTCTATCATACTCCTCGCTCTCCATGAGACTCATATACAGTATATGGATAAATGTGTTGGAACACCAGTTAATGGGGGGGTTCACATACTTTTGGACTTGGGTAATTAAGCCATACTCATTACAAAGACAGGTGTATAATTAAACGCACAGCCATGCAATCTTCAGCAACAAACACTGGTGACAGAATGGGTTAAACTGAAGAGATTAATGACTTTCAATGTGGCACCATCACAAGATGCCACCTTCCCAACAAGTCAGTATCAAAGTTCTGCCTTGGTTAACTGCAAGTGAAGTGATTGTGATGTGGAAATTTCTATAAGTAACAAGAGTTCAGTTGTGATGTCACAGGCCACACAAACAGAAAATGACCCAATGACCCAACATCAATACCCAACCTCACTGATGCTGTTATGGACAAACTTCTTATTTATACCCTTAGTTTTGGAATGAGATATTGCACAGGCAGGTGTTCCAATACTCTTGTCCATAGACTAATGTATATAGGTGAAAGTGAAGCTTGGGTCGGAGCATATCGTCATTTATTTATCCAGCATTCCTGCAGAAATCCTTAAATCTGTTTAGTACCTTTCTCTGGGGTTCATCGGGGAAACGATTACTCTGATAGCCACAGCATTCAATGTAGCAGTGTTCCAGACACGGGCACAAGTTCCTAACCTGCAGAGCTACACACCAATCAGTGCTATCAAAGACTGTGCCATCTGCCTATGAATGCACCTTCTGCAGTGGTTAGAGTTCCTGCAGTGATGGGGGTAGCCGTTGTTGCTATATAAAGGTCACTACATTTGAATTGCCTCAGGAAACATCCAGGTATAGAAATGGAAAAAAACATCATGCTTTTAAACCCCACAAGCAGCATTAAGGGTGGTTCAGAGGTTAGCACAGCTGCCTTGCACCTCCAGGGTTTGGGGTTTGAATGTCTTTTTGTGTTTTTGCAGTTTCTATGTCATCCCCATGCTTTGTAGATTTTCTCCAGGCACTCTAGTCTGATTTACTCCCACAGTTCAAAGACATGCTGAATGGTGTTTCTAAATTCCATGGTGTGTGTGTGTGTTTGTGTGTGTGTGACTGTGCCCTGCAATAAAAGTCAGAACTCCAAAAAGGTCAGCCAATAAAACTCAGTGGTGGTAGCCAACCAAACGCACTGCACAGAGACAGTTCAGCTCAAAAAAATATCACACGATAGAAAACTACCCGTCGTCTTACTTCACGATTCCTCTCCATTTCTGCCGAAGGGCTTTTCTACTCCTCATTCCCTGTTAAGTTTTAACTCTCTCTATACAAAAATAGCAAAACATTTCAGCCCACTGAAAGTTAAGAAGTAACAGCTTCAACTTATTAAAATTCAAATAATGTCTCAGCAATAATGGAATCTGCATAATTTTACTTTTTTTAATTAAATTCCCTCCTTATAAGGAATGCAATAACATGTCATTGAAGGTGTGCCAAATTTAATAACACCTTTTCTTTGAAATGTTTAAAACATACTGATTGGAATGGTCTTTTTGCTTGCACAGTTTTTGAACGTGCAATCTCAGTTTAAGCATGGGAAAATTTGAAATCCAGAATCTAGAATGATTAACTAAGGTTTCCTCTCCACTTTGAGCTGCTCTGCACCAATTTCCACACTGCTGCTGGAATCCTATACATATTCCGGTTTGCATGTTGGCTGCAAAAAATGTGAATGCTCACCTTTCACCAGGAACCCTTCACAAATGATGACCATCTCTATCAAAATAACCCTGGAATAGGGGGAGGTGGGGTACTGTGGGATTCAGGACCTATGGTTTAACAAGATCTTGGGTTACCTCTAGAATTTCACCCGTCTTTTTATCATTTCCCTTAATGTTTTTCCGGCGCTGCAGTCAGAGATGGGTGTAGCGATTTCTCAGCGCTCTGCTTTTAACTTCCCCTGGGACTGGCAGCAGTTGCAGGAAAAGAAGACGACCTTTATTGCACACATTAAACGCATACACATTCTCCCCCACATTTTCTACAGGAGGACTTACAGAGTATTTTACAACCAATGTGGTTGTAGAACAAACGTGGTGGTTTTTCGGCTCAAAATTACATAGAAAGTCCGGTTACGTTGTGGTTTATGGCCAGTCTTGCATAAATGGAGGTTTGTAGCTAGTTCACTTCAGAGTTGTTTGGCAGTTACCGTGGCAATAAAGTTTAGCCTGTACCAGAAATACTCCAAGGGCCATTAAAAATCTATTATTGTCATTTTGCACTATTCAGTTTGAAGAATGTCAGAATCATTTCCTATAATGTAAGAACAAAATGTACACTTTAAAAAAAACCGTTGTGATTCATAGTTGCAGATAAGGTATCTCCAGAAGCCAGTTAGTCACCTTTAATGAAACTTGCATGAATGTGTTTTTCAATAGCAGACTGATCTACAACGACGACAGCAAAAGCACAAGTATCCATTATGAGGTAGCACATTTCTAAACACATGGCCTGTGGGATATTTGGTGTATTATGTGGAAAAGTACAAATCCTTAGCAAGGAGTTCAGTTGCATTCTGTTTACCAACCTTTCATTAGAGGTACTGCCAATACCTCTACTAGAACCACCACCACAACAACAACAACAACAACATATATCGCTATAATCTCTCATTTTACCTGGAAAGTCACGTTAGATCTGTACGTCAAAATCAAGTCCTAAAGATTTTTAATGAAAATTATTCCTTTCCAGTGTCACAGTGTCGTAAGAGTATCTTTGCCACTTTTTTCATGGTGCATTGTGATGAACTACTTTGACTGGACAAGGCTTAATGGCATCACGCATGCAAAAGTTCGGGTCAAGTCCCTACACCGTTGTGAGTACAGCAGACCGGTGTCTAAATTCTGCAAGAAAATCTCGGATTGCTGAGTCTCAAGCCCCTCCCCTACCGAAAACGTCCGCTTTTTTCACCATATATTAAAGAAGCGTCCCTCGCGTTTCTTCCAGCTTCTGGGAACAAAGAGGGTGGTTGAACAGCGAAGAGGAACAAGATGAAGTATTTTGCGTTGCTGACATTGACTCTTTCTTTCACGGCGACTCTTTGTGTTGCAAAGACACCTTATCAGTCAGTTCTTCAGCACAGCAGAATTAGAGGAAGACAACATGGGTATGCAAATATTCAGGTTATCGTATCTTACACAAAAATGCCAGACATTTTATGAATGTAATTCATCGATATTTTGTTTATTTTTGTTAATATTAACTAACTTGCTAATATTTACAGGTCCTGATGGGTTTAGTGTGCACACTTCTCGATTTTTTTTCCTCTACTTTTTGTTTTGCATTTTGTCAAAGAATTTACACGTTGTCGAAGAAAAGTCATAACACTTAATTAGTGTACAAATACATAATCCTAGCCAAACTGAACGACAGAAACAACTTCATTAATAGCCAGTGACTCTAGATTGTCAGGCATTTCAATTGAAGTTTACTTAATTGAGTTTTTGAAGAGTAACTATACATTGATGTAACATTATTTTTAGACCCAACGTCTGTGCAATGCAACAGATCCAAGGCACTAATAAAAAGTACTTCACCAACTGCAAACAGTGGTATCATCGGAAGATCTGCGGCAAACCAACGTAAGTAACCATCATAACGTGAATCCTATTGTTCTTCGGATAACTGCTTTGGGAAGGTGGTTGACCATAATGTTCTAAAGCGTGCCTTTGTCATTCAGTAACGTTTACGCACGGTTTTCATAAATTGTGCCAAATTGATTTGATTTATTTAATTTCATTACGAGTCAATGAGTAAAATACTATTTTAGGGATATTAACATACACCTATTTTACTCGGGAAGGAAATCTGGATCCAAGTTTGACTTGTTTGAAATTGTACAATCAAAGCATGTTATTTGTGTTTTTCGTAATTCGTTTTAATTTTAAGGAACTACTGTATGACTTGGTTCATTCCGGTAGGGAGAAATTATGACTCAGTCCATGACTTCTGTGGAAAGTAAAATGATGTGCTCAGCCAAAATACTGAAATTGCTGATCTTTTAGATTTAGCAGTGCAAATCAGATGGCCTTCCTCCAGAGTGTTAATCGCTCGAATTAATCTCGATTAAGCAGAATCTGAGGCTGAGTTACGTCATCTTGAGTTTAGTTTATGGTGATGCTTGGGCTTTGAACTGATCATCTTTCATCAGACTTTGTGGAAAGTTTCTTTTTTTATGAGTCAGTGCAAGACAGAGAAAGCTGATCAAAACTGAGCAGCACAAATGTCATAAGCATTTTAGTGGAGAAATGCTTTATCTTCTCATACAGCACCCTGGAAAAAATTCTGGTCTTCAACTCCCTGGGTGGTGTTATATCAGTCTGTCATTTCTAGTCCCATTATTATCCAACCATCCTTCATCCACTTTTCCAGGTCACAGGAATTTTATTACAAGGATATAAAATTATTGTACAAATACTTAAAGTAGAAGTGAAATCAAATACAGTTTGTAATTCACTGAGCACTTCCTTGAGTTTCTTTCTAAAGGAGGAAAACCTAAAACTCTCTTGCACTTTTTAATTTGTTTTCTGGTTTGTAATTCTTTCAATTGCATGTTTAAATGGGTTAAATTTAATAAAAATGAAAGCTAATTTTCTCTTTCTAGTTTCTCTAGTTATAAAGTCTTTCTTACTTACCAAAAAACTGTGAGTTTCTGGCTTAGCAGTTCAGGAAGACATTTTGCAATTTCTTGGTTTTGCAACACCATGAGATTTTCTGTTGTGGAATAGCATGCCTGACAAACTCGTCATTTCCCCAGTCCATTGATTACACAGGTCCCTTGTGATGTGTACATTCATGCCTGAAGTGAAACACAGTTATCTTGACAATTCAAAAATAGGGTAATTACTATTCTAAAACGTGCAAAAACTCCAAAAAATTGAGTTGTTACACTGCCACACAGTTTGGAACCTCTTTTTTGTGGAGTAATTCCTTACACATGTTGTAAGACACCATCTTCTCCTATAGTTCTCTGGTGTGCTTCTTGTTAGAAGACCCAGTTAAAACATTATGACGTGTGAAAGTGTTCTGTAACCATTAAAAGACGCAGTGTGAGTTTATGGATCACATGGGATAGTTTGGTCATGCTCCTGAAGGCATTGTTAATGCAAGTCAACAGTGCTCACCATACTGTCTATAAACAGTTGTTCTGCCTGGGAACAAAAATGCTCGCTAACTTATTTATTTATTTTGCGAGTGATCTTTAATCAGGGGGGTTCCACAATTGCACATCCAGAATACTGTGCCTTTATTCCAAGTATCAGGGCTAACTTTTAGAAATGGATATTATTTCAACGCACCACAACCGTTGACTTGCTAAAAGTTTAAATCAGGCAATGAATTAGGTGAGTTATTGTAAGACATAGAAAAGCAGAGTGTCTGTGGATAAAAGCTTGTCACATAGCAATGTGACCTCCTGCATAATATTGAAACTTGAGTTTATAATAACTTTCCTCAAAAACATCCGCATTTGTGGTCAAAAGTTTATTTAGTGCAGATATGCCTGCATAGAACTGACAGCATCTGACATTCTACAACACAAAATCTTTTTTCATAGAGTGTTTGGTGCCATGACAATGGAGAATATATAACCTTTATGCCTTTGTTTCACTAATAAACATGGTATTATGGGACTGCAATAACAGTCCCTGTCATTTTGCCATGTGAAAAAAAAGAAATTGTTTATTTTCTTCTAAGGTATACCAGCCATGACTGCCGTCAGGAAAGTGGTGTTGCTTTGTATTACATCATGGTTATGTATAGAACACTTAAAACGGAAATACTCTTCCATTACAGCAGGCCAAAAAGAGACAACTTTCTATCATAACACAAGCTCTTAAAATGTCTGTCTGGCCAATATGACGAATATGATGCTCTGGCAACGATTAGCAGAAGCCACAAATACAAAACTTTGAAAGGCTCATGGTGAATGTGGGCTGTGGAATTTTTCAGCAGATAGAATTTAAGAAGGTTCTTATTAAAATTAAGCCTTTTAAGTAGAAACCTTTGTACAGATTTACTGTGTGTGATCAATGACAAGGTGAATGCTAAGGACATGTAGCATTTGGAGTAAATATTATGATGTTCCTGGCTACTTCTGCTGATGCTTTAATCTTCTACTGATATTACTCATGTATAGAGTAAACATACCATCCAGAACTCCGGATAACTGTGTGTTTACACAGGGTTGTACAGCTCAGTTCCACTACCAAATGCCGAATGATGAAGTTCTAGGTCCATCACGGCAGGATCAAGAGAGACAGGAAGATTGCTTGAACTTGTAATGGATACCATGTGGTACTCATTTCATTAGGCTTCTAGGCCAGAATGGGCTATTATAGTTTAACCATTTGCGGGAAACATCGAGGACACTGATTACGGATTTCAGTGTGGAAGGCCTTATAAGCTTCTCTGATAGGCCAGCGCATAAATATGCACTAATTTTGATTAATGATGCCTCTAATGTTTCAGCAGGGATCCAGTGATATACAGAGTCATTTGGACTGACATTCCAAATACACAAAAGGAAAAGTTGGGGCAAACCCAGGTCTGACCACTGCTCTGAAGGGTTCCCCTGTGGAAAGAATTGTCAAGTGCCCTTGAGGGGTATTGCATGCTTGTTGCTTGAGGATTTGTATACCCTAAATATAATATGTACTTATGTTTATAAAGTACATTCTGTTTGCCAGGTCATAGTGTACCAGTGTGCGGGCTTGTTCTTACCATGTTAAAATTAGGACATTGTGCTTTCTTGGCTGTTTGATAACAGCATTACTTAGCAGAATAATGGATGTGTGTCATTTACTTGGGGTAGCTGTTATATTGGGTCCTGTAGGAGAATAGGGTCTGAAGATTACACAGATTGCTGGTCTGTGCTTTGTGTACAGTAATTCTCTGTTATATTTAACTGATGTTGTACCCTTTGTGCTGACTGCTGTTGAGATTTAAACAGATTTTACAAACAGGATGAGGCTGACATATGCAGGTGATTCACTTTGTTTAGCTGTTTACAGGATGCTTTTTTGCAAAGTGGTATACATGGTTTATTAGCTGGGCATCTGCTGAAGGAATGTGGATACTCGTTCACCATGGGGCACATGTATGATTGGTGGTGAGTGGCTAAATGCATGGCTCCCTGTGTGTGGTACATGCATGGCTCCCTGTGTGTGGTACATGTGTGGCTCCCTGTGTGTGGTACACACGTGGCTGCCTGTGTGTGGTACCAGCGTGGCTGCCTGTGTGTGGTACATGTGTGGCTCCCTGTGTGTGGTACACGCATGGCTGCCTGTATGTGGTACACGTGTGGCTCCCTCTGTGTGGTACACGCATGGCTGCCTGTGTGTGGTACACGTGTGGCTCCCTCTGTGTGGTACATGCATGGCTGCCTGTGTGTGGTACACGTGTGGCTGCCCGTGTGTGGTACACGTGTGGCTCCCTGTGTGTGGTACACGCGTGGCTGCCTGTGTGTGGTACATGTGTGGCTCCCTGTGTGTGGTACATGCGTGGCTGCCTGTGTGTGGTACATGTGTGGCTCCCTGTGTGTGGTACACGCGTGGCTGCCTGTGTGTGGTACATGTGTGGCTCCATGTGTGTGGTACACACGTGGCTGCCTGTGTGTGGTACACGCATGGCTGCTTGCGGGAGTTAATGCTTGGCTGCCTGTCTGGGCTAGTTGTGAGTGACTGCTGATTTATGGCATTAATCCACAAATAAATGTGCCAAGAATAAATACTTCTCTAGGATGGAAATTATACTGGCCTTTAATTTTTAATAATTATGATTTGACCATAAACAGATGTTACACAGAACAGTAGCAGCTTCTGAAATAGTTATGTATATCTTTTTGCCTTCTTCATGCAGTGTCTTCACCGTTTTTTCATTGTCGTTTTTCCAGCCCTGCTCCAATTACTGTGTTGGTGATAATTTCACAGCTGTTTGGTTACCTCTGTTAAGGCATCATGTTCTTTCCTGACGTCAGTGCGGTTTAGATGAATAATTTCCTACTTTAGTTTAATATTTCCCAATGTCCATCGATATCTCTGATAATGTCATTGAGCAACAAGGAGACTTCAAATGGCTCTGACTATACCTCGATAAGCTCTGAAGCTCAGCCACAGCAGGCAAATGACAGTTTTTTTCATTGGAATGTCACATCTGATACTCCATGGTATTGAGCTGGTCAGTAAAGCCAATGTAACAACATTCTGCATATGGAGATTTAGGCTAATGACCTGTAGCCCAATGCTAAACTTTTTATGTGCTTTAGGCCACGCTGTCAAACTCCAGTTCTTACACAAGTGAAATTGGATAAAAACGAACAGGCCTACAGTGATGTTTCTAGGTGGCCGTTGGCAGGGTAGGCGTGGTCACGTGAAAGTCTTGAAATCAAGTGACGACTGTCATATGGACACTTTTAAGTGTAAACATGTTTTTACAGCGTCTGAATATCTCGTTGCTTCTCATTTGAAAACCACCCAGAATCTGCTTCTACAGCTATTTGGGGAGAGTGTATTGGTATAAATGATCACTAGCTAGGACAGTGGCCCGTTTTGTGACTCATTGTCCTACTGCCTGCTCTCTCAGATTCCCAACGGAAGGAGGGACCCGATCCTTGGAATTTGTAGCGTCTTTCTGATATGTCTCTTAGGATTCTCCGAAGCTAGTCAACCTCTTACACCTCAGAGAGGTGAGGGAAAGTCTAGAGTCTGAAAGTTCTCCCTGTAAATGCCGTCCATCAACTCTGGCCAAAAATGTTTTACAGACAGCTGCAGGGGAGCTCATTAGGCCTTCTGAAGGAACCTGGGAGTCCACTTTGTGACAGGCAAACAATCCTTGTCTTTGTGCGGTTTGTCCCTGTGGCTGGAGGCCCTTCCATGGAGCCTGACCATGGAAGCCTGTCACTGGGGGGGGGGGGTGATTTTCCATGTATAAACTGCAGACTTAGGCCAATTGGAGACACACGTGCTATTGTGCATCTGAGAACTTTAATTACAGAGAAAGATCATTTCTGATAATGTAAACAAATATTCTTTGGGCTGATTGTTGTTTGCTGAGGATTGAAATGAAAAAATATACTTAATTCTGCAAAAGGCTAATCTTATTGCAGTAGTCACCCACACATAAAAATAGCAAAAACTTTGTATTAATGTTGTCAGGACTTCCAAGGAAAGTGTACCCTGCAAAAACAGTCAACATTTGTCAATCATTCATGTACAGTGAGGGGTTAAAACCTGTTATTCGGGTAACCAGTTGCTACCAATTCAGTAACTTATAGATAATTCCAGCCTATTATCCAAGAAGATAAGACTTTGTCCCACACCTGCTTAACCATTTAAGTGATTCAAAGTTCTCATGTGCCACAAAATTTAGGAAAAATGCTGAGGAGTCTTGCATTGCTTAAAGAGTGCATTTAAATAACATGTTCCCTTTAAAGAAAGTTTGTCCAGGTCAAGGTAGCCACAGCCTGAGTCCTAGCTCTGCTCAAGTCAGAGACGTGTCCGAGTCGCATTCCTCTAGAACCGGAGAATCAGTGACAAGCATATCCCCATGTGGGAAATGCAGATGCAATAAGCAGATATCTCTGAGACTGAACCCAAAGCCTTGATGGTACAGCAACATGCAGCCGTTTTCCTGATACACAGCCTGCCTCGCCACTGGAGAGGGCAAAAGCACACACGGTTTGAATTCTGTGTCTCAGCTTGTTTATTTTGTCAAAAATCCATGGCTACCATCTTTGCTTACATTGGCAGGGGACAAATTAAATTTGAGTTACCGTCTGTTTAGATAATCGGTTCAAGCTCTTCCCTGAGCTCCTTGTGTTGCGTAGCGTCTCCATGTCTCAGCATGCATGGAGTCCTTGATATTTTCGGATACCCTCTCGCGTCGCTTTGATTCTGATACCAGCGCAAAGCTCTGGCACAAGTTCTTGGATTAACTCCCAGAGACATTTTTTTTTTCAATGTTCCGCAGTTCAAAATCAGCTTCATTCTCTCTACTTTTGTCTAACTGTAAAAGACTCTGTCCAATGTGTCAAACTATAAAAAATGATGCAACTGTTGTGCCCCGAGGAGAACCATTCAACCTCATAATGAACTCATTATAACTTAATAAAACAGATGAAGTCATCAAGCAGCTGTGTGTTACTGGGGAGGGCTTGTTTGAAGTATTGATTCAGAGCATGAGAAATTTCAATTACTTCTCATTGAATTCTATGGTGCAGTTTGAACACGTCCCACACAATGTAACGCATCTATTCTTAGACAGGTATAAACTGTTTTATGCACAAGCATCAGTGATCTAGACATGCAAATTGGGACTGTGTGTTTTTTTAAGTTGAGTTGAGTTTATTCACTATTACAATACTCTGACCTGCTCACTCTCACGCTAAGGAGTTAAAGACTGTGCTTTCTACATACACTGTAAAGTTGCATGTTTTATGTGTTTATCCAGCTAGAATTTACACTGAAGCAACTCTGACTAAGTATCTTTCTTGCAAATGATACAGTTCCTCTAAAGGGACTTAAACCTACAACCTCTCTTTCACTTCCTAAAGTGCTGCTCTCCCTCCTGCAAGGGCTGTAGGCCTTCCTGATTGGCTCTTCCAAAATGTGCCCCCTCGTTGTTGTTACCCTGCTCTCAAGCCCTTTTGAATGGTGTCCTTTCACTAAGCTGCAGCAGCTGTACAAAGGTTGGCTGTCTAAATGACCTTCAGGTGAGAGTCCTGGAGACTGAATCTAGCCTTTCTTTTCCTGCTCCCAGAGTTTTGATTGTGCTGTTTGAAAGTACTTAACAGTGTCAACTCTGAAAATGTACAGGGGGTGGGGTGGTGGAGGGGGATTGCAAATATTTTCCATTCCTAGCCGAGTTTGGTCTGGGTGCTTTCAGAAACAATGGAGGACAATGTTATTCATTAATGTGGGTTTTTATAAAATATCTCTTACCGGCATCCCAGAGCTATTCTGAATGAGCATTGTATAATTTTATTTATTATTTTTTTTGCTTCTCTCTGCTGTCTCTTAAACAGGAGACATTGTGGCCAAAATTTGAGAAGAGGCAGGATTGAAAATGTCATTTGTTTTGCTCAGGTCCCTTTGTTTGCATGTCCTAATGAGATGAGGAATGTTTCCGTTCCATGAAATGGCCAGTATGTTATTTATGTCCATTTTTAAATCTAATTTACCGCAAAGGTTGTAAACATTTGATATTTTTCATATGTATGTCCTGACCTAGCAGGCTTTCCGGCTTTATTTTGCCAACCAATCAGTTTGTTTTTGGTTCAGTCAGAGAATATTAAATTTACGTAACAAAAGACAGTGAATGATCGCATGGTCAAGAGAAGAGCCAAGACTAATGCTTATTTCCGATATTTTTAACAGATGTGCCTGGAATATGATCATTTTCCATAATGTGTGCCACAATTGTTTTTAACGATACCAGAGGTTTTATAAAACTTTCGAATTTAAACGATCGTGCAACAACTTTTTCATTTAAAGAGAAAGTAGCCTCTTAAAACAATAATTAAATGCTAAACCAAGATAAACTGACATAAAAATGTCCCATTTACTTGCTGCAAAATTCATTGTATTACTTGTTGGTCACTGCTAATAAAAATATTTATTCTACATGAGAAGTGTAAAAAATGTGAGTTTTATGACTCATTATCATTTAATGCAAGACAATGTGCGTATGGCCCTGAAGTAATAGTTAGGAAAATGGATAACAGATGACATTAGCTTCCTTCTTCTGACACTATGTGTAAAGCTGAGAAGACTTATTTATAGTCCAATGTGTTCCAAATAAGGCCACCAATGAGCAAGAACAACAAAACATTGAATATAATCCATTAGTCCATCCATCATTATGTCTTTCATAAGACTGATTCAATACTATTTTAGAGTTAATAATCAAATTCAATAACAGCAGAACAAAGGTCGGAAGTAGTAGATATTTTATTTCAGCTTCACTCACCAATCTAGATTTTTACAAGGTGTTTCTATTCCAGTTGTTTGAAGTAGATAAAACTTCATGGTGTGTGTTGAAACTTATAGTCGTGAGTCGCGATGAGACAAATGAGGCTTCAGCACCTGTGGTGGTAGGAAGTGTCCCGAACTACCAGTCAGTGCTGGCACTGACATTGATTGGTAGTTTGGGATACTTCCACCCACCATGAGTTTTGAAGCCTCGTTTAGCACCAGCATTTTCTGGTTAGTTCAGGATACTCCCACTCTCCATGGTGTTTGAAGCCTCATTTAGTGGTAACATTGACTGGTTAGTTC
>JAACJT020000002.1:8433878-8451473 GCA_009936485.2 Gymnarchus niloticus | reverse complement strand
AGGATACTTCCACTCTCCATGGGTTTTGAAGACTTATTTAGTACCAACATTGACTGGTTAGTTCAGGATACTTCCACTCTCCATGGGTTTTGAAGACTTATTTAGTACCAACATTGACTGGTTAGTTCAGGATACTTCCACGCTCCATGGAGTTTGAAGCCTTATTTAGTGCTAACATTGACTGGTTAGTTCAGGATACTCCCACCCTTCATGGGTATTGATGCCTCATTTAGTGCCAACATTGACTGATTAGATCAGAATACCTCCACCCTCTATGGGTTTTTAAGCCTTATTTCACTAGTCTTCAGAATGTCAAAAGGATGTATTTCAGCCTTTTGCAGGAATGAACAGGTTTCTTGGGTAAAGACCAGCAGCTCCTAATTAGATGCACAGGTCTGATTTTGGCTGGTCTGAGAGGGAGCTTACTGTCTGAAATGGTTTCAATGGCCTCAAACGCTTTTTCCTGGCAGAATCCCATCTCTAACTCATGATTCTTTCAGCTTCCGGGTAAATGGGGTTTTGCAGCTGTCAGCCCTGAGCTTTAATTGGGTGCACTGTGAGCAGACTGTAGAACGAGGTCCCAAAATGAGTCATCTTAAGTACACAAATGGCGAAGTATGTTATGGAAAGTAGGTAATATTTATTAGCATGGAACTGTTATTTACCAGCTGTGATCACATTGCGGTGAAGTACACAGTGAAGGCATCGGCTGTATACCTTGCCAGGAAGTAGTCTTAGTATTTAGAACCATTATTTTTTGTTTTGCAGGATGATCACCTATGAATGCTGTCCAGGTTATGAGAGGATTCCTGGGGAAAAAGGCTGCCCTGCAGGTCAGAGTTCTGCCTAAGATTTGCCAACTGGAGGATACCAAATGCAGTCTACTGATGCCACCCCTTTGTGCAACAGCCAGTGTAGCCAGCGTAGAGGTCAGCTCAATGAACAATGCTGGTCTTTTAGAACAGTATCTTTCTTCCTCAGCTCTCCCGTTGGTGAACATCTACAAAACCTTGGGAGTGGTTGACGCCACCACGACCCAGATGTACTCTGAGAGAGCAGAGCTTAAGGCCGAGATCGAGGGTCCTGGAAGCTTCACGTTTTTTGCCCCCAGCAATCAGGCTTGGAAATCCCTATCTGCTGTAAGTCCCCAAAATTCCCAAAAAAATATATATATTATTTTCTTTTAATTCATAGTTTTGTCTCGCTGCACAGTAGGACTGATCCTGCTCAACTTTTGTTCTGACTGAGTTCTGAATGAATGACATTTAATTGGGCTATTTGGAATATAAACAGATTACTGATAAGGTCTTACACTGAGGTGATTGAGTGCTGATTCAAACACACAATACACATGAGGTTTGACACATTGGCCATGAACGTGGACTGGAGTTTCAGTTCAGATGTTTTTTTTTACAATCAGCTGTGCTGACCAAAAGATGATCAAAAGTAGATTGTTTTCCGTTGACTTGGGTCATCCGTGCACCTTAACCAATAACACAAGCTGGTTTTCAGTTTAATTTCAGTCATCAGCCGGTTGCTATTATGTGGACTAATTCAGAAATTAAATGGTTAAATTTACTTACAAAACTATATTTTTAAAAGGGCACGGCATAAATAAAATGTGTCTTCTCTTGAGAGAATGATGAGATAAACAGCGGTTTTTCATAACCATTTATCCAATACAGGGCCTTGGGAACTGATATACAGACCTGCCTGAAAGTTTGCAAATTTCAGTCATTAACAGCACAAACATGCATCCATCACCGCTTGTTCGGTGCAGTAAGCTGAGCCTGCAGCCTATTCCAGGAAACACACAGTGGATCAGATGCCAGTCTATCACAGGGCAGATACAGTTGGTGATTTGGAGACACCGATTCATCCTAACTCCATGTTTTTGGATTGTGAGAGGCAACTGGACTGCTGAGAGAGAACCTGTGTAAACTCATGGAGGGCATTAAAGCTCACAAAGAGCCGTAGGTGGGAATCGAATCCACAACCCCAGAGGTGTGAGGCTGCTGTGCTATACACTGTCTGATGGTGCAAACACAAGAAATTAATTACGAAGAAAGACAGCGATACATGTTAGAGTCTTCCTTCAGGACAATGCAAGTGTGACTGTTGGGCCTGAATTGTACAAGTCATATGCCTAAATCTTTCTTCCTTCGTAATGGTGTGTCGTAACAATATGTGGCAAGTTTTTCTCTCACTGCTGCATTTTGAGATTTTAGTGAAATACCTTTTGTTGTCCGTAATAAAGTGCTCCCTTTTGTTTTAGGTTAGAGTTTCAAAGATATCGTCAGTTACAAGGGAATAAATCGATGTTATATTTCTTTCTCAGATGATGCTGCTATTAAAAACTAATGGTACCAGTCTGGTGGTGTGAAGAGTCACTTTAACATGAACATTAGCAGCATGGACATTTACAAAGGAAAGTAAATGTTGATCCTTGACTCTCTCAGGAAATCCTGGATGCTCTTGTAAGCAACGTCAACATTGAGCTGCTCAACGCTCTACATTACCATATGGTGAATAGGCGCCTGACCTCTGATGACCTCAAGCACAACTCCGCCTTCCCATCCATGTACCAGGACTTCAATGTCCACATTCACCACTACCCCAATGGAGTGAGTCACGCCAGCTTCTAGTCTTGCATGAGCTCAGGCAACAAGTCTAATTTTTGGTAGCTTATTAAAATGTGTGATTAAAAACACCATGTAAGACACTGTGAAGGCACCACAATTCAGTATGTTGATCATCCAACTGGTGCCTTCACTGCTTAAACTCTAAGCTCAGATGCCCTTTGAAGGACAGTGATTCAGTTCCAGATGGATCGTGTTTGGAGTAGAGTCGGTTAAATGCAGCCATTGAAAAGGCAGAGGTAGAGAACATTACTGGCATTACTGTGATGTGTCATGGGTGATGTTACTTTCTCCCGGTAGATTATCACTGTGAACTGTGCCCGTCTGGTGAAGACAGACCAGCATGCCACCAATGGCATTGTGCATGTGGTTGACCGAGTCATCACAGCCATCACCAATGACATTCATTCCTTCATTGAGACTGATGATGACTTAGAAACCCTGCGGGTGAGTTGAACTCATCTTATCATAAGCTCCATTTACCCAGAGGCTTATGTTTCTATCAGACATGCTCATTTTTATCACATATACCGCATGATACACTAACACAGTGTGCTGGAATGTACAGTGTCAGCTTGTAATTTATGATCACTGATACACAATAGATAATTTTGCTTGTGGCAGCCAGTTTTGCCATTAACATAACTGAAGGTTTCTATCCTTAATAAATATTACCAGCATTAACTTAAAAACTTGTGTTGCTTTGACATTATCTTTGGAACTTAGGCAATATTTTGTGTGTGAGATGTGTTGAAGATCTGAAAACTGTGAGGTGGTCAGTCTGCTGCCAGCTTTCTTAAAGTGGACAGGATTCCAGTGTAAGACCATCCATATGAGAGTCTTCATCCATGTGTCTTAGACCGCAGTGGCGGCTGCTGGTCTCACACCTGTGCTGGAGAGTGATGGTCAGTACACTCTGTTTGCACCAACCAATGAGGCCTTTGAGAAGATTCCGCATGCAACCCTGACCAGGATTCTGGGCGATCCTGTTGCTTTGAGAGGTTTGTGTTGGACAGATTTGGAATTGATTAGTTGGAGAATGGCAAGATGCCTTCCAAGACGGTAGTAGGCCTTGCATAAATGCTCAATAGTGAGTCCTTTTTGGGATCCTAGTAGAACAATAGCAATTTTAACAAGATCCACGTTGGTGCTAGCATTGTTTCGTGAGATTATACGGAGGACTAAAGAGCTTTTCTAAAAAACAGAAATAATACCAAGAAACAGCTACATCCTTAAGCTTCTTAGACAGCTTGCTACTACTAGAAAGACAACAAGTGCTCACTTTGTTTCGCCAGACCTGCTGAACTACCACATTTTAAAGAACATTCAGTGCTCTGAGTCTATCGTGGCTGGCACCCCCCTGGAGACTCTGCAGGGCACCGTGCTTGAAGTGGGCTGCGATGGCACTGACATGACCCTCAATGGCAAGGCTGTCATTACTAAGACAGATGTACTTGGAACTAACGGCATCATCCATTACATCAACGAGCTTCTTATCCCTGACTCAGGTATACTCCAACTCTGCAAAACTTGACAGAACATTGTCGATATTCTCTAAAGTAAGGCAAAACACAAAAATCGATAGAATCATTGTGCTTAAGTTGCCCAAATTTACCTCCGAAATACCAATTCTAAGAGCAGAGGTTAGTGTCTTCAGTATGACATGTTTGTGGGTCACATACTTCTGGCAAAGGAATACAAAGCCAAAGGTATACAGATGATACTGGAAGTCATAAACACAGCTTTTACGGCATCGCAGAGTTTACACATTGCAAAATGTGGTTCAATTTGCAGCCAAAACCCTGCTGGAACTGGCCGAGGGATCACCTCTAACCATAGCTAGCAAGCTTTTCGTTGATGCTGGTCTGAGATCCCACCTGTCTGGGTCTGAAGCTTTGACCCTCTTGGCTCCTCAGAATGAAGCCTTCAAAGGTGAGAATGGACAACATCCTGAGTCGCAGATGTGTTGACGGCACATTACAGTTCACATAGTCCAGATAGCAAGCAGTTCCTAGGTCAACACTTCAATGCATTTGGACGCTGTGATGCTTTATAGAAGGTTCACGCTGTATTACGGACGTGTGCTGCAGTCTAATCTAGGCTTGTCAGTCCAATGTCACTGGGCTCATGCCAGCATCTCCACTTTGACAGGTGGTAGCCTGCCGCTCACGCCTGAGAACAAGAAGTTGCTGAGGAACCACATTCTGAAGCAGAAGGTGTCCTCCAAGCATCTGTATGATGGACAGACACTGGAGACTCTGGGAGGACTGAAGCTCCGAGTGTTTATCTACCGCAATGTGAGCATAACTAGCTAGAAATACGGAAATGATAATACTTCAGTAAAGTATATTGCAAAATGTCACACACTCCTGTCAAGTGTCTTGGGGCAGCTGTGTAGTGAAAGGCACTACAAAAATAAATCGAATCGCAGGCCCAGAGAATGACTTTCCTACGAGAGCACCTTACATGCACTGGGTTAGGTCATCTGTCTTAAAGTGCTACAACCCAGCAAACAGGGAACGTTACAGGTATGTTACAGGAATGTTAAAAACGTAATGAGAACATCGGATGTTGTAGGAACATTCCCTGTTTGCTGGGAAGGTACACTGGCTGACTAGCATGCTAGTCTGGCTTGTGCACACAGTCCCAAAAAGTAGTCTTGACAGATGTGCATACTTTGTAACATGGAGAGAACTGTTCTGCTGGGCATATTCATTAAATCTGTATTCTTTAATAACACGGGCTAGTCACCAGAAACCTTTAACCATGCTTTGGTTTTTCCATTAATATTCTCAGTCAGTTGATGATATTTTTATTGCTTGAAGGTCATACTGCAAGGACACTCAGGAGCTGACCTGTGAGTGGTACATTTTAAAGTGAAGGTTTCCTGTAAGTGGGGACTTTCTCCGTGGGTGAGATTCCCGTGGTCTCACATTTCCGCTCGGTGATGGAAAATGCAAGCCACGGGTGTTTCCCTTCTTGGTCCCCTTTCTCCTGCCCTTTTCCCACCTACCATCTGTGCTCCTGCACCCTAGGTCCTGAGGCGTCCTCGCAGATGCCTGTGCTGTTACTGAAATTCTGTTACGCCCACCCCCTCCCCCCCATCTAGAACCTATGTATTGAGAATGCCTGCGTTGCTGCACACGACAAGATGGGTCGCTACGCCAACCTGCTCACAGTAGACAAAGTCCTCAGCCCTCCCATGGGAACCGTCATGGATGTCCTGAAGGCAGATGACCGTTTCAGGTACCAGGAACATCTTCCAGTTGTGTTATGCTAGATTCAGGCCAGGAGTTTAAATGGATTTGATAAGGAGAAAGTAAAATCAGCTGCTAACTTGAAGGGTCTTCTGACATTATACTTACATTATACTGACATTATAAAAGTCTCCAACCCTGAACACTCATAAAATGTCAGTGGGATGAGAATAGGCAGTGTTTTGTTTTAATGGCTTTAGCAGAGCCACATTGTGCTAAATACAGCCATTTCCCACCCACTCTTAGGGTGTCTTTTAAATGGAAACAAAGGAGTGTCTCCTTTTCCTTCGTTCATCTTCTGCTGCTCGTTCTCCTGAGAGGAAACATGTCCTAACTTGGTCTGACTCTCAGATGTTCCTGGGATTCCCCCCATCCAACTGCCATTACCTCAGATAAACTCATAACCAGTCAGCCTTGATGCTTAAGTCTTGCTTATTCTGCCTGTAGGGGACGAGAGTAACATCTAATGATTTATGTTACCTTTTCAGCATACTGGTTGGTCAGATACAGAAGGCAGGCTTGACAGAACTGTTGAACCAGAAAGGCTCCTTCACCATCTTTGCGCCCACCAATGAGGCATTCCATGCCATGACCTCAACGGACCAGAACAGAATTCTGGGTAATTGACCATCCTTTTGCTGTTGGTCTACAGCAGGCTTTATGCTAAAGTAGCAGGCTATATTCCTGGCTTTCTCATGACCAGCAACAGACCATTGCTTTGATCAAACAAATGGCTTGCCCTTGGGAATGTGGGGGTTGTGTTTGTTTTTTTCATAAATGGCCACATCAGCAGAAACTGACAGTGAACCCACATGCCAGATACACTCGTGCAACTCGTTGTGTCCCGACACCTCCAAAATGATATCTCCTGTCTTTATCTGATTTTCCTATCAGGTACTTATTTACAGCACAGCCTCACGTGCTTCCAGTGGCAGCAGACCAAAATTGTCTCTGTCTTTCTACTCTGTCATAGAGTTAATAGAAAGATCAGTTTGTGCTTGATGTGTCAGCGGAGATTTACTGAGAGATGTGGTTCAGGGAGGTGTTAATAAGATTTGTCTCTCAGGCCATGTGTGGTTTGCCGTCACGTTAATTTCTCTACTGGGGGAATGAAATCCACTGAGGAAGTGACTGGGTGGAGAAAGTAAGCTCTTCTCTATAGTATGACATGTTTAAGGCATGTTTCCTGCAGTAAACTATAAAATCACTGAAACAACCAAATTTTAGAAAGTTGCACAGAGAAAAAGTAGCACTCATAGTCTGATCTTACTATTTTTAGCAGCTGTTTCATAAGTTCTTCTGGGAAAATCAGTCATGCTTATTAGAAGTTTAAAATCTGTTAGACGTTGGATTCAGCACGTAAGGTTTGCTTCCTGCAGAGCTTTCTGTTTGCTGGATGTTGTTTCCAGCAAAACTTCTTGCTTTATAACTCGGTGAAGACACGTCGGCCATGTCTGAAACCTGCCCAGCGTCTACGTGGCCTCAGCTGTGCTGGTCTTCAGCCCACATGGAGTGACGCCTGTCGGCTGCTCAGGCAGCAGCTTCCCCGCAGGCCTCGCATGACTGCGAAGCTCATCCAGGGTTCGCTTTTTCATTTTTAAATAGGAACCGCAGTCACCATGTCTTGGTAACTGGAAACATTTCCTGTTGGTTGTGCCTCATTTGAGCCTTGGGTTTCCTTAGTAAGGGAATCTCAAGGGCTGACTCATGTTGGGCTGCTTGGCCAACGTCAACATGCTGCTTAGCATTTGTGGAAAATAATTTTCTCCAGGTTGCCTACAGTGCCCTGGCCTCAGCTGGGACATAACCTAGCTAGACCCTGGAATGTCTACCGTTCATCTTCATGCAAGCTTGAAAGCAGACTTCCACCTTGTGAGCCATGTTGCAGTATCCAGTCCTGAAGGCTGGTGTTGCAGTCAGACAGCTGTTAGTGGGGTTTCTGTCCTGCGAGGACCCTTCCTGTCGCACCATGTTGCCCTGATGTCATCAAAGCTTTTTTTGTTAAACAGGCCATCACTCTCCTTCAGGTCACAGGGATAGCTTCTGAATTGTGCTTTTTTTTTCAAGTCTTGGTAAAAAGGGGAAAACCTTGCAGACAGACAAAGTCGGTAAAGCGTTGGGTATCATGGACATAAGACTAATAGAAGTTAAAAATAGCAATAATGGTTACTGTGATAAGTACACAGTTAGGATATGAGTGTGGAGGTGATGATGTTTTATTTTTAACGGGGAAAGGACAATCCTGGAGGTCTAAGAATATGGTCAGAGGGTCAGTGTGTGGGGTGTTCAACAGACAGTGCAAACAGATCTGAAAGACGGAGTCAAGGGTACAGGCAGACTGGATGTCGGAGTCCAGAAAGGCAGAGCAGAGGACATAACCGAAACCAGAATCCGGAAGGTGAACAAACCAAAAAGGAGTCAGGCACAGAAGAGAGTCATAAACAAGAAGCAGAACAAACCAAACCCAGGGAGACCATTCATTGAGGTGATAGAACACACGATACCTGACAAGGAGGCAAGTGAGCTGCTGAGATGAAGTGACGTGACTCTAACATTCTAACAAGGCAGAGGGGTTTGCTATTGTGGGATGGACAAACCAGAGTAGTTTGGTCATGGCTGCCTTGGTGAGAGTCTGATGATTTACATTTGTTTTTACACCAATAACGTGCTCTATAAATATATGCATGGATGCTGATATCATTATTATATAAAAATAAAATATATAGCACATTCTACATATATAAAACTTTCCTCTCATGTAATAGTTATATCAGCATGATTTTTTTCATTTTTGAGCCAGATTTTATTTTACAGAACTTGTAATGATGAGGTTCAGTCTGTTTTATGGGAACTTTAATGAGTCATTTCACGAGGTTCAGAATTTGAATATTGCAAATCCGTTCTTAAGTGATTTTTTAATCTCAGATGTTTATTTTGGACTGCAAACTGCACTCAAAGGGATTATTGAATAGTCTACAACAGATCCAGTATGACAGCTAGGGCAATACTTCAATGAAATAGGGTACGATCACTGTACAGTTTAGAGCTCATGGGCCAGATGCCACCATGCTGTTCAATAATGACTTAAATGCATGCAGTTTCACTGCATTGGTTATGGCTGCATGCATGGGTTCCATACCAGCTGTTCCTGAGCAGCCTTGCAGTTAACCTCTCGATGGTGCAGGTGACCCTCAGCAGCTAGCCAACCTGCTGAAGAACCACGTGGGCGAGGAGCTGGTGGTGAGCGGTGGGGCAGGCTCCCACACCAGGCTGAAGCCTCTACATGGGGAGAGGCTGGAGCTGAGCGTGGTAAGGGACACATCCACCCAGAGGGGCTTAACAGAGCATGGGAGAAAGGAATAGGAATATTACCAGGGGTTTTAACATGAATAGCAGTAGGACAACCAACAGAAGCATGGTTAGTAATGGGTTAAGGCCATCACCACAAAGGAATAGGAACAATAGTAGTAGGAATAGAAATTCAAGTAATGACAGTATGATTAGTGTAATGAATCCCAGTGCAGAGAGATTGTTTTTCTTTTGGAGGCATAACAGTCGCAAAGATGGAAAGTCCAGGGGCAGGTAGTCAGTTGGTACACAAAGAATCTGGAAGACAGGCACCCAAAGCAGAAATGTAATCCAGAAAGCGAAGTCCAGAAACAAAAGGAAAGAGTTTCCAGAGGCCAAAAATACAACAAGAGAGCCATCAACAAATCTAAATCTGCAAATCAATAGAAGCAGAGTCAAACACAGAGACTCAGAACACATGGAAAACCTTTCAGTAGAATGCATGGATTCAGTACTTCACACTGAATTAAGTAAACTGAGGTTAACAAAGGGGCAACGTGATTGCTGACAGCAGTATTGGAATTGGGAGGCCTTTGAGGTGGAGGAGTGATAGGGTAGGTCTGGCTGGTGAGGTGAGAGTGTGACGATTAGAAGTTGTGGCGGTAGTTTTAACAGGCAATGTGTAGCAGAGTAGTAGTGGTCATTGTAGTGTGATTAATAGTATCTGACTTTTGCAGTAGTTGGGTGAGTAGGTAGGGTAGTAAGGGCTGAAGGTTGAATGTTAACAGCTGTTAACAATTCTGATGAGAAGCCCATATGGTAGAACGTTGAGAACAATGAGATCTTTCAGTTCCACAATACAGATGATTATTAAAATGGTAAGGAAATGCATTTAGTTCACTGGCAACTTGACTTTTTCTCACGTGGTCGAAACCCCACTTTCAGAAAAACTCCACCTTGTACGTCAACAAGGTGCCCGTAATGGACAGCGACACGATGGCCACTAACGGAGTCGTCCACGCCATGGGCTCCATCATCCAGCCTCTGTGTAAGTGCTGTCGTCGAAAGCACCGCTCATTTCTGACCTCTTGGTAAAGCACGAAAGATCCATCTCATTTTGAAACATTGTTCCAGCTGCCAGGGCTGTCAGAGATCAGGGGGACGCGGTGGCAGGCCAGAGGGTGTTTAGACATGCTGCGGCTGTTAAAGTGAGTAATTCCCATTTATTGGTCATTAGGCCTGAAGAGTCCATCTTCTGTCCTGACATTGAAGGCAAAGAACCTTTGAGCAATTCAAAAACCACAAGATTTTCTTTGTTTTAATCCTGCGTAAAATTCATTGTTGTATCACTGCTCTGATATGCAGGATGTTGTGCTTAAATCTCATAAACCCTTGGCCACTTTTGTTACTAAAAACTTTCTAAACAGACAGTTAGGAACCATCTGGGCTTATTCAATCTTTTAATTTCAGATAATAAACAATATACACCTGTAGTTCCAATTGTTAAAGAAGATTAGCCAGCCCGTTCAGTAAACTGTCCTCAGGCAGTTGAGAAGGACTTCAAGTCTGTTCAGATGTAATCTCACCATTGAAGTGAAACTGACATCAGTGAATTGACTCCCTGCAAGCTGCTCAGAGGTTCGCAGTGCCAGTGTAACTTGTCAACTGTGATAAAATCATCCCTTTTGAAATGGAAATTCTTGTAGTGATAGCCTGACAAGGAAGGTATCTCCTGTATGCTACTCTGAAATGTACATTGCTTTTAGGGAGTCTGTCTGCTTAAGAAATCCTAAAGTCTTTTATCTTCTCTTCACAGCACCACCCACAGGTCATTAAAAACGGTAATACTTTGGCTTATTCTGTTTATGAAACCGAAGGCAGTGTAGGCCTACAGAGGATGATTTGGCTGGCTGTTCAAATGCAGTGTGAAAATTAATTTAATACATGAAGCAAAACAGCAAGTCAGCAGTTGATCATTATGACATCAGGAGAGCTGCTTTTGATCCGGGTCTGTGCACAGATGCGTCGCTCTGTTGATTGTCTTTGTTCTTTTTCAGAGGATCTCTTCCAGAAAGTTTTGCGAAGTCAGTCCAGTAGAACTGTGTCTCGCTCCCAGTAACTCCATGAGGAAAATTGGAAGGAAAAGCAACCCCCCATCTGAAATATGGTTCCTTTTGCTATGGAATATTATCTTACACTTGAACTTTCAGCGGGTAATGCATCTCAGTTTTTTTTTATTCATTATTGTGAAAAAAATGAATCGGAAAAAAATGCAGAGATTAAAATATTTTGGTAGACAAATATTTGTATGATTGTTTTCTTATGCCAGTGAGCGACCGATGTTGAATTAACAGCCGCGTTTCATGATTACGTGCTCCTGTGCATCATCAGACAAGAGCAGTCTTCAACTTTACCTGTTTTACATTTCTTCATAAAGTGGAATTTTGCAGCACTCATATGAGTGGCATTGCTTGTCTTATCCTCTGAATGTAAAGTCAATACTGAAAAATGTACAAAAAGCTCATTTTCCTCCTTTACATAACAAATAATCAGTATTTTTGTATGCAAGACCCAAGAACATGTTTGCACACCCAAAAATAAACATTGAATTTTTATTTGAATGTTGCTGTGGTATTTTAAAAGCAACACAAATCAGCTTCTTAACTAGGTGTCTTATTGCACTGTTGTTTGCAGCTTCTCTTAGTTTAACATGACTTAAGTAGTTACTTTAATAAATGTATAAGCTATTTGCCATGAATCTGATTAGTCACACTGCTATGTGTGTCATTCTGGGGGTAAAAACAGGAGGATTTCGTCTGGCTGTCTGGACTGACATGATTCTCAGACGCGTGAGCATAGCTTTCCAAGTGCTAAATTTTCTACACATGCAATCAAAGTGTTCGCAAGCCAAGGGTTTAACGTAAGGGCTTGGATGTGTTGCATTCACGTCATTGGTGTTTAGGGTAAGCAGTCTGGGTTATAGCATTTGTAGTCTACATCTTTATTATTGGCATTCTAGAGTTTAGTGTAGACTAGGAGTTTTGCATTTACACTATGGGATTTTACTATTAGTGGTCTGGGTTATAGCATTTATAGACTACGTCTTTAATATTGGCAGCCTGGGTGTTTTACATTCACATTATGAGTGCTTGCCAAGGGTGGTGTGTGTAGCTTCCAAGACTATCGAAATCTAAGGGCCGAGCTCAAGCTGTTTGGATGTCTTATAAGTCCAGTATGGGTATCTAGTGAGACATTCAAAGGCCTAGCAGGAGAAAAGTAGAGGTGCCCTGCTTTATCTCACCCTCTTTGTAGGCAGGATTCATCTAGAATTGAAAGCAGGACATTCAAAACCTGCTCTCTGCAGCAGACCAGACGTGGTGATGCTCTTCCCATTAAGGGATGAGGGGGCGAAAGGCACTGCCATCAACGCTGACTCTGAGGCTGCCTGGGGGCTCCCAAGGGACAATTTAGCTACCCTAAATACTGCTAGATGAAAGGTGATGTGGAGGTCGCAGTCTCCAGTTGGTCTGGGAGGTCCCACCAGCACGTTCGCTCTGTCTAGCTTTACAGCTACGTAGTCACACAGGCTGCCACCAACCGGGTCTGTTGTAGTTTGAAAGGGTTCAGATGTGATGATTCAGACCATCCTAGAGGTCATTCTAGTGATGTCACAAATATGGGCAGCAGTGAAAAGTACCGACAAGGATTACACATTGAAAATCACCAGATGGTATTTTCCATTACTTGCTCTCGCACTCATTAAATGCGCAGCCTTGAGACACTCTTTATTACTGCTATTTGTAAAACGAGCATAGAAGAGATTAGATGTAAACTGCAGAATATTCTGGCTTCTCCGTCTTTACCAATTATACATGCTGTTTTTTAAATGAGCCAATGGCTGAAACCTATCATTTATCAGTGCTGACAAAATGTTTCTGATATTGTAATGCTGACGCCCCAACGTTCTGAATTCGTGTTTAAATGCAGGTAATTAATTTTGAACAGAATCCTGTTCTGGTACTGGCGAGATCAACTGGAACTGAAACTAACTCCCACTTAGGAAATGTACTGCTGTTTTATTTATTTATTTATTTTTGCAATTTTCCAGCTGTGTGGGCAAAAAAGTGGTTCTGTTGCTGGTCCCAAGACCAGAAGTGTAACTACTATTATACAATGGAATTTAAGAAGGACAGTGAAATACACTGACAGCCATGACGACAAGTAATGAGCATAATTCTAAGCGATCCAGTTTGCTTTGCACTGGCTTGCGTCCAAAGCAAATATTGTAAAAGGTCATAGGTTTAGAAGAAAAAAATAAAAACTAGGATATAAAACAGGCTGCAAAATATGGCCTGACTGTTGGGTCTCCGTTGGGCATTGCACACATCGCAATAAATTAAACAAGCGAGAATTTAGGCCACATTGACATGGAAATGTTTGGTTGTTGGCTGTGGGGTTTAATGGAGTTTGTCTGCGTGATTCTCCATGTGTCTATGTGTTTAAACAGCAGGCCCCCGGCAGAGGCCCCTGTATTTGCTCTAGTCTTGGTTTAGCGTGTTGGCCTTTGATTCCCTACGTGAGCCTGGCACCGCTCACATCCTCTGGGATGAAGAGAGAGACAGGAGGCCTGCACTCTAATCCTGACTCTAACACTCACTTGTTCTGAAGACTGGCATAAAAGGATCCCTCTTGCCATCAAAGAGTCTTTGGTCAGTAAGGATCAACCATACCATAGGTGGTTAGAACAACCTGTATCCCTTTCTAAATTTCAGGTCATGGCAGCTCTCTAAGCAAATGACCAGCTGCGATCTCTGTATTTTTTTTATAAAGTATTTATAAAGTCATGCTCTGGCATATGCATCCCGTCCTCCCACAGCCGATATGGGAATGTGCTTCACAACGCAGTAGTTGTTGAGATCAGCCTTGCTGAGTTCCTCGTGGCCATCTGTCACATCCACCTCTACCTAGACTCAAGGAGGGAAGAGTCTACTGACGGTCCAGTAGTCACTGGCTACACCAGTCCACGATGTGACCTGTGTGTATCTGCTGCTTTCCTTTACAACTCGTCATCAGTGGGATGTGTGGTTGCCGCCATTCAACATCTGTCAAGTGTGAGGCATAAATAGACACCACCAGCACATTAACTTTATTCAAAGTGCAGGAAGCTGTAGATGGTGCTGAATAGGAAGGTAGTCCAGTAAACCTTCAGTCCTGTCCTGTGTCCATAAGCAAGGTAAGCTTAGTTGTTGAGGTGAGATATCCCTCCATTTTTAGGCATAGCTTATCATACCGACCTGGCAGGGCAGATACTGTGATCAGGAAGGTGGTTCCCCCAGGGCAAGATTCAGCCATGGCCCCTGCGAATTCGCCAAATGTGGGGGAATCTTGACTGCATAATTTCTGGTGGTGGGGAACTGCGTTTGCACTCTCCCCTGATTTTATTTTTTTTGGGCAGGCAGTAATGTGGCTCTGAGGGTTAGGTGTCTGTGACCAAAAGGTTGCAGGTTCAAGTCCCACAGCCGGCAAGAGTGTCCATATTACCATTAGGTCCTTGTGCGAGGCCCTTAACTTGAATTGCTCCAGGGGCACTGGACGGTGGCTAACCCTGCATGCTGAGATTCTGTTCTCTCCTTGGAGAACAAAATGGGAAAACTATGAATTTCCCCAATATTATTATCATCTTACACCACAAGGCAGGAGGGGGTACATCCTGGACATGATAAGACTTTATTCAAGGACACACACATTCAGGCACACTGCATGAACTACCAAGAGTCATCATTTTACCTGGACAGCAGGTGACTTTGCATTATGACGGTGAACATAAAGAGGACCCACCAAGCAGACTGATGAGATATGGGTCCCTTATGTGAGGCAACAATGCTCACCACTGAGCCACCATGCCATCACCCCAAGGAAATGTCTGACTGTGTAGCTGCATGAGGAGCTAAGCAACAAGACGACTCAGAAGATGCACTTGCAACCTGAAGGTTGCTGGTTCTAGTCTCAGGATACACCATGCTTTAAATTCAAGCCCCAGCTACAACCCAATGCTAAGATGTTCATGTTGGTTGTCATACAAATACCTAAATTACTGATTTTTAAAACTTTGTTCTCTTCACCAAATCCTCAAAAATAAAATACATTTAAATACACAAACACAAAAACTCCAAAAATGACCAAACATGACCTAAGACAAAATCACTGACTATAAGTCATAACCCCACATTCAAAACCACTTTAATAATATTAAAATTGTTGATATAGAACGTACCCTTACGGCAGGCACCCACATCAGAAAAATATTCTTGTCCTTTGTTTGAAAGACTGACAGGAATGTGCACTGAAGTCATCGTGGTTAGCTTTCGCATGTGGCATTGTGTTACTGCCGGAAACCAGAGGTGAATGTGGGAGTATTGTAGACAAAAAGAGTGACTCTCCTGTCCTCTGGTGACCCAGCCTGTCAATGCCCTTCACTCTGGCCTCAAGGCTAAGCGACTCACACAAGCTCCAGGACAGCTGTTTCCACCTCCCACTCACCACATAGTGCTCTAGCCGACTCAGACAATGTCCTGCTTGTTTATGTCAAGAAACATCCAGGAAGGACGGGAAGTGCAACCAAAGGCATGGAAGTTGGTTGGCCTACCTCTTCTCAAAATCCGCCTACAAGACTGGGTCACCTCCTGCACCTGGAAGACTCCATCATCATGGAGGTGCATCTTAATTCAGGACCATCTGCAGATTCCTTACTTGGCTGTGACAAAGCTGAGATAAAAAGGATAAAAAAACAGAGAACAGACACATTTTTTGCAGTCACATTTTCTTTTTACACATGTGACTTTGTAAGAAAACCATTTTATTTTGTGGCAATGTGTCAATATCTTTTTCCTCAGAACCACAAGGCTGTGCACGCCAGGCAGCTGGACAGACACAGACCTGGCAGCCCCCCCCCCCCCGTGGTGCGAAACAGACGTCGTGGTGACAGCTGGTCTTCCACGTGGTAGGATGACTGCATCTGGAGCTGGGACTGATTGGATGATGATGAATACACACTGGGGACTTCTACGCAGACCACACGATGCAGTCACACGAGCTGCTATAACCATACGCCAGAGGGCCTTTCCTGCTAATCAGCTAAGGGTTCCAGCAGGGGAAAAGGGAAAGAAGATGGCTGGCTGTGATATGCACATACAATGTTTATATCATAAATAGCATTTAAAAACTGAGCATCCATTCTACCATTTTCTATACCAACTATCTATTACAGAGTCATGGTCAAAATTTTGAACAAATGATTGATAGTGGAAAGATTTAGTAAAGAAAAAGTAACACTGACAGACTAGGTAGCCTGCTTCCCTCCTGCAGTCCAAAATCTTGCGGTTAGACTATTTGGTATTGCTTCTAATGGACTGCCGTGATGTCCAGGGTGTACCCCAGCCTTGTGCCCTATGCTGCCTGGGATAGACTGTAGCTTCTCTTGGTGACCCCTATCAGGATAACTGGTTAGAAGACAGATGGATGGAAGGATTGGTGGATGGATGTATCAGGTCCTGTTTAAAAAAACAACCACTTAAATACAAGGCAAATACTGCCCCTTAGTGGTGAAATAATACATGCTTTCTGGATCTTAGTACCTTACTCATCTGAAATAGAGTAATATAACTAAGCAAAAAGCCACAATAAGATATGAAGCCTGTGCCAAGAAGCATGAGACACTTGACAGGGTTGCACCCTGGATGGAATACCAGTTCATTGCAGGGTACACACACACACATACACACACACACACACACATACACATACAGATGTGTGTCCAGCTCTGCCTCCTGTTTTTTGGTCAGTGCCACCATCTCCAAATATCATGACTGGTCTCACTACCATCATGCAGACCTTTCCTGTCACTTTTACTGGTACCTGTCTGTCACAAATCACTCCTGACACTCTTCTCCACCCAATCCACCCTGCCTGCATTCTCTTCTTCACCTCTTTTCTGCACTCCCTGTTGCTCTGAATTGTTGACCCCAAGTGTTTAAACTCATCCAACTTCGTCAACTCTACTCCCTGCATCCTCACCATTCCGCTGTCCTCCCTCATTCACACACGTATTCTGTTTTAACTGACCTTCATTCCTCCCCTCTCTAGAGCACACCTCCACCTCTCCAGGATCTCCACTACCTGCTCCCCACTCTCACTATAGATCACAATGTCATCCACAAACTTCATAGTCCACAGGGGCTCCTGTCTGATCTCATCTGTCAGCCTGTCCATCCCCATTGCAAATAAGAAAGGGCACAGAGCTGATCCTTGATGTAATCCCACCTCTACCTTGAACGTATCCATCACTCCTACCACAGACCTCACCACTGTCACACTGCCCTCGTACATATCCTGTACCACTCTTACATACTTCT
>JAACJT020000002.1:8410435-8424632 GCA_009936485.2 Gymnarchus niloticus | reverse complement strand
CTGCACGGGCCCCCCCCCCCCCCCCCCCCGCCCCCCCCCCTCCTCCACCCCCGCCCCCCCCCGCCCGCCCCCACCGCCCTCCCCCCCCCCCCCCTCCCCCCCCGCTCCCCGATACTGTCTCCCCCCCTCCCGCCCATAGAGACACACATCCAGCTCTGAAGACTGAGTGGGTGTCTTGATCCTTCCCTTCCCTTGTTGGCGCAACCAGCGCTATGACCTCCATGTCCAGCCTCTTCTCCTTCACCAGCCCGGCGGTGAAGCGCCTGTTGGGCTGGAAGCAGGGCGATGAGGAGGAGAAATGGGCTGAGAAAGCAGTGGATGCCCTGGTGAAGAAGCTCAAGAAAAAGAAGGGTGCCATGGAAGACCTGGAGAAGGCCCTGAGTAGCCCAGGGCAGCCCAGCAAGTGTGTGACCATTCCACGCTCGCTGGATGGCCGGCTGCAGGTGTCCCACCGTAAGGGGCTGCCCCACGTTATCTACTGCCGTGTGTGGCGCTGGCCTGACCTGCAGTCTCACCATGAGCTCAAGCCCCTGGAGGTGTGTGAGTACCCTTTTGGGTCCAAGCAGAAGGAGGTGTGCATAAACCCCTACCACTACAAGCGTGTGGAGAGTCCAGGTAAGGCAGCTGCTTATGTCCAGTGTCATGCTGTATGCCTGTGTTAGACCTCACTCTGCTTCACTAAGTGGCCAATAAGTTCAGTATTATACTGTACTTGGTTACACTGGCTGTTTGTATGTGTTTGGCAAGTGGCCTCGCAAATGGATTCTTGATAATGGTAAAGCCTGGAGGCATGATTAATCTTTTTTCACATAAATTTTGTAGCTGTCAAGGAAAAGCTTTTAAAATACATGAGGGGGATGCTGAATGTCGTGCAGAGTTGAGGATCTGCTTTGCTTATTAGATTATGGTAGATGTCCGACGGGATGCTTTAGATGGCAAATGGAACATTTTAAATTGAATTTCGGTGGTGATTTGTCCATTTTTGTGATGCTCTTAGACCTCCCTCCCGGAGAGATGGTCTGATTGTTGCTGTAGCCTTGGCATCCTTGCCTCCCTTTGCATTGGGTCTCAGTGTCGAACACCTTCTGTCAGTATTGCATGTCGCTCCAGGAGGCGGATACAATTCTGTCAAAGCCAGAACTTGATATGTGACATTTTGACTGATGGTGCTGGTTTTACATTCGAGAGCTACTGTGTGATGGTGGTGGAAATTTGCCCCCCATGCTGTCTGAGGGCTCTGGATGTAATCATGCCATGATGTCTCTGCCTTCCCAGTGCTGCCCCCTGTGTTGGTCCCACGCCACAGCGAGTTCAACCCCCAGCACAGCCTGCTGGTGCAGTTCCGTAACCTGAGCCACAATGAGCCTCACATGCCACTCAATGCCACCTTTCCTGAGTCCTTCCAGCAGCACGTCTCGCCTAACTCGCCATACCCACCCTCGCCAGCCTCCAGCGGCACCTACCCCAGCTCCCCTGCCAGCTCTGGACCATCAAGTCCATTCCAACTGCCAGGTACACTTGTCACCTGTCTGAATAGCAGGATATTTTGCAAGTTTTTTTTTCTTAAGCTGGTGCTTGTGTAATTTTATATGGTGGTCTCTGGAACTGACTTGTCTTGCATTAGTGGTCTGTCGAGACAGTATAGCTGCACTTCTCTTACTGTGTTTAGTCCGTTTGAAGACCACTGCACTAGGTTTGTCAGGCTACCTTTTAAAAAAAAAAAAAAAAAAATGGGGGGGGGGGACATTGAGCTCAAAGCTGTTTTGTTGCAGAAGGTTGTGGCTTAAATGTTTAGTAGTGCATGGAGATTGTACACTTCTGTTCACCTGATGTTTGGTGGGAGCCTTTGCTTGTTTTGATAGTTATGAAAGTTGGGTGGGGGGGTAAGGAATGAGAGGTAAGTGGGCATTGGGAGTGTGTCACTCTGGATTGGTTGCTGAAAGTTGCCAGTGCCCACCCCCCCACTGGGTCCAGGGCTCTTTCTAGTCTGTGGCTGGAGGCATTTTGGTGAAACTTGGCAGGACATCACATGTTGATGGAACGAGGCTGAGTTAGCAGGGCTAAAGTTGTTGAACACTTCAGTGTTGACCCGGTTATGGGTTCAGAGGCCTCTGGCAGGCCTACCTGACTTAGTCAATGGGTGAACCTCTGTTTTCGGTAAACTAGTGGTTCTCGGTTCTGGTCCTGGGGGGGCCACCCTGTGGGTGCAAGTTTTTGTTCCAGCCAGTTCCTGCTTTTAAATGAATTTCAATCATTTAATCGTCAAGCTTAATTGACTTGGTCAATTAAGCTCGGTTTCCTCATTTTACATCTACTGTGTCAGTCAAAATGAAAATTCTCAGCAGGGTTTGTCTTAAGTATATTTTTCTTGATGGGTAAGACAGTGATGTTGCTGCTTAAGGTTTGTCACTCTTTGCTCATCACAGAAGTGGTAACAGGCTCTAATGAGCAGCAATGACATGCATTTCAACTTCTGTGATTACCAACAAATGGAGAAATAAGAAGCAACATCAGTGTTGTATCCATTAAAAAAAAAAAAAAATCTTTAAAAGGTAATCGAGGCTGAGAATATGCTGATTGATACAATAAATGTTGAATGACAGAAATATGAGCATGATTAAGTGAGATAAGGGTTCACTTAAAAGCAGGAATTGGCTGGAATGAAAATTTGCACCCACAGGGTGGGCCTCAGGACCAAGATTGAGAACCACTGCACTAAACCAACTACCAGGAGGTCACAGTTAAAGATGTGGGGATAGGCTAGCCTTTGGGACCACAGAAAAATCCGTGTGACCCACGGTGGCCATTTATGGGGAGTTAAAAACACCACCCCCCCCCCCCCCAACTCAAAGTTCTTGAAGGGGGTCCTGCCTCCTTTTTCTTGGAGTAAAAAATATTCATGGAGGATGTAATTTCTGTTAATCTATCCCTGTCAGACATCCCCCGTCTCGTGACAGTGAATGTGTTTGCGACACACGTGTGGGTTTTCTAGGGAGGAAGACAAACTGAACAATGATGCTTCTCCCCATTGCCAGCTTCTTGTAGATTGGTGGTTCTTGAGCAATTTGTCAAACTGGAAGAGCTGAAAACATGCATCCATTTACTTCAATCTGGAAGACCATACACAGGAATGAAACAAAGGGTTAATATATATTGGGAGGGGTTCCTATGCATAGATTTCCCCCCCGATGGGGATAGCTGTAGGAGCCATTTGTCTGCAGCTGCTACGTTTGGTCTTAAGTGGCCTCTTTCTGGTCCTTGCCTTCAGCTGACACCCCACCCCCTGCCTATATGCCCCCTGAGGAGCAGATGGGCCAGGATGGCTCCCAGTCCATGGAGACAGGGAGCAGCATGGTGCCCCAGAACATGCCCAGAGGAGGTGAGGAAACTCCCCCAGGGGAGTGAGAAATAAGCTTCACTGCAGCTGCTGAGGACACTTGCTTAAGATTCTGCCCTCGCCCCCCCAGATGTGCAGCCTGTGGAGTACCAAGAGCCTGTTCACTGGTGCTCCATTGTCTACTATGAGCTGAACAACCGTGTAGGTGAGGCCTACCATGCCTCCTCCACCAGTGTGCTGGTGGATGGCTTCACTGACCCGTCCAACAACAAAAACCGCTTCTGCCTGGGCCTGCTGTCCAATGTCAACCGCAACTCCACCATTGAGAACACTCGCCGTCACATCGGCAAAGGTGCACAGCCGGCCTCTCGCACGTCCAGTTATCTTGCTTGTTTCATGACTTTCAATTTATCCATGAAAACTAAGATTCAGTGCACATTTCTCAAGTCTGTCTGGTGTTCATAAATAGGAGACGGTTCCCCCATACCGCTCCTGTGTTCTTAATGGTATTGACCCTTCACAGGGGTTCATCTGTATTATGTGGGAGGTGAGGTCTACGCAGAGTGTCTCAGCGACACCAGCATTTTTGTCCAGAGCCGCAACTGCAACTACCATCATGGCTTCCACCCCACCACCGTCTGCAAGATCCCCAGCGGCTGCAGCCTCAAGATCTTCAACAACCAGGAGTTTGCCCAGCTGCTGGCCCAGTCTGTTAACCATGGCTTTGAGGCTGTTTATGAGCTCACCAAGATGTGCACCATCCGCATGAGCTTTGTCAAGGTAAAGCAAACTGTTTTGACACATTCTTTGCAATAAGGAATTCTAGATGTGCAAGTGTGCTAAATAAAATACTTAAGATCATACAAAGTTTCTATGCCAGTATGTGCCACAAGTGCTTTTACTCATTGTGTAAAATGAGTTCTAACAAAGGAGGGTATATAAATTTGGACTGCTAGCAGTTGATTTGTTTGGGTCCTCAGGGCTGGGGAGCAGAGTATCACCGCCAAGATGTCACCAGCACCCCCTGCTGGATTGAAGTGCACCTGCATGGGCCCCTCCAGTGGCTGGATAAAGTACTTACACAAATGGGCTCTCCTCTAAACCCCATCTCATCAGTTTCCTAATGATGGCTTCTTCATGGGTTGGGTTTTTTAATTTGTAAAATGAAAACAATGTTTTGAATACGAGCTGAACTGTTTACACTGCCTGCAGAAGGGGTCTGTCACCCTCAAGCATCCAGAAAGGCATATAGAAAGACTACAGGTAAATCATGCCACAGAAAACAAAGCAGTGGCACAGGATGGATTAATTACCACACCAGAAATCAACCTTATACTGTCTGCATCTTAGAGTAAAATGTTTTTTTTTTTTTTTGCATTTGTTTTTGTATGAGCTGTATCACTTTTCAGTAGTTTGTTCAGTAGTTTTAAACAGATGACATAGTTTGGGTTTGCCCACTCCTCAAACTCCTTCACTGGCCATTAATTTTTTTCTTAACCTTTACTTGCGATTTTGTCTAGTCCCCACTATCGATGGCAAAGGCCTAGCTGTAGTTACTGTTAGACCCAGGATCCACAACATACTTTTTTTCCTTGGCTTCAGTTGCTTTGAAGCAGAACACTAAATGCTAAGCAATGGCTTTTTAAAATAGTCTCTTAATCCACAGGTTTGATCACAAAGAATTATGGTTGAAGTGATTTTTGAAAACTTATGTACTTTTGGGTTTCTGCTCTACAACTAAACTGTATAGAGGACACTAACAATTTATGCATTACTGTAGCTTGGTATTTTAAAGTTTGTCCCATGTTGAAGGATGAATGAGAAGCATGTAAGGCTGGCCCATTTTGGTTTAAACATCCTGCTTAATGCAGTCTAAGTTTACAAAAGGGTTAACATGGTACGTCTTGGAATAGTGATTTGAAAATTTGTCTCCTATCAGAAACATGCAGTCTTTTACTATTTTGAAACTAGGTATTGTGAAATTTGACACCCATGATTTGTGGCTTTTTAAAACTGGTTAATGCTTACGATTCTCTGCTCAACAGTGGCATGTTGATTGGGGTAACATTTTAAAGTCCCTGTAAGGGGTGTAAAATTCATTGTATATTCTGCTTTTTTTTAATTTGAAATAAACATGAGTGTCTAATACAGTGGCAATGTACATCAGCTAGCCAACTGCCCAACATAACTAAAATTGCTTTTGATCTTGTACAGTGTAAATCTCAATGCCAAGTGTACAATTGTGCAGAAATATTGTCGTCGTCCCATTGCTGGGTGTGAAAAGAATTACCTGATTAATTTCAAGTCCAGTCTGGGGCCTGCCATTGTAATTAGACTGATAGTGAATTTAGTTTGGGTTTTGACTAATTCTAATTAAAGATGCTCTGATATCACAGGAAGAGAGTTCTATTGTGTTATTTTTGAGCTGTCTTGCCCTTAAAAGCGCTGAAGCAATCTGTTAACCCTGCAAATATTGCTCTATTGAATAAAATGAGCTTGTAACCTTAGCTTGTTGTCGATATGCTGTTCAGTGTGCTCTGAGTACAGACTGGGTGCTTCCCATACTCCATCTATTTTCCAAACAGTTTTAGCCTTTGTGGGGGGGGGACCAGAGCCTATCCCAGGCAGCTTAGGGAACAAGGCAGCGGACACCCTGGATGGGGCGCCAACCCATCACAGGGTGCAGTCACGCACCCACTACAGCAATAGAATACCATGTCTTTAGATGTAGAGCTGGGATTCAAACCCACAACCCTGGTGGTGCATGACACCATGCTCTCCACATCCTGGCATATATTTCAGCTACTTCAATGAAGCAATTTGTATTCGATACTGCTGGAGAAAAATCGTGGACTTGGCAATATTGATTAAACTGGTCGTTAATGGAAAATCGATCATGCAATTGATTTTAAAGTATGAAATCTACCAATTTTATCCATTTTTATTTTGACTTGAACGTTACTCTTGCCTGTGTATAAGGCCCTCAGGCTCATAGGATTTGGATGGAATCCTTTGGTTATTCTGTGTATACTATAAACCATTCTTTGTCACCTTGGTGATTGAATAAGGTATGTATTTAGTAATTAACTGGTGAACGTAATAATCTGGTTTGTGTATACTATCTGAAGTGTAATACGAGAACTGGATTAGTGGGTGCTGTGCTTGAGTATAGAAATAAAGATTCCCCAGGAGCCGAGGCCTTAAGTGGTGTTCTGGCCGACACTCCGAGATACATCCATCATCTTTAGCCGCTTATCCGTAAGGGTGGCGGGGAAGCTGGAGCCAATCCCAGCCGACTTCGGGCGAAAGGCGGCTTACTCCGAGATACATAGAACTTAAATTAGAATCAGTACGCAGGGAGAGTGATCTCACCAGTGGTCTCCACTACATTACCCAACTCAGATAGGTAACTGAACTCCGTACCGCCTGGCAAAAGTCCTGCCAATCTAGTCCATGCAACACATCTTCCGCTTTGTACCACTGGCAGGAAACTTGCCGGTGTCTAATTGGATGAAATATTATCTGCGGAAAATGTATTAGCTTCTTACCGTAATTTCCCATCTATAAACGAGTGACGTTTAACGGTTGAGATCAGATAAAAAATGGAACATCTAATTTTTTTTTGCTCTGTGTTTGGAGATTTAATAAACTTCACAGATAAACATACATAACGCAAACGACGTAAAGGTCAATGAAAAGCACGAATATACATAAAACGCGAGACCTGTTACCAAGATTCAGGCAAGCGGGCCCATTCAAATGGCAGAAGTAACATTTTGCGTGTATACAGGTATATTTACGGTATTAGAGAAATCGCGTCTCCTCGACCCTATTACGGTTCGACACGGATTCGAAAAATTGAAGAAGCCCGGAGGGGTGGGGTTTGAGCAAAAAATAAGAGCCGAGTCTTTCCTCTGTTTAGCCTGTACGATATGAAAGTATAACAGAGGTCTTTCAAAATTAAGTTGCTTTTGCGAGAAGAGTATTACATTGCATGTATTTGGCTGTTAACACTGAACTTTGTGTTTGTTTTAGAAATTTATAAGTAGCCTCTTTACAAACTTGGGCTGCCCTTGGGTGTATATGAGGGGGTGATTTGGAACAACTTCAAAACACTCAGGTAACTTTTATCGTATTTTCTCTAATGGTCTTTATTTTATTCTAATTATGTTATATTTCTAAATGTTTTCATATTGTTATTATTGAAATGTTTTGGTTTTTTTTTAAATTTAAACATATAATGACTGCGTAAGGAAAGAAGCGATTACCCCTAAGAATAGTTGGTTTGTTCCGCACCGGAAGTGAGTTGTCCGCTCCTGACTGAGTACATCTGTCGAAAAATAAACACGTCTACGAAAGTACGGAAAGGCTTTAAAATAATTTCGCGAAATAGGCACGTAAGAGCTGCATGAGGTGAACGCGGTCTGAAAGCAGAGAAGTCGCCTTCGAGAAGGGCGTCATATTTTTCCGGTTTTGCACGTCGGGCCTAAGCTGGGCAAGGCGAGGTGAGTCGTTTCGGGTAGCGGCGACGCGGCGGAGCCTCTCGGCGATACGAAGGGCTGAAAATGTGGCCGAGCACCGTTTAGAGGGCCGCGGGACGGGGACGTAACGGCAGCTCGCACTCGGGATAATTCTGAGGTTCGTTATGTCAGTAAGTGCTACCCTAGGGTAACACCTGCTGAGGCAGGTAGCTACGTGTGGTGCAGCTACTGGCAGATCTTTACGTTTTCTTTTTATGATGCGAAATATGATTATTGGATGCGGCCCGCGTCTTTGTGTGTGAGTAGTTTAATCTGTGTGACAGTCGCACTGCAGTGACACGACGACCTATTTGTTAAAGGTGTTGCTGTTTTACGTGGACGCGCCGTGGGAGAGCCGAGTCCACCCTGGCTGTTCATGTTAAATGTGGCCGCACGTCGGCTTTTATTGGGAAGTAATTACCCTGATGTTGTGTATCGTTGGTGGTGTCGTCATCGTACGATCAGTCATTTTCGATTTGAAATCCTGTCTTTAGAAAAGTGTGTGTGTGTGTGAGTGTGAGTGAGAGAGAGAGAGCTGCTGTGGGTATGATTGTGACTCGACCGTCGGCGGTATTTTGGGAATTAAGACCTGGAAGTCGTCACTGTTCCTGTTTGATTAATGGATATTGCTAATCTCTCTCTCCCCTTTCTGTTTTAAACACCAGGAATAAACAATGGTACGAGCAGTTCTGGTGACAGCCACCAGCCTGGTCCTGACCGGGGCTGTGGTTGCGCACGCCTACTACCTGAAGCACCAGTTTTACCCTACCGTCGTCTACCTCACCAAGAGCAGCCCCAGCATGGCGGTGAGTGTGGCACAGGCCTGCCACTCACCCGGTTAACCCGTGTAGAAAACCTAGAAATAAAACCATTACCATCTGGATTTGCAGCTGTGACATAAAGGTGCGGTGATCTGGTCCTTAATGTGTGGGCCTCCAAGCCATGCTCGTGCTGTCATATTCCAGGCCTGGTTTTGCTAGCTGCTCGTCACACCTAGGGTCTGTGTAAATGTACTAAAATGTAAATGGAGTTGTGTAGACAGCTGTGTCGCATGCCCGTATTTCAAATCGGGATTATCAGTTTTGTCCAGAGTTCTGCATGGATACAGAGGGGTGATATAGAGATACTGGCATGGTTGTCATGTGGTAAACGGGCTCCCAGTTTATGGATGTGTATGCCGCTCTCTGGAGCGTAAAGGCCATGTCATATTTACTGATGCCATGAGGTCTCCCACACAAGTTAGTCTAGTAGTCGAAATCTACACGGCTATCTGTTAATATGCATTTATGCTATGTTGTCTTTAGATGCTGTCATAGCGATAGTCCCATCACTGAGCTGTGTGAATGGGTCGTTACTGCTGCTAGCCTCTGTTTTCCCTTCTCCCCAATCAGGTGTTGTACATCCAGGCATTTGTGCTCGTTTTCCTGCTGGGGAAATTCATGCGCAAGGTCTTCTTCGGGCAGTTGCGAGCCGCTGAGATGGAGGTGTGTCCCATTGTGCCTGTCGCCGTCTAGCAGTGTCTGCAAATGCGTTTTTGTGATGGATGTTAGTATGTAGTTGGCATCTCAGAATGAAGCCTTTCATGGAGTTTTTGACAAACTTTCCCTCAGTGTATTGTTTTGAAAATGAGCTTCGACCTTTGCATGGTACACCTTGTGTTTTGTGTTGGTGCTGTATTGTTGTTAGGCTCCTGATTCTTGTTGCGGTTTAAATTGTTCTTGAGTTAACCATTTCCTATTTTTACCTCGTTCTCAGCACCTGATAGAACGGTCCTGGTATGCTGTCACAGAGACGTGCCTGGCTTTCACGGTGTTCCGTGATGACTTCTCTCCCCGCTTTGTGGCACTCTTCACTCTGCTGCTCTTTCTAAAGTGCTTCCATTGGCTGGCTGAGGACAGGGTGGACTTTGTGAGTGGCTAAGCCAGGGGGTGGGGAGGGGGAAATTCACATAAGCTGCAGTCAGCAATGCTGAGTGTGTTTCTTTTCTCAGATGGAGAGGAGTCCAAATATCTCCTGGATCTTTCATTTCAGAGTACTTTGTGAGTTCTTTGATTTTGTAAATGCATGGGGAAAAAAGTCTCAAGGTTAAATGAGTGTGGCAACTTCCTTTTTCTTGTACTATAGGAAGTCCCGGGGCTTTATTTAGACAAAGATGCAAATGAATTATTTTGATGGTGCGCACTGGCACAGAACCAGAGCACCCAGTTCAGGAATCCCACGTCTCAGAGAGCTCTTCGGTTGCCTTCACAGCTCTGATGGCACTGCTGGCTGTTCTGGACTTCCTTTTTGTCAATCATGCCTGTCACAGCATCATCACGCGTGGCGCTTCGGTGCAGCTGGTCTTTGGCTTTGGGGGGGGCACCCCCCCCCCCCCCCCACTAGTCTGTATATAGTTCACAAGCTAATATTTAAAACAGCATGTATTCTGTCATTTTAGCGGGGATGGTACTTGCAACCTCTAAACTGTTGGGTGTTTTAAGTCCAATACGGTTACACTGAAGTCTCTCTGGACTTGTGTGTTAAGTTATTAATAACTTGGTCATTTACCAGATGTTTCCCTTTGTGCCTGCATTTCTCAGTATGCCATTCTTCTCACCATGGTCCTGAGCACCTTCATCAAGTACACGCTCCACACCATCGACCTGCAAAGTGAGAACCCCTGGGACAACAAGGCGGTCTACATGCTTTACACGGAGCTCTTCACTGGTAACGTGTTGGCCTCTCCTGCCCTCCCAGCATAAGTGTTGAGGGGCACAGTCTGTGCTTAAAGCCTCCCTCTTCACAGGGTTTATCAAGGTGCTGCTCTACATGGCCTTTATGACCATCATGATCAAGGTGCACACCTTCCCCCTCTTCGCCATCCGTCCCATGTACCTGGCCATGAGGTGAGCCACCTGACGGACTGGCCATGCCCACGTTGACATCCAGCAGGTGGTCTCCATTCTTATGGCGCTGTATTGTTTCCCTCGTTCTTCCAGGCAGTTTAAGAAGGCTGTAACCGATGCTATCATGTCACGGCGAGCCATTCGCAACATGAACACACTGTGAGTATTGGCAAACTGCGATCTTCATACTGCTTCTTGAGCACTGCGGAGGCAGTGTGCTGAGCAGCCCTCTGCCCACACAGGCTCTCGCTCGTTCTGGTGGGGTATACAGACGTTCCCAAGCCAGCTCTTGGATAATCCCTCCAGTGTATCCTAAGATCTGAGTAAACCTCTCCCTAAAGTATGAGACAGCCTTGTCTGATATGCTGTGGGTAAGGCATTATCAAGGTCTGTGCTGTAGTAGTGAACAGTGCACACGCATGTGCTCATGAACAGTACTGGTGTGTCTTCTCCCCGGTGGCATGGGTGGACAGATCCTATGCACTATGGAATGCTCTGCACTGATTTCTCGTGTATGTGCCTTGTGCCGTTAGCAAGGTTGGCGCCTGACGGGAGCCTCCTTGTAATTCTGTCAGGTCCACAGTGTCTGAAAGCTTGAGGTTAGGGCTCTGTTCGAGCTCTTACGATGTCAGGTGTATTCACCAGTACTGTGCTGTGCTCTGTGAACTGGGTCATTCGCATATCTTGTAGCCGCCTTCTGAATTCAGAGGGGTGTCACGCGTGCGTATTCTGTTCGCTGGCTCCTGTACTCACTCTGATTTTCCCCATGAAGGTACCCAGATGCCACGCCTGAGGATCTGCAGGCCACTGACAACGTGTGCATCATCTGCAGGGAAGAGATGGTGACAGGAGCCAAGAAGTTGCCCTGTAATCACATTTTCCACTCCAGGTGAGCTGGGCTTGGTGTGTACCCTTGGCTCGCCCTTAGCCAGGGTCCACTTGCACTTTTACACACTTTGGAAATAACTTGTCTAGCTTTTTTTGGTTTAGTGACACATTTTCTACTGAATACTTTTGGGGTTTAAAATGTTTCTTACAGTAACTGAAGCGGATTCATTTAGTAACCTTACATGATTGCTGTGAGCTAGCATTTAAAACGAATATAATTTTCTGTAAACGATTAGCCCTGCTTCATGTCAGCATCCAGTGCCCTGGGAACTTCATGTAATCCCCCTGGCCATTAACCTATCATGTGAGTGACCTAATCCTTTGTTATCCTTTCCCCATAGCTGTCTTCGCTCATGGTTCCAGAGACAGCAGACCTGCCCTACCTGTCGCATGGATGTGCTCCGTGCCTCGCTGCCCAATCAGGCACCGACTCAGCCAGCTGCCCAGCCTGCTGCTCCACCCCCACAGGCTGACCAGCCAGTCCCACCGCCAGGTAACTGTGTGGGACTGGTTGAGCTAAACAGTTCTTACAACATCAGTGACTTTACTTAATGGCTCCTTTTTCAAAAGAGAATTTCTGCAGAATTACTTGGTAGAGAATGCATCAGTGTCAGTTTGGCTGTTCACATATTAGTCCAGTAAATATGCACTGACAGCCGGAACACCAGCATGGCCTCTTCATTTCAGTGCCTCCTGGAATGGTGCCTCCCTTTCCCCCCGGTCTCTTCCCCTTCTGGGGTCCTTTTCCCGGTGCGGTGCCCCCGGGGGTAGCTCCTGTGCCTCAAGCTCCGGCAGACTCCTCCCACCCAGGGGCTGACGCAAACCAGGGAGCCCAGGCTGCTGGTGAGTGTCTCTGTGGCCCATGAAACATGAATAAGCCCTGGAAGAGACAGACCCATGGCAGAGGAGTGATGATATACTGTGTAGGACATGAAGGCCCAAAGCGTGGTGAGATTTAGGGCACAGATTGATGGATCCACTTCATTTAGAGATACTGGTGATAAATTGGGCTCAAGCCTAACGGCTCAGCATCTCGTGGATTTGAGTGCCTCTTAAGGAAGCTTCTCCCCACAGTACCAGTAGGGTGATTAGATGACACACACTGGGAAAGCAGCCTGTATCGAGCTCCATTGTTGCAGAGTGACTCCGTGCAAAGGGAACAGAATTCCCCTTCTATATTCTGATGGACACGTCATTGTGATCCAAAGTGTTTCCCATGTAGCTCCTCCTGGGGCTGTTTTTACAGAGAAGGGGTACCCAGGGTAGGGTTGAGAGGAAGATGAGATCCTGGGCATCAAAATGACCATGCTGTTGTACCTTGAGGCACCCCATCTGTGGGTGTTTTCTGAAGGTGCATCTTGGCTTAAGGCTGACTTTCTTTGTATGATAGGCTGCCAAACCACATTTCACACATCTTTGCTCATGTGTGACATTCTGTCTGTCTGTACATTAGGCACCAGTCAGTCTACCCAGCCTGGCACCGATGGTGTCCCTCCTGCCCCTGGAGCTGCTATCCCTGGATTTCCCTTCTCCTTCCCCCCACCATTCCCGTCAGCACCCTGGTTGCCCATGCCACCCCCCCCACCTTTTGGTGAGTGCTCTCCCACCTGGGTCTACTACTCTGGTGCACTTCATAAGACTAAAATGTCAACTCTGTTTTCTCTGTCCTGTGTCCAGTGTCATCCATGCCACCTCCCCCGGCCTCCTTGTCCAGCCTGTCTGATGCCGAGCTCCAGGAGCTGGAGCAGGAAGGCCGACGGGGCCTGGAGGCCCGGCTTCAGTGTCTACAGAACATCCACACGCTGCTGGATGCTGCCATGCTTAACATCCACCACTACCTTAGCACAGTGGCTACACTAAGGTAACCTCTTCTTGGAAAAGCCCACTTCATGGTAAACGGCAGTGGCTCCTTCCATTATAACCCTGAGCCATTGTGCTGTACAATATTGGTCATTAGGGTTTTGAGAACTCCTGCCTTCATGTATTTTTATGGCCCCTCCTGGTGACCACTAGAGGGTGTTCAGCAGTGGCTAAGAAACACAGGTTTAAGGTACTGTTAAGTTCATGGTCACTGCCTTGTGTCCCTTCAGCCCTCCTCGATCAGAATCGGCTGGCGGTCAGGCAGCAGCAGTGGGGGGGTCAGATACCACGCCCACAGCTGGTGACACAGAGGATGGGATGCTGGCAGCCAACACTCAGACAAGTGAGTGGCCAGTGTGGGGTGGGACTGCTGTTCTGGGGGGGTGTCTCCTGCCTTTTCCTCTGGTGCATTCTGCCCTTCTGCATTTCTCTATCCCACCAGGTGAGTCCATTAATGGTGCCACAGGCTTCTCCCCAACTGACTCCACTACCCAGGAGGAGGGGCTGGAAGAGGATGGCGAGCCCAACGCTGCCGAGCTGAGGAGAAGGCGTCTCCGCAAGCTGGAGACGACAGCACAGTCAGAGCACTGATGGACCAACTCTCACCTGTCACCCCCCCCCCCCCCCCCCCCCCCCCCCCCCCCCCCCCCCCTCCCCCCCCACCCCCCCTCCCCCGCCCACACCCCGCCCCCCCCCCCCCCCCCCCC
>JAACJT020000002.1:8388409-8409811 GCA_009936485.2 Gymnarchus niloticus | reverse complement strand
CCGGACCATGGGGCCAGAGCGCCAGGACGGGGCCGGGGGGGCCACTCCTGCCCGGTCACACCCCCCCCCCCCCCATACATCTGTCAGAGACTGAATGGTACAAGATGGCACCCCTTCCCAGACCATGTCCCTCCTACATGTACATCATGGCAGAAACCCAACTGGACAGTGGCCCCCAGATAACTGACTAATGTTCAATGACTGTTTTGTGGCACTTGAATTACTGCTCTGAATCTGTGTGCCCCCCTACCCCACTGGTAGATTCACCTGACAGACTGTCCACTTTGCCACCAGTTGGCCACTTTGATCACAATCACCTGTTCAGGATGAAAACTTTTAAATTCCCATGTGTGCCTGGGGTACATAGCTGTCAGAAAACTGCATGTGGGCTTTTACTGTCCACTTTGAAGAAATGCTTACTGTTTTCATTTCTCCATATTTTTTGTCCTCTTGAATTGGTTAACATTCTTTTCTCCCCTTTTTGTTAGTCCAAGTCTGACGATCTGTAGCATGTGTGACTTTGCTGTGCAGTCTCCAAAGCGCTCATGCTGATGGACTGCAACCATGAAGATGGTCTTTCTCTTACTACCGTTTCCTTTCTCTTCAGTGCTGGAATGGATTACGTGCAGTGAAAAGAGTGGAGGGCTAATTTAAGTTGTACATAGTGTATAAAAGGTTTTAATAGGAGGATATGTACATATTCAAGAATAAACTTGTAAAGAAAAAAATCGTGTTTAATATTACTGCTCTTTTATGCAATGGCTCTGTAGGCTGTAGTGCTGTGAGTCTTCAACAAAAGATTGATGCAGTAGTGTAAAGTCTCATTATAGCAGCCTGATGGCTGAAAGGCAGTTAGTAATAAGAGTCTCTGTCCATGTCTCTATCCTGTCTCTGTCTCTTGACCCTAGACTCCTTATGTTTGCTTTAAATGCTTGTTACCAACGTGCCAGCCTCTGCCTTCCTGATCAGCTCCTCACTTTTCTCACCACTTTGCCTTTGTTGCTTCCCTCCAGCCATTGTAACTAGATGGCTCGTAATGAAGAAAGAAGCGTAGACCTTGGTAAAACTGTGCTTAACGTTGTTGTGTGCACATCAACCCCTTCATGGGGACAGGTAGGCAGTAGCTTGATATAATAGGTTGTGGGCTAACATGAGGCACAACACTTGGTGATCTGAGGGCTTAGGCCAGATACAAGTTACTGTTAAAGTACCTGGAACAGACTGAATATTTGGCTATACCAAAAAATCATGGACATAATGGAATTTACAAGTCATTACTGGGCACTTCAGAAATCATTAGCAATTTAATATTTATTGATCAAGATTCAAATAGTTTCACACTTGTTTAAATAATGTACTTAGAAAATATAAAATTGTACAAAGCATATGAAGTTAATTCATGTTTTATGGACAGTTTATATACAAAATGAATTCCATGGTCATTCTATAAGCCCCACAGGGGATAATATTCCCTTCAAAGACATATACCGGTATTTGACCTTTGAAATACCTAGCACTGGCAATATCCTTGAGCACCACAGTGAGTGTGTGTGAATGGAGTATACAGGAAGGAAGGCTACTGCCATTCCAGGATCACGTGACCAGAGAAGAACAGAATCCTGTTAACGGTTTGGTCCTCAACTGCCAACTTGAACCTCTCTGAACATAACCATGAACTTGTAATATTCAACTTGTGAAAGGCTGATTCCAACATAACTTATGTGAGGGGAGGATAATTAAGCCAGTGGATGCTTCTGCCCAGTATGGGAGTGGGATGTAATTTTCTAGCCACTGAGAGATTGTACAAGGTGAACTCTAAAACTAAATATCCAGACTGAAGCTGTTCTTCTGAAAGGTACATCAGCGAATGCAGTCTCTGCTCAGAGAACAGGCGTGCTGAAGCGTGCATGTCCACTCAGGTGACGGGTCAGCTCTGTGGAGTGGAGTACAGGGTGTGGTGCTGGTTGGTCTGGCTCACGTTCTTGGCGAAGAGGAGGGGGGCTGTCTCATTGCGGCCAAACCAGCTGCAGAGATTGGTGTGCAGTTAGGGTGGGTTGGAAAGGGCACGGGAGAATGAAGGTATACCAACACTGACATTCAAACTTAGCAGAAACCTGTGACAAAAACCAAAGCCAGGAGCTTACCTGTTGTGTGGATGTGCGCTGTAAGGCCAGGGAGCCCCGGGGTCACCCTCCGTTCCCCGAGGGTCATCAAAGAAGTAGGAGCGAGCGCCACGAGCAGCAGGAGTGGTGGGGTGGCCCTGTGCAGAGAACAGGAAACATTAAGTACAATGCGGCCAGCTGAAACAAAGGGGTGTGTGGGACCGTGGACTGCGGTACCCACCGTATCCTGCGGGGTCTGCCGGACTCTGAAGATGAGGATGAGCAGGCTGGTGGGCAATAGCTCCCATATGACGAGGATCACCCCAAAAACCAGGTAGCCCGTGTCTCCTAGGTCATTTCGCAGGTCAGCCTGATGGGACAGAAGGGCACAACCTTTCACACACTGATGAGACTGACAGCTGGTACCTGAACAATCCTGAGTATCTGCCTGTTTCATTCACCTAAGATATTCGTTTCAATACAGCTTTTGTCTATATTTTGCGTTCAGTTCCTAGTTATAATTCTTTGGTTTTGCATGCATCCTTCACAGTAGTTGTTGCGTACCTGGTCTGAAATGTTGTACCAATCATAATCAAAAGACTCAACCCGATGGTCCCTGGACAGTACAAGCACAGCCAGGTTGTAGCACGCCCTGCTGGCGAACAGCAGTATTACACCAGCGCCAAGCACAGCAGTTCGGCACACCGTGATACCCTGAGGAGAGAGGAATTGTATCTCAGACACAATTCACTGACTCTCTTCTGCGATGTCCAAAAATATCCGAAGATCACACTGATAGCAAAGTCTATTACTTACACCTTAAACTGGTCTGCAGATATTTTTAAAGATGTTATTTCAGCAAAAATCCTTGACTGAAATCTCTATTAAAACAAGTATCCCATCTATAAAAGACATTATTATTCCCATCTAGAAGGACTAAGAAGATGAAAAGGATGATGAGCTTTGTCTCAGAGTCTGTGAGGTCAGGCCATCTACTTCTGTGCATCATGGTCTAATCGACAGCCATACCTTGCTGTGCAGGTATGGGTTGGTGGAGGGCGCCATGCGGGTCAGCTGGAGGAGGAGGATCGCCATGGCCACAGCTTCCAGGATGAAGAGCAGGTCATTTACCAGCACGCGGACCAGCACCAGCCTCCAAGCGTTGCTATCTGGCGTGCCGCCATTGCGCTCGCCCAGGCTAGCGCACACCACATTTACGCACAAGAAGAGCAGGCTCATGATGCCGTATGCCCAGCGAGCTGCCCGTCTGTCAAAGGGAGGGGAGGCAGAGCTGCAGCACAGATCATCATGGCAAACACACTGAGGCCCCGTTGACCGTGAAACACACACCTTCTCAGGGACATTCCAGAGATTTAGGACCGGAAATGTCAACATTGATTAAGTAAACTGATTACGCACTTTTTTTTTTAATACACATCCAAAATAAAGTTCTCAGAGCTGCTAGCGCTTTCTGACATTCTGTAAATACACACTTACAGGCCTCGACTTGGCTCAGAGCTGAATTTCTCCTTTACTTTCAGCAACACCTGCAGACAGAAGTAAAGAAACTGAAGTATTTCCCGGCCCAGAGACCCAGCTCCGAAAGCTCAATGTGGAATAAATAAATAAAGCCACAGGTTAACAGTTAAAAGTTTTTGGGGTCCCGCCATCACCTAATCATCTCCAATAATAAGTAACGGGGTGGGGATAATTAAACCCCAGACAACTGGAAAACGCTTCACATCCCAAAATTCACATTAGGGTTAGATGGACATGCTGTATCCCTCATTAACTGCAGCCTCATGGCTCCCAAAATTCTCTCCTATAATCTTGTGTGATATGATCTCTCTTCCACCCAACGACATGCAAGCCTGTGAAAATTAGTCCCAGGGCCAGAACCTCATTTTCAGCTCAATATCATTTGTGATCAAACACTTTATGAAGGATATTCTACATGCATATAAAGGTTGAACAGGAGGGAAAAAGGAAACATATTCATACAGACACCATCCGAAATTAAAACCTTTGTGACAATCTGGGGTCTAATTTGCATCAGCATAATCGTAGGAGAAACCTGGCCCTAGCTGGAAGGGCCCCCCTGAGAAGATTAAGCTTTGCCCTGAGAAGTGGAGGCCTCTCACCTGGGTGAAGTACAGGTTGATGAGGCTGAGGGTGAAGAACTGCAGGCAGACAGGGCAGCAGTAGAGCAGCCAGTAGGTTGGCTTAGACAGGTGATTGGCTCCCACAGCATCATGGAAGTAGAAGGAGAAGAGGGTGGTGCGGAGGGCAGCCCAGAACAGGCAGAGGAAGAGAAAGACACTCTGGTAGCTCCATCGCTTGTGTCGGTAGAGCAGCAGGAGCCAAAGCTGTACGTAGACCACCAAGAAGAGGCATCCGTACAGGCAGGTGTAGAGCACAGTCACTCCCAGCTGCACGGATGGAGCCACTGCTGGGCGAAGGGGGGAAGGAGACGGCATCGGTGCGTTGGTGTTCATGGCACAGCTCGCGTGGATATTCACCGAGGAGGTGTGCAAAAAAAAAAAAAAAAACCCAGTAGCAACTCTGTGTGTCACAAGGGCCACTGTCAATTCCTCTTCTTATTTCCACCGGGCTGTTTTTACTTCCTGCTTGTCACTGAAGTTTTACAGGGTTCCCAAAAAGCACTGAAGCCTGGCAGGTTTTTTTTTTTTACTGGGGGGAAAAAAAAAAAAAATCAGATAGCCACTGTACAGTGGAGCATTTTACTTTTTTCAGGTCACTAACAAAAAATCATCAGTTGCGAAAAATCTGGAATTAAGATTGGTGCCCCATCCGATGTTATAATTTTGTGACACTTTTTACTTGGCCTCCAGTTTTGTTTGGGTCTGCAAAAAAGCCCCACATTTTGGCATAAACCGAGACAGGAGTCTCTTAGGTGAATTCATTCATTGATCCACAGGCAGGACAAAGAAAAAACAGCCGTCAGCCTTCCCGTAGGCAAATGTAGTCAAATTTGCTGCTTTTTATATGTCAGCCTCGGTCCTTCTGGCGTTTCCTGCTTGGAGGGAAAAGCGTAAACAGTATAATGATATCATTTTTAATTGCCATGAGAAATGTATAGAGAACAGATACACTGTCTAAAACGGTTTCGCGTCGTAGCTAATCATTTAGCTCAACAGTGAAACTTGTAAGCTAGTCAGAGCTCGTAAAAACGAAACAATGATTAAACGAGCCTAAAAGACCTTAGCAATCTGTAGACATTTGCAATGCACCGTCTTTATGTCACAGGCAAGAACACAGAAAAGGGACAGAATCAGGATTGAAGATTATCCGTTTTGAAAAAGGAAGGAACCCCATCACCAGTTTAAGAAGCAGTAAGAAAGTAATACACTAAGAAGAAGTAGGCGAAGAAGGTCGATGGTTTATGACGTATTCTGAACATAAGCTCGAAAGGCTCAGCTAGCTGAGTAGCTAACGTTAGCGCAAAGCCCTAACAAGGACGCAGGCGCCGAGATTCCAGCTTCCTAACAACAATGGTAGTTTATCTTCAGTCTCCTTCTGTCCTTTTCCCTACCTCGACTAGCGGCTCATGTCGTCAAGCGGAGTTTTATACACTTACTCCGACCACCTTGGCACCACGGAGACGGCTCTGCCCGACTCCCAGTATCGGCGTCCGCGGCCACTACAGCCGGTTTCCAGAGCCGACGACCTACCTCCCTGCAGTGTTTTGACAGGTCCGGCGGCACTGCGCATGCGCACTGAGGGGGCACGTTCTCGGGAAAAACAAGCGGTGGGACAGCAGAGAGAGAGAGAGAAAGAGAGAGAAATCTCTTACCAGCCGTCAAAGTCATCACCCTGCAGGGGATGGACACCCTTTATCAGCCTGATTGGCTGTTTGCTGTCTGGCCAGAGCTAAAAGTACATCAACTAATATGATAGAGAGTTGCTATCACCAGAGATACTTCCAACTGATTGAAACTACATACATACAAATAAGTGTGTGTGTGTGTGTCTGTGTGTGTCTACCTGTGCGCTCCCGCTCGAGCTCGCATGTTCGTACATATCATAAAACCAAAGAAAATCACACAGTTAAATTTGTATAAAGAATTGTTTACAAATTTAACGAACATTTAAGGTTTTTAAATGTTACCAAAACTGCATAGGATACTTTTGAAGCCAAATGCAGTATGATAGATTGTTTTTTATTTTTGGTTTTTCAGCTCCTGATAATTAAATGTTCTGTGTTGGATGACAATTTATGTTTGTCTTCATGAGACAAGAGGAATGGAAACGTAATCGAAGGTAATCATATCAGGACAACAGATTAAGTAGACAGTCAATAACCCAGATTCACTGTCGGAGCGTTCACTGGGGATCTTTAAAAAGCATTGTTCACCCACTACCGAATTACGTCATAACTCAAAAAGTGCTGAACCTAACAACGCTATACAGCCTTAATAATGTGTATTTTGAAATCCCTCCGATAGAGGCTAGCACTAAAGAGCAACACTGACGTTTTGTGAAGAAGCAAGTTTTAAAGGGTTTAGGGAAAGGCAATATTTTAATGCTTCCCTAAGGATAAAGTTCACTGAAAATCAATGACAAAGATTAAGGAGTCTGAGTAAACTTTTGGTAAAATTATCAACACAGACCTTGGCACATTTGTTTCAAAACACAACAACACAGGTCATGTTTATGCTACATATCTGCTTTCTGTGTGAAAATAACAGGGTAAATGAAATAAAGCAAAAGTGAAATTACATTTTGTGTAAGATTTTATTTTAATAATATGTAATACAGGTAATATGTAAAATTATGCAGAAGTGCAATCCAGCAAGAACATCAGTAAACAGTACCTTTAAAAAATACTTCTATGTCTGTATGACCTAGTTCTTCAACTGCAGCACAAGCCAGATTCAAATAGAGAAAGGCTTGGGGGAGGTGTGAGAGTATCTGAAAATTTAATTACAACCAAAAAAGCAAATTATCAGACAGATGTAACTGCAAGTTCATCAAGAAAGGAGTACAGTGAAACAGCTTAGTGCAAAACTATAGTTTACTAAATGTACACCAGTATCAATACATGCAGGTCAGTTTGAGAGCTGCAGTCTTCCTGTTTACCCTTGTATTGCGTTTTGGCTGTTCTCATCACACTGTGCAGTTGATTTCTGGGTCATTGCTAGCTTTTCTTTTTATGACGCCTGGCGTGTCCCTTAACATCGCTCAGGTCCTTCAACTCTTAAGAGTTCCACAGTTAGTCATTCCATAAGTCACATGACAAAACAGTCCAGAAATAAGAACCTAATATAGATAATTGCAGGTGTTCCACCCAAATTCCTTCTGTTCTGTAAAGAGGCTTAGGTTCAGTTCCCTCTGAAGTGCTGCCACTTGTCTGGAGAGGAAGACTTAGTACTGTCTTGGTGACTGACTCACACTGGAGTGTGAGTTCAAATCCCACCTCTGTGTATGTGGATTATGCATGTTCTCCTCGTGCTTCACAGGGTTTCTTTGGGGTAGTTTGGTTTCCTTCCGCAGTCCAAAAACATGTGTTGTCTGCTAACTGACATGACAAAATGGTGTGTAGTGACTGTGTCCTGTCAAGGGGTGGTACCCTGTCCAGGGTGTCCCCTGACTTGTGCCCTAAGCTGCCTGGGATAAGCTCCAGGCCCCCCACTACCTTGAATAGGATTATGTGGTTTGGAAGATGGATAATAAGGTTGGTAACAAAATAAGGACTTAAAATGCAATCTATAATTGAAGAATGCCATCCTGAGTTAACATAAGTGGTAACCCAGTTTCTTATATAATATTAACATATTTCTATATATTTACAAAATACATCATAAATCTGCAATATATTGGCTCTTCTTGTGAGTACTCAATGTTTCATACCAAAGAGCAGAGAGGGCAGCTGCAGTTCCCAAGCCTCGAAGGCAGAGAGCGCTCCACTCAACATAAGGCATCTACTTGGTGGGATCCAGTAAAGATTTGCCTGATATACACAATATAAGCTGATTCATTAGATATATGTATGTGACAAAGCGAAATATCACACGCCAAGGATACTGATTACATATAGCTGATCATTGTTAAAAAAAGCTATTTTAGATGTGATAGTTTAACAGAAACAAGTTTTACCTCCATCTGACAGGGCATGAGGGCCAAATGCAGGTATTCAAAAATACTCGTATGGATGTGTTTAAACATATTGTTAAGAATTAAGTAGAATCCATTTGCATATTAGCCCCAGAAAAACATATTGTTAAACACTGAGTAAAATCTATCTATCTGTATATTAGCTCCAGAATGTCTTCTGGTTTCCCAATTGTATTGTCACATTCTATTAAATGAAAAACAAGTTCATCTATATTCTTGACCCATTAGTCACATATCAATGAGAAAAACAGGTAAAACAGGTTACATGGGAAAGCCCAACAGTTTGAGTAGCAGCTTCTGGTTACAGGAATTTTGGCAGCTGATTGAATTCTTTATTAATTAATTCCTGTTTGCTTTTCCGGGGTCACACCGAAACTGACCCAGCAGGCTGTAAATCTGAAAGACTTGGCAGAGCTATGCAGGCACCACAATACCAAAACAAACAGCACGCTCGTGAAAATATACAATAAATAAATAAACCTACTAGAATCAGGTGATATGAATTAGGATGGTACCTGATTCAGCCTTATGTGATTACAACTTGTCCCTCCAAGTCCATAATAATGTGACCCCAATGTATACTTCAAGGCAGTGTTATAACGAACTATACACATCTAATGGTCTTGTGAACTTGTAATGAGCACTGAATAGTAAAGAAAATAGGGCTGTATTTCAGTTGTAAATGTGAGCTTTGGACGGAGCAGCGACCAGAAACATCTGATGAGAGGAGTGAATGGGGATTTTATTTTGGTTTAGCAAAATGGGTGGAAGGGACAAAAATAAATGACTTCAGCTTCAGAAAAACAGAAACTTGTTGGGGAAAACTCAGGTCTACAGGCAGGTGTGGGTGTGAACATCATGGCCCGCATGTGTAGCTTGGCATGAGAGACAAAACGTGAGCCTTTTTACATAACAAGTGATTAGCTACAGGCAAAGGTTCTTGACCTCCAAATTCATCCTGCCTTAGGATGTTACCCCCCTCCGATGTCATTCAAAGGTGTGACACAGCATTGTTCGCAGTCTGCATAATAAATTACATGAACTGTTCACAAATCATTTATATCAGCGAAGGAGAAGGGAAAGCTTGCTTTCTCATTGAAGTTTTTATGTCTGAGAGTCTTTTGGAGGTAGTGGGTTGTGGTTCTTTGTATGCGTCTAGACTCTAGGAGGTCATAGGTTTAAATCCCATGGCTGGCAGAATAATCATATCACTGCTGGGCTTGTGAGCAAGGCCCTTAACCTCATTTGCTCCAGCAAAGCTGGCTGACCCTACTCTTTAAGACCATGCTTTCCTCACGCATCTGCAAAATAAATAAATGTAAATTTATGTAAATGTCTATTTTTTTTCCTCTACTGTTATGCATATTACTCTATGAAGCTGGTCTTCTAGCTTTGCTTTGGAAGATGCAGACTATTCTCCTGTTATTACAAGTCAGGGCTTTAATTAGGTGGTCGTTGATGAATAAGTAGATAGAAATAGGCATTCTACCACCCCATGGATGCTGGAGAAGGGAAGGGAGGGTGGAAACACACATGTCATATCCCATTACTGGACATATGTCAGGCTCATCAGTACTCAATAAACGTCTCACCTCTCTCCAGTTAGCCTTTCATTGCTGAAAATCAGCATTTGCTTAAGACTCCATCAGCACTCCACCTTTAGGAGGTCTTGTAGTTTCCATGTAATGAAGTCATAACTACTGCTGGCTTTTTCTCCCTCATGGTTTGTCTCAAATTCTTGTTGCTGTAATATTCAGCCACACCCCAGAATTAATTTGGCTGAAAAGTAAGCAGTAGTCACAGCTGAGCCTTTCTCACTCCTATATCAGACATTCCATTGTGTTGGGGCATTGTGCAACGTTGGCTTTCATAATCCGAGTGCATGCTTTCCTGTTTATAGCAGTCCCTGTGAATTGCACCATTTGCCTCCACCCTCTGTCTGTTAGCTGTCTTCAGCCTGAGTATGGAATTCACTTCTTTCTAGGGCACTTGAAGTCTAATGGGACACGAGCTGGTTAGGTGAAGAGCAATGCTGATTGAGAGGGACAAGAAGAATCTCAAGGTCTCTGAAACGTACATCCAGTGCACCTTTCACTTTATATAATCCAGGAGAATTGATTTAAATGCATCTTTATACTCATTTACCAAGAGTGATATACTGTACATGGGCAGACTCTACATTGGTCATTTGTGTACATGTACTTCCTGTGTTTGGCATGTGTTGTGCCAGGAGATTTCCAGTTATTCACTGGTGTTTACATGTCAACTATGATTCCATTGGTGGGTGCACTCACAGTGGTGCTGGAGCAGAATCTGGATCGTGTCACTTTGCTTGTGCCCCACTTCCTCAGCTATCCCAGGGAATGAAGGTGCTGGTATGCTTTGGAGAGGACAGATTTGGTGTTTGCTGTCCACCTCAACCTCTATGACATCCGGAACCAGAGGGACTTGGTGTAGCTTACAGTCCACTGGAGAGCAGTCAATGGTGATGGTCATGTGACTTACAGCATTGTTACTGAAATCCAGAATGACCTCCATTATTTCAATAATATTCAGCACGAGGTTGTTGTCATGACCCCATTCCACAACATCCACCACCTGTGCATGCTGACACATCTCTATTGCTGATGAGACCAATCAGTGCAATATCATCAGCAAATCTGATCACTATTGTTTTTCTTTTTTGTGCCTCATGTCCAGTATCTTATTTGTAGTATAAAATATTTCAAATGCTGATTTTATATCAAATATTTGATGGCAAGTTGTATAAACATCAACAATATGTTTATTACTTTGAAAACTGAAGTCTTAGCTTTGTTATAACAAAACTGATCGTTCCCTTCCTTTAATGGTGGGTGTGTTGTCCCATAGTTTTAATTTGTCCATAGCTCAAGCATAGCATATTTCTTCAAACATATGCAGCCATGAGTAGACGGAAATTCTTGAAAACATTCAGGACTACAGTTAGAACTATTCAAAATATAAATAGACATAATGACATCAATAAAGCACATGCTTCTCTTTTATCTTTGAACACTTTACATACAGAAAAGGTTGCAGGTCAGAATGACCCACAATATCATCTTTGTATACAGGCAAGTTCGCACAGACATTCCAAAACACATCATCAGACTGTTCAAAATCATTAAATGTTACTGAGAAACCAGGAGATTAGTAATGCTGACAAGATAAAAGACCAAAATGAGTCACAGTGACCTGTAACATACAGTATATGAAGATATGCGATTGAACTCCTCCATCTACCAACCAGTTATCCCATAAAGGCACCATTGAACACACGGCAAGGGGACATGCTTGATGGAATGCCAGTCAATCACAGGGCATATAGACTAAAGCTAACTTAGAGATGCTAATTATCCTAATTGCATATCTTTGGACTGCTGGAGGAAATCCGCACAAGACAGTGAGATGACATAAATTCCAACACAGAATGGAGACAAGATTCAAACTCCCCAACCTGGAGGTGTGACGCAACAGTACTACCCACTGGGCCATTGTGTAACTGAACACTCCTCTTATGCAATGCATGAACTTCTTGTTCCAATGCCACTTAACCTATCTATACCTCTATGAGACTATGTGTATTATTTTTGGTTTTGAAATTGCTACAAATTTACGAGCAAATAGAAAAATGTTTGGTGGAACAGTTAAGCAGATAATAATATGTTTTATTAATTAGAACAAAAGAAGGCTTACACCAAATTTCTTTCATAAGTACCTGTCTCTTTTAGGATTTTAATAGACGTGACATTTGTGTCAGTGTTCCCCAAGGACTTGGTTAAGCCAAATTGATGAAGAAGCAAGCCGGAACAAAAGATGGCATGACCCATTTGGGTACTCGGGATCAGAATTGGGGAAAAATACCTTGGACCTGGTATAAACAATCGTTCAAAGGTTTCAATTCTTAGTTACCGCACGATATGCAATAGTAGTATATATCTCTGCTTCCGATCCTCAGAAGCTCAAAGTACGTGACGTAACGCACAATTCACCCTATCCACAAAACCGCCAATTGTTACTCGGAAGACCCAATGGCGCCAGGTTCAATTTTCCATATTTTATTTTTGTTTTGATATCTCTGTGGATATTTAGTTTACTAATCACATATAGGTACGGTAAGGTACAGGGACGATTTCTACCAGACGTTATGCATCGCATGTTAACCATCTCTTAGCGTTTCGTTTCCTCACTAGTTGGTTTGCGCACGCTTTCACTTTTTTAAAAAATATAGCGCCCTTTCAAAGAACTCCAGGTCTCTCCAGGCCATGGGTCGGAGACTCTCACTGCAGACGGAGACGCTGCGCAGGTCGGCCCGTCTGAGGATAGCCGCAGAGGTGTGTATTTGAAAAGCGGAGTCTGCTCGAAGCATGAGGGCTTTTTTCCGCTCTGCCCTTTTCCATTGGGTTTTCGCGGCCACGTAGCAGAGAGAGGCGGTGGGTTAGCGACTGCTCGGCAGTGCTCTCTGACTAGCGGTAGCGCAGTCTTCCCTTCATTGTCGCTTTTCTTCCATTTCATCTCAATCGATGGTGAGTTTTACTTATGCGACATAAAAAATGCATGCATCACGGCTGATGTATTTTTATTTTATTTTTTTAAAGTTTCCAGTGTGTTCCCGTGAGAAGGTAGGTAGGTAATGATGTACCTTAGGAATCGGATAAAAGGCTTTTAGGGAACTTACTGCCTCTTTCTAGCATAGCTACCTATCTTACCTGCGTTAGGAAACCTGTGGTGACATAGAAATAGTTGTCAGATCTTCCGCTTTATGCAATATTTTAACACGTTCTATACAGGAAGTAGTACAGGAAGAGATGGTTAGTAGTCTGTTATTGGGTGGATTAAACCAAGTTTATTTAGTTAGCCATAACACGGGACACGTTTTTGATCATTTCACCAGCCAGTCCAGTCTACCAGTCACCGCAACAGTGCAATTTTCGTCTTTACGTTCCTCCCATACTGTGCGCTAAAATGCCGTGTCCGTGTGTTTGTTTCAGGAGAAGTCAGGACAGAAGCCCAGTGTTGGAATTAGGAGTACAGAATCCATCTCCCATGAGCCCACCCCGGAGCTTTCTGATGGGACCGGTGCTAGGGTGCTAATGGACTCTCGACTGGGCGTGGTGGTAAGACCTTCCATGCGTTTTCTCAAATCAAGTAATGTTCTCCTACATTTTATGAAAGTCTGCATATATTTACATGCTATGTCTGGCATGGATCAAGATGTTTGTGTGCTGGACGTTCTGGATAAGAAATAAAGCGAAATGATCTTTATCTCTACTTATTTTCAGAATTCTGCTTGTAGTGTAGTTCTGAACAAGCTGAAGCTGGAGGATGAGCATGATGATCTTGAGAAGGAGAAAAAAGAAGATGGAGAAAAGGAGGAACTTCGTAGATCTGCAAAGCCTTCCACCTCTCGAATACCCACCTTCCAAAGCTCAGCGTCACGACGACGGCCCATCAGCCAGGGTCTAGACACCTCTACCCCAGTCTTAGTCAGGGGAGATACCTCCAGTCTGCCTGTGCAGCATCGGGGAAAAGCCAGTGGGGGGGCTGAGGTGCCCAGAACTAACATGCCAGGTGGGAAAGACACAGCTCTTCCCCTACCATTAACACATCTCAGCATTGGTGACCAGGCATACTCCAGTCCCAGCAACCAGAACCCTGGTGAATCACTGCCTCATACTGGGCCTGAAGAACCACTTGGCTGCCCACTGGAGGCACCCTTACATAGCCACAAAGCAACCTTCTCCTCTGGCCGCGATTCTCCATCTTTGTCTGACTCCACCCAGGAGTATGGCCTCCCTGTCCTCACCCCTCGTCCGGCCATAAGGGCAGAATCGGACCCCAGTGATCCAGAAGTGCTTGCTGCCTCTGTTCTTGAGTTCTCTGGTGAAATGGAAGCCAAGGTTGGAGGTTTGCCCTTTGACGAAGTCGAAGAGCCAGTGGAATCCCAGGCTCTAGTAGGGATTGCAGCCAGGTCCAGTGAACACCTTCAGGAGGAGGAGCAGCGAGCCGTGGATGAAGATGGAGGATGGGGTAAAAACAGAAACAGGCCCACTTTTAACTCCGGCTCTATAGAAAATGACTCCGACTCCCGGGATGCTGCTCGGATCATGGGGCACCGTGAGGGGAATGTGTCAGCCAAAGACCAGGGTCTTATGCGCAGACTGGAGGAGAGTGGAGATGTCACTGAACTTCCGAAACCCACAGAAGTGAGTCCTAAGGAGGGCTCCAAGAGAAGACAAGCCTCTGCGAAGAGCATCAGAGAGCCATCCTTGCTCAAAGCCCAACTCCCCAGCTCAGGGAGATCCAGAGCTCCACCGTTGTCCAGAGTGAGTTCTATAAATGGAACCTTAAAATGACCTTGACCTCTGGTTGGCCTTCACCATCTGTATCTGAATCTGGTGGCTTGTTTCAGCTGTCTACATTCTCTGGCTCTTTGTATGATTGTCGCAGTTCTCCTGTGAGTAATCACACAGGATTCCTTTTTTAGATGTGTCGAGGCTACTGTTTATTGGCCAACTGTTGTATTGTATTGTTTTCTGTTCCTATATGTGAAAGGACCTTTAGTTTGGTCCTTAAGAAAAATCCAATTCCTTTGCTTGTAATAGTTGTCATAGCCATAGACCAATGGATTTCTGTCTGTCAATAATGGTGTTTTAAATCTTTATTAATAATGAAAGAATTGCGGTTGGTTACAGTAAGTAGGCAGCCTTGGAGCTCATTAGAAAAAAATAAATAAATAAATAATAAAATAGGCAGTTAAATGTCCGTTTTTATGTGATTGTTGTTGACCCATCACTAACGCCCTTCCCCCCCCAGAAATGTGGTGTCTGCTCCTGCCTAACTTTGTCCACACTTCTCCTGCTGTGTGGATTTGGGCTTCATCTCTGGCGCTATGGGACCCCAGGATCTCTGGCCAATCTGCTGGCGCAGGTCGATCTAGAATGGCTGGAAACCCTGTGGGGGTCACGACCCCCCTGTAGCTCAGACTGCAGGTGAGAAAGGCCTTTGGATGTGACCACACAATTGACCGGTGTGCTCCGTAACACTCTGTATCGTCGATTGATGGGTGATAGCTATGATTGAACTCTTACCACTGTTTGTATGCTATGCCAGTAGGACCATGTGATGTCAGTGTATTTTATTTGCATATGTATTTACCGTATTTATTGATCCAGAGTCAGATTTACACTGAGGGACAAAAGGTTGAAGATGGAGTAAACTGAGTGAAAACTAAGTATCTGTAATCACATGCTAAAGTGAAATGTAAAAATTACATGCAGGATGAATCCAGGAGTCTTAAAAATGAAAAATCACATGGCAAAAAAAGCCGGATGCAAAAAAGTGCAGCATTGTTTCTCCAGCTCTGTGTCCCTTGTGCCTGTAGCTTCACCCTTGTGGAGAGTATCCCAGAGGGCATGGAGCCTGGCTCCCCTGTACTGCCTCCGATATCTCAGTCCTGGTTGGATCTTCTGAGCAAGGCCAACGACACCGTCAGTATTGCAGCCTTTTACTTCACCCTCAGGGCCTCGGACGTGGGCCCGGAAGAGGCCAGTGCACTTCAGGTGTCATTTCCACTTTTGTTTAGCAGCTGGTGCTTTGTGTGTTTGTTTAGGACCGGCCCATTGTTTTGTGTTGTTGTCAAGATGTTTATTGACCCACGGTTTGTACTCTTGCTCCTCTAGGGAGAACAGGTGTTTGAGAAGCTGGTTGAGCTGCAGTCCAGGGGGGTGAAGCTCCAGGTTGCAGTCAGTGGCCCCCAGTCCTTTGCTCAAGACACGGACGACTTTGCTAGAACTGGTACCCGCTGACTAGTGTGACTCCTCCCTCATTACTGACCAACATTAGATTGGAATGGGGTGTCGTCAGTCGTGTCAAGTCCATCAACTGATAGCACTGATGTTTTTCTATGTGTTTGCTTAAAAAAAAAAAAAAAAAAAATGTGTGACTACCGCTTAGGAGTTAGAACATCATTTCCTGCATGCAGACTCCAGCTGCTAGAAATGATCTGCTGTGCACTGGTGGGGAGGTATGGTGCATTTAAGCCTGGTTAGTGGACGCACTAACAGCCAGCCACTCCCATCACAGGAGCAGAAGTGCGTGTGGTGGACCTGCAGTCTGCCACCGGGGGCATTCTTCACACCAAGCTGTGGGCTGTGGATGAGAAGCACCTGTATGTGGGGAGTGCCAACATGGACTGGCGTTCCCTCACGCAGGTACTGAAGCCGGAGCTATCTGTTAACATTGCGCCTGTCGATGAGTCTTTCTGTTTTTGGCGTGTGTTGAATGCCAGGTTTTGTAAGGAGCGGTTTTGCCTTTGTCATGTTTTTGTTCCTTTTCAGTTGTCTTTGGGACATTCACAGAAACCCCTCCCCTCTGGTTTCCAGGCTCGTATGAAATAACGGAAAAGCATTGCACAGCATTTGCATGTCTGTGGTGTGGCCCGCAGGTGAAAGAGCTGGCGGCCGTGGTGCAGAACTGCAGCTGTCTGGTGGAGGATGCCTCCAGGTTGTTTGGGGTGTACTGGTACATCGGTGCTCAGGCAGGAGCTCCTCTGCCTGCTTTCTGGCCCCGCCGGTACTCTGCCCTCACTAGCTTACAGCACCCCCTGCTGGTTAAGCTCAACGGCATCCCTGCTCATGTGTACTTCTCTGTGAGTGATGCAAATTGGAGTTACTGGGTTTCACTTGTGTCTTTGTCGTGTTTGTAGGGATTCATCATGGAATTAATCATGAAGTGATTACAGCATAGGCTACATTATCACATCCAAGGGCTATCAGCAGACTTTTGAGAGTCCTCGGAGTCCTAATATTGATCACTTGATCCTGGAAATGTTTGTATTTTGAGAACATGTAATAAGTGACTCAGTGGTTAGCACTGTTATCTCAAACCTTCAGTGGTGGGGATTTGAGTTCCAACTGTGTGTGTGTAGTTTGCATGTGACCTCTGTGGCTTTTCTCCTGCCGTCTTAAGACATGATTTAAGCTCATTACCGTCTCAAAATCCCCTGTAGTTTATGATTGTGTATTAATCTGCATGTGTGTGAAGTGTCAGCTTTGTCTTTGCCTTCAGAGTGCACCGCCACCCCTCGAGGCCTCTGGACGCACGGATGACCTCCATGCCATTCTTTCTATCATCTCCGATGCTCAGGAGTTTGTCTACGTCTCTGTCATGAACTACATGCCCTTCACAGAGTTCACGCAGCCAGCACGGTCAGTGCTGCATGTGACAGGATGTGTGAAATTAATGGTCAATAGTGGCTTCTGGGAGATGACAGGGACAGTAAGGGACATGCACAACTTCTGAAAAACACCACTAGTGTCACCACCAAAAGTCTCTGCTGACTTTTATACGACTCGTTTGTCAAGTCTGTGTTTTACCAGTCAAGAAGACCACTGTGTTCAAGCAGCAGAAAGCAACAAACTTAGCAAGGTGGTTTTGTATTTTGTAATGTAATATTCACTGTACTCTTCAAATTTGGATTTGTGTGTGGCTGAGTAGTTTAGGGACCTGTTCCCGTTTCCAGAAAGTCATGTGCTCAGAACCCATGGTTGAGAGTAGAGTCCCAGAGTAATCACATCACTGCTGGTGTCTTAACCCCAACTCTGCCAGGGACCTGGCTGACCTTGCGCTCTGATCCCAAGTGTTTGACTAAATGTTAATGTGGTTATTGGCCTGCTGTTGGTTAAATAGTGATGAAAACCTTTGTCTGGTATTAGGGTGTGGGAATGTATATCAATGCTGCAGATGTCCAAGGAATAACAAAGTGCTGTTTAAAGTTCCTGTCGGTAATTGCATGTGGTAGACGTATAGTTAAAAGTTGCTGGATGAATGGTCTTCACGGCCCGTTTGTCTCCTTTGAGGAAACGTTTTGACAGCTGACAGCGATGGCTGAGTTCAACATGCCACCACATTGCCTTCCTGCCGTCCCTGCAGATACTGGCCCGCCATAGACTCGGCTCTGCGGGATGTGGCATGCAGCAGAGGGGTCCAGGTGAGGCTGCTGGTCAGCTGCTGGCCCCACTCACGCACCACCATGTTCGTCTTCCTGGAGTCCCTGGCTGTTCTACATCAAGCTCCGCTGAGCTGTCCTATCCAAGTGGTACGTTGTGGTCGTGGTGATGTCTGCACGCACTGAGCTTTCTGAAATACTTACTGTGTGAAATGCAGTAACTTTATGAAAACCATTGTGTTTGAGGCTTTGATAAAGGTACAAGACTGTCAGGGGGACAGAACTTAGGGCCTTAAAATCCACGCTCCTTCAATGTATTTTTTTTTTTTTTTTTTTTTTTGAACAGAAAGTATTTGAGGTCCCATCTACAACTGCACAGTTGAGGATCCCATTTGCCAGAGTCAACCATGCCAAGTACATGGTGACTGACAGAGTGGCTTACATAGGTATGGGTACTTTTTCTTTAATTGCTTCACTCACATCATTTAATAAATTAACATAAGAATAGTTTTACTGCCTGCTGGGTACTGTTGTTCAGTCCTGTGTTTGTTACTGAAATTTGAACCTGGGCACTTTTGCTTTGATTTTGTAACTGAGTTGGAGGTTTCCTTTGAAATAAGATAAGCCTGTCTGACTCACTGCAGCTGATCAATACCCAGGATTAACTTTGTTTTGTGGTATTTTGTTAGCTTCCAAATGAGGAAATGTTGATAGTCTTCCTTTGAACCCTGCATTTTTCTGTGAATTTGATAATATCTATAGGTACACGCCAAAGATCTAGGGCTATATTTATGTATATTTGCTGGTGGATTTTGTGGAATCACTACTGTTTAACACATTGTCTACACCTTGGCTTACTCGTGTCTTTCTCTCCATAGGAACCTCCAACTGGTCGGAGAATTACTTTTCACATACAGCTGGTGTGGGATTGGTGGTGAATCAGACCGGCTTTGGCGCAGGCTCAGACCAGAAAACTGTGCAGAGTCAGCTTGAGGAAGTCTTCATGAGAGACTGGACGTCTGGTTACTCTCATCCTCTCTCACGCGACCATGTCAGACGCTGCGGCAAACAAGCTTAGTTGTCAACATTACTGCTCTTTAATAACTGCTCCTGCACAACTAAAGCACCTAGCTGTACATTTTAACAATTCAGAGAGCCTCTGATTTATATATAGTGCAAAAACCACTTATTTCATTGTTTTTATAGAAGCAACTGTTTTCTCCATTTTTATACTGCTGTATATATTTTGTAGAGTGGATCGGGTTTAAGTGCATTGCTCAAGTCTTTGTTAGCAGGGTTAAAAATTAAACTTAAATTTGGATGATGTCTGCACTTGAGCACCAGACCACCTGCTGTGCCATTTGTAGTTTATTGCATATAATTGTTGATGGAAAATGCAAAATTTTCTTAGTGCTTACATCTTTTATAAATCTTATGTACGTATTTTTAAAGCTTTATTGTGTGTAAAACATTCACATATGATGTGCAGGGTGTGACTATACATAGTACTGAAATTGTGTATATTTGCTTTATAAAACTATTTTTTTGTTGTTTAAGAAGTTGTACCTGAGTCCTTAAGAGTATTTTCCCCTCTTCTCCCTCCCCTCAGAATTATAAAATGGCATTTTTCTGAAGATTTAATTTAAAACTTAGTACTTTAAACTTAATATTTAAAAATGTCATTATCTGTTTTTCTTGTGTGTGTTGAAGGGTAACGTAGTTATAGAAAGAAAGTTTAGTGTAAGTGTTGCTGTAAGTCTGTTGTTCAGTCCTGTGATTGATAGATTTCTGCAGACATCGGTAACCCATTAGATTGTTTGTGAATGGCAGTGCTATTTAGAGCATTCAGTTAATTGTGTATGTAATTATGCCTTTTACAGAGTTGTAGATAAGCTATTCTAGAGTATTTGGGTATTACGCCACATTTTTTAAAACAAATTCAAGTTATCGTTACCCCATTAATTTTGGTTTAATTAGGTATTAGCAAAATCAAATTGGAAGTTCCCGATACAATCGGCCGCCTTTGGGATGGATTTCTATTTTTAACTGAACGTCATTCATCATCATTCGCTTTCGGCTGCTCCTGTCAGGGGTCGCCAAAGGGAACCAACAGTGTCCGTCTCCTCCTGTCCTTCGCATCCCGCTCTGTCACACCAACCACCTGCATGTCCTCTCTCACCACATCTATAAACCTCCTCTTTGGCTTTCCTCTTGCCTGGCAGCTCCATCCTCAGCATCCTTCTCCCAATATACCCATCATCTCTCCTCTGCACATGTCCAAACCAACGCAATCTCACCTCTTTGGCTTTGTCTCCAAACCGTCCAACCTGAGCTGACCCTCTAATATACTCATTCCTAATCCCGAACATCCTTGTCACACCCAGTGCAAATCTTAATATCTTTAACTCTGCCACCTCCAGATCTGCCTCCTGTCTTTTCATCAGTGCCACTGTCTCCAGCCCATATGACACAGCTGGTCACTACCATCTTGTAGTCCTTCCCTTTCACTCCTACTGGTAACTCCCTCACAAATCACTCCTGACACTCTTCTCCACCCACTCCACCTTGTCTGCACTCTCTTCTTCACCTCTTTTCTGCACTCCCATTTGCCCTGAACCATTGACTCCAAATATTTAAACTCGTCCACCTTCACCAACTCTACTCCCTGCATCCTCACCATTCCACTGTCCTCCCTCTCATTCACACACATGTATCCTGTCTTAGTCCTATTGACTTTCATTCCTCTCCTTTCTAGAGCATACCTCCACCTTTCCAGTGTCTCAACCTGCTCCCTACTCTCACTACAGATCACAATGTTATGTGCAAACATCATTGTCCCTCTCATTCTCTTCATTCATCAGCCCCTCAAAGTACTCTTTCCATCTGCTCAACACTCTCCTCGCTTGTGAGTATGTTCCCATCCTTATCCTTTATCACCCTAACCTGCCGCACGTCTTTCCCAGCTCGGTTGCTCTGCCTAGCCAGTCGGTACAGGTCCTTTTCTCCCTCCTTAGTCTCCAGCCTCTCATACAACTTGCCATATGGCTTATCTTTAGCCTTCACCACCTCTGCCTTTGCCTTATGCCTTATCTCCTTGTACTCCTGTCTACTTTCTTCATCTCTCTGACTATCCCACTTCTTCGCCAACCGCTTTCTCTGTATACTGCCCTGTACTTCCTTGTTCCATGACCAAGT
>JAACJT020000002.1:8340373-8388309 GCA_009936485.2 Gymnarchus niloticus | reverse complement strand
ATCTTCCTCCACTCTTATACGTCACCCTGTGTTCCTCCCTCTTCTTAAAATACGTATTTACCACAGCCATGTCCATCTTTTTTGCAAAATCCACTACTTTCTGACCTGCATTCCTCTCCTTGACACCATACTACTCATCACCTCCTCATCCCCTCTGTTCCCTTCACCAACATGTCCACTGAGATCTGCTCCAATCACCAATCTCTCTCCCATAGGTACACTCACCACCACTTCATCCAACTCACTCCATAATTTCTTTCTCATCCATCTCACACCCAACTTGCAGGGCATATGCACTAACAACATTCATCATCACACCTCCAATTTCCAGCTTCATACTGATCATTCTGTGCGACACTCTTTTCACCTCCAAAACACTATTGGCATACTGTTCCTTCAGGATAACCCATACCCAATTTCTCCTCCCATCCACGCCATGGTAGAGCAATTTGAACCCACCTCCAACACACCTGGCCTTACTCTTCTTCCATCTGGTTTCTTGCACACATAATATACCAACCTTCCTTCTCTCCATTATATCAGCTAGCTCTCTCCCTTTACCAGTCATACTACCAACATTCACAGTTCCTACCCTCACTTTCACTCTCCTAACCTTTCTCCTCTCCTCCTTCCTCGGCTCCTTCTTCTTCGGCTAACAGTAGCCCACTTTCCACCAGCACCCTGTTGGCTAACAGTGCTAGTGGCGGTCGTTGTTAACCCGGGCCTCGACCGATCCGGTATGGATATCTGTTTTGTTGTCCGCATAATTGATTCGGCAAAAATTTTACACCGAATGCCCTTCCTGATGTAACCCTCCCTATTTATCCGGGCTTGGGACCGGCACAGAGAAACACACAATGCATTCCCCAGTGGCTGGGTTTCTATTTTTAACTGAACCACTTTTATTAATGAACTGAGGACGTATTGGGTCACACCAGCGGTATATTTTGATTTGAATTTGTATTACTGGGCCGCACATGTGCGTATTGTATACGTCACGCAATGAATTAATAAGGATTTGAGTATTTTTGTTGCAGATTTTAGTTGCTGCGTGTATTTAAGTAATTGCGTACTCAGCTATTCATAATGCTTTTTGGTACGCTTCAATTCTGAAATATTTGCGCATTTTACCGGCTATATTTTCGTACATACACAAATACGCTACCTTACTCCATTCCCGTGCAGTGAACGTTTCTGTTCTACGCAAGCGCGCGCCACCTAGCGCACACCTGTGTCCTCTAGTAGTTCCTTTTATTTCGTGTCGGTTTATCCCGCGCACATTGGCGCCACGAGCGGCCACCGGAAGTCGACCAGTGGCGGAAAACTGAAAAGGTCCTCCTGGCACAGACGGCGATATTCACGAATGCAGCGAAACAGCGGAAGGCAAAAGAAAAACTAAAAATGTTTTATCACGTAAGTAATGGTAAAGGAACCATTGCTGTGAATTTGTCGATGTTCTGTGTTAATTAAAAAATGAGCCCATAGCTACCGCTCGCCTGGCTTTTAAAGAAGATGGATGGCTAGGACGTTCGAACTGAGTTGTGGTGAACTTGGTGTTTATTTTTACGGATATATATATATATATATATATATATTTGCCAGGTGTGTTACCAACTTTTCTGTATATTTAATTATACGGAATCATTGTCTGTCCTATGGAACTGTCTGATTACGATATCCGTCGCTAACTTTACTCGGTTAGACCATGCGGTTTGGGAAGAGCAGATATTTTTAATCGCCGACTTTTGAAAATCTAAAACTATACCAGTAATTTTGTTTTCGCCATGCCTGAAGGTTGTTTTCGATTTAAATCGCCCAGTAAAACACACGTTGGGGATGAGACCGCTAGCATGATAAGTATTAGCAGAATAATTAATGGATGACAAACTGGACTGTTCTTGGGATTTCCGGTTTGGATTCACAACGAAAACAATTTATCAAGTGTAAAGTCGTGTTATTGTTCAGGAATAAGGCTTGTAGTTTCATCTGATCTTCAGGATAAACGTAGCCATCCAACACTTCTAATCTACAACAAAGTGTACCAGACAGGACAGTCATACATTTGATCAGTTTTTGGTACTTTATTAATCCTGAGCGTTCTGCTATGTGGACCCCCTTGTTTAAATACTTGATTGCAGGTGTTTGGAATCTTCCCTGTGTCCTTTTAGTTTAGTGCCACAGGCTTTACCCGCCCTCCCTGTTTCCTAGATTTCACTGGAACATGAAATTCTGCTGCATCCTCGATACTTCGGCCCCAATCTGCTGAACACGGTGAAGCAAAAGCTGTTTACAGAGGTGGAGGGAACCTGCACTGGGAAGTGAGTGATTACCTGGTATGACTGTGATGGGGGCAGATTTGCAGTGCAGCATCCTGACCAAGTGTTTCTGCCTCAGGTATGGCTTTGTTATTGCCGTGACAACCATTGACAACATCGGGGCAGGAGTCATCCAGCCAGGAAGGGGATTTGTTCTGTACCCGGTTAAATATAAGGCTATTGTCTTCCGACCCTTTAAAGGCGAAGTGGTGGATGCGGTGGTAACTCAGGTCAACAAGGTATGTCTGCAGTACCATTCATTGATCTAGTCAACAGCATTTACCTGTATACTAGAAACATACAGCAGTATTAACCATTCACAAATCAATTTAGTGGGTTGTTATTTATGGCAGCAAGTGCAGGATTGTGTAAACTTGACGCCACAGAAAGGGTTCTGGTTTCTTGTCATGCCAAAAATGTGTCTGAATGGGCTTAATGTAACAGGTGAATGTTGACATCCTTTACGTGTGCTCTGCAGGTTGGCCTTTTCACTGAGATAGGTCCCATGTCCTGCTTCATCTCCCGCCATGTAAGATGATAAAATTAACATATTGGAATTGTCATAGCCATTATAATTGTCAATTTTGGGTGTTTCTGGTAAACTGCATTTTATTTGACTCAAAGTAGTTGAGGTAATCTGCTAACTGAATTCTAGAGTGAGAGTTTCATGGTATAAAAATAACTTGTAGCTCTTCATGATGTATTCTTACTGTTTATTGATCTTTCTCCTCACAGTCTATCCCTTCAGAGATGGAGTTCGACCCCAATTCCAATCCTCCGTGCTATAAAACTGTGGATGAGGTGAGTACAGATAGTCCTCAAGTTACGATGGGATTCCATTCCGAAAATCGCATCGTAAGACGAAAATGTCGTAGATCAAAAATGACCTAGCCTAAGGTAAGCATATTATATATCGTATTGTACTCGCCAAGAAATTTCTCTGTAGTATGCATTTTTGGCTGATGTTTTGTTGCTGATGGCTAAAACTAACATTAATTATCAGAAGATTAGGTGTGCCAAATTCAAAATTTATATTTTATGCAATTTTTTTTTTTTTTACGAATTCTCGTATTGCTATTGTCATTGTAAAGTCAAAAAATTGTAACTCGAACCATCATAACTTGAGGACCATCTGTATATGCTTACATACAATGCACATGGAAAATTCACACCCTTTCAAGTTGTCCACATTTTCTTACCCATCTTGAAATGGATTCAATTGTTTTTGTTTATAAACATCTACACACAAGACTCCACAATGACAAAACAAAATCAGGCTTTTGGAGTGTTAATTTATTAAAAATCTGGGACTTTTTAACTCTGGTGTGGTAGAATTGGAGTGAAATTGAAATGAGTAGAGATTTTCAGAAATGTGAGCAAGATTTCCGACCTTTTCAGAACAGTCAGAACTAAAATGTATTTCTGGCTGTTTTATGTAATAACTGGTATGTCCAGGTTAGGAAAGACTGTTACTGTCCTACACCTTTTCCTATAGGACATCGTTATCCAGCAGGATGATGAAATTCGCTTGAAGATTGTGGGGACCAGAGTGGACAAGAACGATATTGTATGTGTTTGGCCCTGCAGGTTTTCCCTTCGTGCTGGAATTAAGACTATAATCTGCCTTTCGGCAAGGAGGGTTCAACATACTGTGTATAACAGACTAACATGTATAGTCTGTATGTCAGTGCCTCATATGTCTGTCTGCATGGTTTTTCAGGATTGGTGATTTAATTCTGTTCTGCAATGTTGATTTTTATTTTTCTTCCCTATCCCTTCACATGGCCACAGTTCGCTATTGGCTCTCTCATGGACGACTACCTAGGTAAGTCCTCTTGATGTATTCTTGATCTAAATCTCCGAGTTAAATGTTCTGGGCGCTTTGTCCGTTGGAGTTTTGCTTGCAGCATATTTCATGTTATACTGGTATTAAGACTCACTGAGGCTGGCTGGGTTCTGTCCTTATAAGGTGTGTCAATGCACATTTTCAGTTTTAATGTTAAATAAATTAAAATGAGGCAACTAAAGTTCCCACAACATACAGTACAGTAATGTAAATAAGCACAACTTTCATGCACAAACATTATGAATTAATTAGCAGCACGTCATTTTTAATTTTAATCTCTGATGTCAGTATTAATTTTACATCTGGGGGATTATCGAATTATGCAACATCCTTATAGATACATTGTCTCCTCTCTCTGCAGGTTTGGTCAGCTGATTTTCCTGATGAAAAGACTCGGACATTAGCGTATTTTTATAAGCCTCTCTCTTTTGAATTAGTGAAGGTTTTCATTAGTAAATATTTGTAAATTTTTGTTCTGATTTCTCCACACTAGCGGTTAATATGTTCAAACGATCGTAGTTTTTTGCACAACATTAATTATTTTGGTGCAAATCAGCTGCTCTGTTGAGAAGAGTAATGTGCGAGACAACTGCTCCACCAAAGTCACCATTCAAGTATCTTTTAAGGATACTTTACCTCTGAGGATGCCCACAAAATAGATTGGCTGTTTTATGAGATCCTACTCATTTCTGGAAGATGAAGAGCAGTGAAGGAATATTTAAAGTCCTGTGCTTATACCATTTTTCCGTGAAGAATCCATATTGTAATGGCACGCTGAAAAATATTGCAACTTTGAGTTGTCATTTCTGGAGATTTTGTCACATTGCACATATTGGTTAATATGGCGACCAGCCATTTTATTTTTCTTTGTTAGAAAAGTTAAGACTGGGTTTTTCTTGGTGGGAGAATTGAATGGTTTTTACTAGGCCAACATGCCCAAATCGTTTTTTTATTAAGCGTGTAAAGTGACACAATCTATTTTCCATTAACTGATGGAGTCATTTCCCCTACTGGTCTCTGTGTATTTCAGCAGCATATTAATCTGAAACTGTTGCACCATGGTTACAATGTTATTAATGGTCTCACTAATAGAAGAAAACCCAATGAATACTATATACAGTGTTTGGTAAAATGTTTGGATTTCCTAATTTATCTGGAGGACAAAATGGCTATCAATTAGTCCTCTTCATTATGTTCAACATTCTGTGGAATTTTTATATTATGGTTTAAAGAACTGTCTTCACATCCATCTGTTTTCTGTTTATCTTGGTCAGTGTTGTAGTGTGCTGTATATATGTGTAAATAGCAAACTCAGTTTTATAGTGATGTTTACTAGTATTCGTTTTTCAAAGTATACTTGCATTTAATGTTATTCCTTATCAATTGAATAATTGATAATAAAATTGACGATTTATGAAGTTGTAGAACTGTCATTTTTGCAAAAACATTTTTAATGGTCTAATTTTAAATGCCACTAATACCGTTATTTGTAGTGTGTTTTCTGCAATATATTTCTTTGCAGAAATAGGTTTCACAAAGCTCTAAAACATATGGGACGTCGCTTTACCATTGACAATTTCGAATAACTAGTTAGCAATACAACAACGCAATCTCTATTGTCTAAAAATTTGAACGGGCATTTTGATTTCGAATTATAAAATCAATTACATTTTCTGTTCTTCAATTGCTCATCCATTAAACTCAAGACATGGACGAATTACGAGGCCGACTTTCAACGGAATCGGAGCAAAATCTATTTTTTTTTTTTTAAATCTATGTGACGTCATCAGCCCACGCCCAAAACCGAAGATGCGCGTGTCCGGTGGCCTATACGTCAGCAGTGCGCGCCACCCTTCTTCCTTTCTCTCGTCCTGAAGATGGCGGCAGGGGTGAGTGTGGAGAAACAGTATGGAGCAAGTGTAGTTTTGCGAGGGCTTCTTTTATCCATCCAGTCAATATCAGTTTCATCTGCTTATTTTCTATCGGCTTTTGGCCGCGGTTGATTCTGTTAATTTATATTCTTGCCATACCGGTCAATATTTGTGAGCAACCAGACTCCTGGAATTAAATGTCTTGTCAACGTTAGCGGGGAGGTTAGCGACTGGGAAAAGTCTCGTTTAATCCCGCTCTCAAATGCCACGTTTACCGAAGGAAGGTGGTGACAACTACGTGCATGAAACGTGGAGCTTTTGATTAATTGTATGCAACATGTCCCGTGATAATATTGATATAAAGTAGTGGTTCTCCGTTTGTCCTCCAATAGGTGTAATTTCTTAAACTATTATAATTGGCTGCCTAGTTATAGCGGTTCGTCCGCTCTTTATGACTCAAACGGCAATGAGTTTTTGCTTAATACGTTGTCACTGCCAAACACATAATTATATATGAGCTGCAATATTAGTCAGCCTACAAATTGCCAGTCATCAAACGTAGTTTATTAATTTTTGATTTTTGAAGGTAAGGCCCTATGTTTTACCTCTGCATCAACGCACTATCGTTTGGCGTTTGTTCAGGTTAACATTGATGCGTTTTTAATAAACAGGATAATCCAAATTCCGTAGTTTGCTTGATGTAAGCCGTGTGGAGGAAAAGGTTTTTAACATGGTGGTTAAAAGTAATTTGCAAATGATGGATGTCAATCCTCTTGCCCCATATGAGATGGCAGTAACTGCTGCATCACTCCTGGGTTTACTCTGAACAGAACACTGAACCCTGTGAGGCCCACTCATAGCTGCCCTTACTTTCTTTGCAGACTCTCTTCACTTACCCAGAGAACTGGAGAGCCTTCAAGGCCCAGATAGCTGCCCAGTACAGCGGTGCTCGTCTGAAGGTGGCCAGCTCGCCCCCGGCCTTCACTTTCGGGCAAACCAACCGCAGCCCTGCTTTTCTCAGCAACTTTCCCCTTGGCAAGGTGTGGGACAGATCCCAGTTGCAGTTTACAGTTTAACTCCCTTTTCTTACAGTTTCTAAAACTATGCTCCTTTTGTTTTGCAGGTTCCTGCCTTCCAGGGCGATGATGGTTTCTGCCTGTTTGAGAGCAATGCCATTGCTCATTACTGTAAGTGCTGTTTTTATTAAGTGACAATTATTATGCAGTGAGCGGTCTGACATTTTACTACAGCAGAGCATCTAATAGGTGGGACATAGGGGGATAGTTTGTAGTTCTGTGGGATAGAAGTCTGAACTCGTGTCTGGAAGGTGACCAGTTTGACTCCTGTAAGGGCCGTTCTTAAGGATCCAACCCAAAGAACTGCTCTGACCCCAAGCATCACTCTCAGCTCCATGTCCCTTGCATGGAGAACATGATGGGATATGTGAGAACTACACTGTGTGCACAATTATTAGGTAGATTGAGTTCCTCAAGATTAATTTTATTGTTGAACAAGCACGATGTTCTCAATCAATCCAGATTATTAAACCTCAAACCTAACTGTCTAACAAAGAAAAAGTGAGTTGTCTCTTCCCCAGGGGGAACGTAAGTGGACACAATTATTAAGTAACTACGTAAAATATTTTTTTTTCCCCAAGTCAGTTGTTTCTTCTCAATAAATAACAGTGACAACATAGTTTTGGTCTTTCAAAAACATTCCGTTACCAACATAGCCACCCTTCTTTTCAATAACTGCCATGAGCCTTCTATCCATGGAGTCTCAGTTTAATGATCTGTTTACGATCAACATTCACTGAAGCAGCAACCATGGCTTCCCAGATGCTACTCAAAGAGGTGTATTGTCTCCCCTCACTGTAAATCTCATGTTTGAGTTGGGCCCACGAGTTCTCAATAGGATAAAAGTCAGGTGGAGAAGGGGGCCAGGTCATTATTCTGTCATCTTTAAGGCCTTTGCTGACACCCCAAGCAGTGGAGTACTTGGATGCATGAGATGGACCATTGTCCTGCATAAAGATCATGGCCTTCTTGAATGCTGCAGATGTCTTCTTGTACCACTGATTAATGAAAGTGTCTTCCAGAAACTGGCAGTAGGTTTGGGAGTTTATTTTTAGTTCATTTTCAACTTCAAACGTTCCAACTAGCTCATCCTTAATGATAGCTGCCCGTACCAGTACTCCTCCTCCACCTTGCTGGTGCCTGAATTGTAATGGTGTCCAGTGTCCATTAGTGATCCAGCCTTGGGCCTATTCATCTGGTCCATCAAGAGTCACTCATTTAATCTGTCCATAAAACCCTTGAAAAATCTATCTTCAAGTAATTCTTAGCCCAATCTAGGCGCTTCAGCTTGTGAATCTTATTCGGTGGTGGTCATTTTTCAGCCTTCCTTACCTTAGCCATGTCTCTGAGAACTTCACACCTTGTACTTCTTGGCACCTCCAGGTTGGTTGCAGTTCTGGAATATGGTTGCACTGGAGGCTAACATGTTCCTGGTAGTGTCATGTTTAATCCTTCTCAAGGGTTGTGCAGCGAATTTGCGACTCTTCTGTGTGTTTTTTTGCGACCCTCTTGACTATTCGCAACAAAACAATTGTCCGGTGGTCACGCCTCAATCGTTTAGCTATTTCACGACTGTTGCATCCACATGAAAGGCATTTTACAATTTTTGACTTTTCAGTGTCAGTTAAATCTCTTTTGGCCCATTTCACCTGAGGTAATGAAGCTGCTTAATAATTGTGCATACCTTATATCAAGTGTTCATCACTTTAGGTGACACCCTCCCTCATTACACAAATACATATCACCTGGAAAAGATTCAATCCAATAAGCATTCAGGTTTACATGGATTGGAGTTGGGCAATGTGAGCAAATATGATAAGGTCAGAATACTCACTCACCTAATGATTGTGCATGCGGTGTAGACTTTTTGTAGACTATTTGTAGTCGTACAAATAGCCATAAAAGTTAATTTAATTCATTAAGTTGTATATTGGCCTTTCTAGGTGATCTCTCTCTCCTTGCTGATAGATTTACCATAATGTGTGAAGATTAATGGTGGCTGTCTGTGTGCTCGTACCCATGCTCTCACAGTGAGTAACGAAGCCCTGCGTGGCAGCAACCCCCAGGCTAGTGCTCAGATACTGCAGTGGCTCAGCTTCGCTGACTCAGAGATCATCCCCCCAGCCAGCACCTGGGTCTTCCCTACCCTGGGCATCATGCAGTACAACAAGCAGGTCTGTTGCCACGTCGACGGCGTCTAGCTCTGTGCTACGGTGTATTACTTTCTGTGGGCTGAGATGTGGTGTTGGTTTTTTTTTTTTTTGTCATGCTGCCAGATGGAAAGGTTCCTCCTGGAGGACTTATTGAGCTTCTCATTAGGCTACCTCAGCTTGTCCAGGAAAACAGTTTTGGGTCCCTTATCTTGCCTTTTACTGTAAAGGCATTACTTTGATCGCTCTGTCTGAACATCTCAACAATAAATCTATAAATTTTCTAGTGGTGTTCAATTCAGGGCTTTAAAGGGAGGCCTAGTACCTTGTTGTTTAGTTCAGTATGAATTGAACCATGTCCCAGATGTGGTGGGAAAACTGTTGCTAGGTGATGGTGGGGGGGTGGGTTGAGTGGTTACAGCAGTGGTGAATGCTCATTCTGAATGTTTTCCTAATGAAATGATGCCTATAAGTCATCCAGCAGCTCAAGTACTTGGAGACTTGAGTTGCTTCAAAACTAAGCTTGTTTTTGTTTACAAGCTGCTAAGTGTCTTGATGAACCGCCTTTCCCACACATCTTTAAAGTCCTCTTCCATAGCTAAACCCTTCCAGCAATGTATCTGCAGCTTTTCATGTTCTGCTCCACGTGCTTTCACTGTGGCTTCATGAGCAATTTGTTTTGAATGGCTTCTTGGAATGTGGCAGAGTCAGTGGCATTTATGACAACAGAGTTGGGATAGTGTGCCAATGGTGCATAACTACCGTGTTTAGAGAAGCGGAGAAAGCTTGGAATTACCACAGATGTCAGTCATGTTCTGTTAGTGTTGTGTGCCATTTCAGTTATTGCTGATTAAGTGTGCTACTGTGTAATCTAGTGTGTCTAATGAGACTGTGTGACTAGCCTTTGCCACTTCAAGGCTGATTTTGACATGGGAAGGGGAAATTTGTAGTGATGGGACAAATAAGGCTTCAAAATCTGTGGTAGGTGGGAGTATCCCAAATGACCAATCAATGCTGACTATGGGCCATTCGCTATGCAGTCTCTTCGTGTATAGCAGGGATTTCTGTCTCCACTAGGCCACCGAGCAAGCCAAGGAGGAAGTGAAGCGGGTGCTTGGGGTCCTGAACCAGCACTTGAATACCCGTACTTTCCTGGTAGGGGAGAGGGTCAGCCTGGCTGACATTGGTGTTGTCTGCTCCCTGCTCTGGCTCTACAAACAGGTGAGGGGTTTCACACCAGCCGAGCCGGTGGTGCTGGGCGACGCTCTTGGTCACTGGCCATCGGACTCTTCTATAGTCTCTTGACGCCCTCCACAGGTCCTAGAGCCATCCTTCCGCCAGCCTTTCCCAAATGTCACCCGCTGGTTTGTCACCTGCATCAATCAGCCACAGTTCAAGGCTATCTTGGGGGAGGTGAAGCTGTGCGACAAGATGGCTCAGTTTGACGGTGAGCTTGCACTTCGGTCTGCTCCTACCTGGGGGATGGGCTCTTATCTTCAGAACCTGTCCAGCTTACTTGTGGGCTCTTTTGTGCCCTCCTGTGAGCTTTTTATATGTTAACCAGAAGAGTTTCTTTGTGGTAACAAGGCTTAACCCCCTAGCGGGAATGCTGGTCAGTTCACTAATTGATGCCAGTAACAGTATGTGTGAAGTACTGTCAGTTATTAGGGAAATGAAGGCTTATGGTGGGTGTTACTGGGTGTGCATGGTCCTTTGACCAGGATTGGGATTGGCTAGCAATGACTATGGGCATCATGTTAGAGGGTCACTGTAGTACCTCTCAGGGCTGTGCATGAATTCACCTGGCTTATGTTCTCCAGCCAAGAAGTTTGCCGAGATGCAGCCCAAGAAAGACACGTCTTCCAAGAAGGAGAAGGCAAACAAGGAGGGAGGCAAGCAGCAGCCACAGGAGAAGAAAGAAAAGAAGGAAAAGAAAGAAGACAAGAAGGCCTCAGCCCCTGAGCCCGAAGAGGAAATGGATGAGTGTGAGGCAGCCCTGGCATCTGAGCCCAAAACCAAGGATCCCTTTGCTCACTTGCCTAAGAGGTAGGCACCCCCAGATGTACAAACAGTCCTAGACTTGGGCTGACATGCCTGTGATGGATCTGGAGGCCTAGTTGTAACCCTGATTTTGTATTGAAGGCCTTTGTAACTTGAACCTGGGAGTTGCATTTCTTGCAGCACGTGGACGTTTGGTGTCTGAGTCTTGCTTTGTCTCTTCTCTCTACCATAAGCCCTTTCGTGCTGGACGAGTTCAAGCGGAAGTACTCCAATGAGGACACTCTGTCGGTAGCCCTGCCCTATTTCTGGGAGCACTTTGACCGTGAGGGTTTCTCCATCTGGTATGGCGAGTACAGATTCCCCGAAGAGCTCACCATGACGTTCATGAGTTGCAACCTGATCACCGGTAAGATGCATCAGTGGCTCGTACCATTGAACGTGGTGAGATGGATTGGCATTCTTTTGTGTGTTCAACTGTTTTGTGCCAATTTTAGGAATGTTCCAGCGACTCGACAAACTGCGCAAGAATGCCTTCGGTAGTGTCATCCTCTTTGGTACCAACAATGACAGCAGCATATCCGGCATCTGGGTGTTCAGAGGACAGGATTTGGCTTTTACTGTGAGTGCCCTGCCGCCTTGACCAGTAGGCCTTATTACAGGCCTTTTAAATGCTTTTAAAATCATAATGTAGACACAAAATTTGACATGGGATCCTTCTTAGTTAAGCACCCTTTCATATATTTGTGGCTCTTAAATGTTTAGCCAGCGTTTGTTCCAGAGATGGATGGGTAGGAGCCAGGAACTTTCCAATCTGTATTGTAAAAGTGTCATTGTGGGTCTGATGCCAGGGTGCGTAGCCTGGCATCTTTGTCCACAGCTGGCACTAGGTGTTATACTGGTCTGCTACGTTTGTCTGGCTTTGCTGCTCCCTGAAATTAGTTTACAGTACGAAGTGTGATTGCTTTCCTCAAATGAAAATATTAGTTTAATATGCTAACTGTAGCTTTAATGTGCCTCACACACACCGGTCCCTTGGTTTTCATCCCCATCCTCCAGCTGTCTGAGGACTGGCAGGTTGACTACGAGTCCTACAGCTGGCGCAAGCTGGACGTGGACAGTGATGAGTGCAAGACTATGGTGAAGGAGTACTTCGCCTGGGAGGGGGACTTCAAGCACGTCGGCAAGCCCTTCTGCCAGGGCAAGATCTTCAAGTAATGGGGGCTGGTACCTGCCTCTCCAGACATACCATCCAGGCCTCCCGGGGACGTGCACATCTAACCTCCAGCAATCTGCCACTCTAGGAAAGGGTGACTAGCAAGTCAAGTTGGAGAAGGGGTGCTATTGACCCAGAGGCTGGCTGGGGAGAGATTTGCTGGAAAAAAAATAAACAGATTTTCCAAAATTCCATTTCTATTTCTTTATCCTAATGCTGTGAGCTGGGAGTCACGTCTAACTACATGCAGCCTTGTGCTTGACTCTGACTCTGGTATTCAGTTCCCTGTTTTGACTCTGTGCCTTTACATCTGTTCCATCCCAGTGCTCACATGGCTGTTCCAGCGGTCTTTCCTGCAATGCTTTCTAGAACAGTCTACACTGTTACATGCACAGCAGGTTACTCTTGGTAAAATATGATGCCCAGTAGAACACTTACAACTTGTTTGACTGATGCTGAAACAAACATTAAAATGGAGACATTTGAATGTCATTCTGAGTCAATGATTTACTGGGACCTGCAGTTTGGAAACTTGAGATGTATGGACCTTTACATGGTGGTGGGGGGGGTATTTCATGGTGTTAGGAAGGCTCATTGACTGGTATGTAGGGAGGAGTCTTTGGATTCAGTTCAACCATTGGCAGTTGGCACATATTCTTAACACTTGTGATCAGGCAGGTTAGATTACAGGCCAGTCTACAGTGATCAAATAATTTTAGTTCTTCACTTTCTGACTTAAGCCAACTTGTCAGTGGGTCACATTATTTCATTACAGCATTGGCCACTCCCCTGCTACAGTAGGTCCACTCTAAGCCCTGTTTTGATATACCTTTCCTATAAAAAAAATTTACTTTAAAGAGGGTGTGAGTCAACCTGTTACATGTGTAAGTCTGAGTGGCCTGGGAATATCTCGGGGTAGGTGTTTCTGAAGCCTGTTTAACCCCAGTCAGTTGGCCTTGAGGCGTTTCTCCAAGTGGTATTAGATTTTCTGGGTCTGTTGAACTGACAGTTTAACTGAGTCCCATTCCTGGATTATCAATTGTATATGTGGAATTGAAGTTCAGTAAGAATTTAGCCCATCATTGTATGTTTGGGATCCAACACCTCAAAATGAGTAGTTTTAAATATTAACTGCATGTTGGGGTTGGAATTGGAGTAGTTGTGTCCCTCAGCCAGAATAAAGGCATGAATCTTATGTATGGCATTAAACCCGCTGGGAATGTGCAGTTAAAAATAGTCTGTGAACTTCACATGGAAAATGGTTATGAAACCCTTAACAAAATGGCTGCCAGGCTGCCTCTGAAGAGGGCTTGTTTTGGGATAAGGAAAAATAAAGGATGGTGTAGTGTGAGTTGTTGTCCACTAGAGGGAACAATAGCATAGAAAAAACAATCTTCATAGACGTGAATGTAATGGTGACATTTTCAGAGGAAACCTGCCAGAAGAGGACTTTTTTTCAAAATGGATGTTTTGTTTCTCATTTTTGAACTACTGTTAAACACTCTATTGAGTGTTACATACTCATCAATAGATTGCTTCTATTTTCTGTAGGAAATCATTTCCCACCGAACTTATAAAGCTTAAAGCGCACCCACAACACATTGGTACCGAGAGCCTTATTTGAACAGAAGCCCCTTTTAGACTTCAGTTTACATAAATTCAGTTTACAAAGTCAGTCTATGCTATTGTTCAAACATACATATTTCCAAACATATTTCCTAATCTCTCGTGCATATTCATGAAATGACTGAAGTATGATATGGATTTCATTATGTAGAATCTCTCTCAAAGTAAAGGTTTTAATAAAGGATTTATTAAGCAGAATCAGTGAGGGTGTGCTGTACCAGAAGTACATGGGGCCAGCTTGTTCCTATGGTACCATGTTCCAGATATTCAATGTCTCTCACCTACATTAATGAACTGAGCTAAGTAATAACTCGGGTGGAAGGGAAAGCCAAATCCTCTGTCAGTCAAGGGCCTCATGCCAATCTGGAAATGGCAGCCACAGTCCTCAGGAGCCATAGGAATTCAGATCGTTGCTCTGATCTTCCCTATGGATTTCTTGCTTCATGCTGCAATTTTAACATGTATTCCTTTGAATGTTAAGTACACCTGACAGTTGCAGCTTTTGGGCCTGCACTGCAAACAAAGGTATTCTTGTGTGTTTTTTCCCTGTGCTTGGGACACACGATCCAGCATGTGAAATTAAATTAAACTGAAAATCAACATCCACATCAACTTCAGGCAATTAGACAGCCTTACCCGAGATATTTAAATTCATAATTTAATTCAGCTTTTAATTCCTAACTAGGACTAATTTGGGTTGGTTCTTTTAGAACCAAGGCTGCTAGATGGTCAAAGAGAGGACCACACACAGTGACCCATCTCTGCCCCCGAAGACCAGGATTGGATACCCCAGAATGTCGAGTCAGCAAAGGATCTGTGACACATTCCTGGTTGTATGATAAGCCCTAATCAACAACTGAGGAACCATCAGCAAAGTGGCCACTTCATCTTCAGTCTGCTTATGTCAGCACGTTGGTCTCTCAGCACCTCAATCCTGCCAGTGGCTGGCCAGTTCCAGCTGAGGTCCACAACTGTCCAGCTGCAAACTAGATTCTCTGCATCTTTTAGGGAACTTCCCATTTGTGTCACTGCAGGAGAAAGATGCCAAGATAAAGTCCCAACTGGCTGCATGTGTAGAAAAAAAGCACTTGCTGTAAAGCAGAATTTTAAAAAAGAGTGCAGATTAGTTTGCTGTGATGCCTATGTGCCAACAAATCTCGCGGGAACTTGACCTGCTCGCTGTGCCGTTCTTCATCCTTTTAGCTAATGTTGCTGTGGCTAAAAAGCTCATGCAAAGCTGTTTGTTTTCTTTCCCTGGTCTGAACACGGAGAGCCGCTGCAGAGTTTCCGCCCATCGCTGAGGTCACCTGGCTGCTTTTCCAGCTGCATATTTGTTACCACTACGCACATGAAAATAGAAGAAAACTATTGCCTAACTAATACCTTCTCTCAGTCTCTCAGCATTATTGTCCGGTTTTGGCAGTTAGACCTAGTCTGCTTTGAACAAAGGATGACATCTTTAATTATAAGGACCAGGCAAGGTGAAGCATTATCATAAAAGTAATATATGCTAAATAGTAAGTTGACTGGAATGCAGGTTTTGTGTTGAATTTTTCAACAGCTGTTTGCTTTAGGCAGATGATGCAGCATGGCAACATAACGTTGATAGAAATGCTTCCAGTTTGGAAGACTCTGAAAACAGCAATGCCAGAGATAAAAACATGGATATGGTCATGGACACCAGCAAGCAGTAATTATCAAGGACTACACAGCATGTCAGGAAGGTCACGAGCATGTCATTTCAATCCTGCAGGGTTTGGGCACAATTATCACACTCTGTAACAGCATTCAAGAGTAAAAAAAGGCCTTTTCAAAGACTATTTTAAAAAAGCCTTTGAGGTAGGAATACTGTCTCTTATTGACAGTATGTATTCTGATCCCAAGAATATTTAAGACTCTTCAAACCACAGTGGAGTTATTGTAGTAGCCTTGTTTTTCTGGCATGCAGGATCCAACGCACAGCTCTGGGCATGTGGGCTTTTGACGACCTCAACTCGCTCCTATTGCATGAGCAGAACTCGGACAGAAATAGCGTCAGATGCCAAGTTTCAAAAGATGGTGCAACAGGCATGGCAGGTGACTGTGACTTCTGGGCATGATATTACCACAGGAGCATTCCTGACGTCCTCGACGTTTTCACAGCCTGTCAGCACTGAGAATTAGGAAATTATTCTGCTGGAATAGTTTGTCATATTTTTTCCATTGTACTATTTACCAAATGGAACTCAAGCGTGTTTCTCTCCTTTATCTGGTTATATTCTGGGCTATAATATTAGAATGTTGCATAGATCCCTCATTGTTAGACTAAACACAGATTTCAGTGTTTTGCACTCTTCATTTTTAACAATAACATTGTATTCTGGCTATATGGGCTGGTGCAAGTGGATTTAAAGAAATGCGATTGCACCTCTTTCTTGATTTAAAGGGGAGCCATGCGTGATATCAAAAGTGATCTTCCCATGAAAAATGTCTGTCAAATGTGGAGTAAGTGACACGAGGCTATGTTAAGCAATAAAAGGCCAGGGTTAGCACAAGGCCAAGTAAATTTTGTACAATTTTAATGTAATTTAAACGGTATGGCTAAATACCATTTGCCATTTCCCAGTGCTACAGGTAGAGTGCATAATGTTATCCATCCATCCATCCATCCATCCATCCATCCATCCATCCATCCATCCATTTTCCAAACTCATGTTCCGGTCAGGGTGGTGGAGGAGGGCCCACAGCCTGTGTAATGTTGTGTATGTTGAAATTTTACTTTCATTGTGGTTTAACCACCTACTGAACAATATTTTTCTGAATGTATCCTTAAGGATTTCAACAATAAAAGCAGTATTGTCTTGCACCCCAAGGGTTCTGGTTCGAATTCCACCTCCAGCTCTGCGTGTGTGGCATTTATATGTTGAAAGTTTGGGTGGGTTTCCTCCTACAGTCCAGTAGCATGGATTTTATGCATACGTCCTATCCAGCCAGATGAATACATCTGGGTTGTAAAACCACAACCAAGTATGCAGTGCATTTATTGCAAAACCAGCACAGCACTGATGAGGCCGATATTGACTTCCAGGCCAAGCCTGTTATCTCTGAGCTGTAAAAGCAGAAGTGCAGTCTGAGGTTTAAAAAAGGGAAAATCAGATCACCAACTCTCAGGCCCACCCCCACCCAAACCCCACCCGCCGCCTGACTGCCGCATGCACCCAGCATGGCTCTGTCACTCTGTTCTTGCCCCCCCATCAGATTGTGCTCTGTAAAAGAGCAGAGCCGGGCCCTGAATTCTCCACACCCCCCCCACCCCCCAGGCTTGCCCCTGGCCCTGTTGCGTCTGGAGGGATGTCACATCTGCTCCACACATTTGGAGGGCCTGAACTGAAGGTGGCACGGCTCTGAAAAAAATGCATGTAGATGATAAATTTCACCACCTTTTACACGTTTTCCTTCCGTCTTTCCGTCCCTTTCTCTGCCACGTAGTTTTGGAAAAGTCCTGGCACCGGCACTCAGTCAAGCGTGTGGAAAACATTTTGCAACTCATCTGGAGATTCAACAACAGTGCCAGTGTTGGCACGTCGTTGCCTGATTACTTTACACAGGCCCAGGCCAAAGAGCTGTGCTGGTATGTTGCTAAATAGGAAAAAAACATCCATACTTAAATGCAAACTTCTTAGGTGTTACTAAACTTTTCAATGTATTGCGAGTGCAGCTGTCATGAAGATGGGAAGCTTACTTCTTTGGTTGTCCCTCTCATCCCGTCTTTGCTCATACTTCCTCTTCTGACTCATTCGTCCCATCCATGCACGAATCGTCTTTGTGAGCTCCCCCAAACCACCACCCTCCCACTCAGCTTCTCTTAAGGAAATTCCAGCAAACTGTCGTGTCCAGTAGGAAGCCCAAGAGTTGCAGTAACACGCACACAACAATACAGAGCGGCTTCAGCTAAGGCAGGGAAAGGCAGAATTGAGGAAGTCAAGGGGAAAAATGATGTGGGGGGCAAACTGATTGTACGGCCACAGCGACATTTCCTGGAGGGACCGAGTCACTTCCCAATGCCTCTGCTCTCCAGTATCACTGCCTTTTCCTCTGTGATCTCTCATGGAATGTTTTCTTATGTCAGTCCAGCTGCCAAAAAGACCTAGAATCTCGAAGAAAATGATTAACAAATACATTTCAAAATAGGTTTAGATAAAAAAATAGTTTACTATAATTTTGGATCTGGGAATGCATGTGCAACTTTTAAATTCCTCTCACGTGTGTGTGTGTGTGTGTGTGTGTGTGTGTGTGTGTGTGTGTGTGTGCGTGTACTGGAACCATATCTATATTATGTTGTGGGGACAAAATGTCCCCAGGAGGTAATAAAAACCTAACATTTCTATCATCTTACGGGTGGGAACATTTGTCACATCCCCACAAGGGAAAACTAAAAATCTGTGAATGAAATTGAAAAACCAAAAGGGCCAAAATGTATTTTGTCGGGTAACTTATGGTTAAGGTTAGGGCTATAGGTGTCATAGTTAGGGTTAGTTAGGGTTATCTCAATAGAAATTACTGGAACATCCTCACAACATTATAAATACATGAATGTGTGTTTGTGTATGTGTATGTGTGTGTGAGCTTCTGTAACATAATAAATGCACCTGAATGCAATTAAAATACTTATCAGTCTTCAGTAAACTTCAGAGGAATGGCTGGAAAAACATGCCTGACAAACAGTAATTGTGGCAGTGATGAATCTGCCTGTGATGAATGCCCTGCATTGATAATATCATTACAGTAAGAACTTTGCACTGGTCAGATGAGAGTTACAATTTCAATCAGCTGTAAACAGCCTGTTAAATGGCCCTTTAGGCCTTCAGCAGGGAGTGTCAGGAATAATGATTAAAAATAACCATGCACATGCCAAATAAAAAAAAATATCCAGAACAACACATTTTGTTTCATTACACTTATAGGGAGAATATTTAATTTTGAATTTATCAGATTATTCTGAAGTGATTCATTACATTACTTGTACAAGATTGCTTTTGTTGATCTGGACTTCCTTGCAGTCATTGCAGTTTCACCGATAAACTTCCTCCCACTTTAGAGGAATAGAAGTTTGTGATTACATGTATTTTAACTTGGTCACTGAAGACAGATTGCATGCTTAGCCTGTCAGTTTCAGCTTTTAGCAGACATGTTTCAAATGCACATTCATTAAGTATACCACGTCTTCACTATAAAACTTTTCACCGGTTTTGTTTTTACAGGGCAGACCGTGTAGAAATTCCAGTATGTGTTAGGGTTGCTATTTTTCACCGCAGGCGCGCGCATGCATGCACGCACACACACACACACACGCACACACATTCAATTCTGTAAGGGAATCCAGTTAATACCAGGATTACTTGAACACACACTATGTTTCAATGTATTGAGTACTTCTCTGTGTTGCAGTCAGCCCGTGTTGGTGTAACGGGATGAATGTATGCATGTTTGTCTCTCGAGGTGAAATATAGCAAAGCTATTTTACATTGGAATGCAGAGGTCAGGGGTGACTGTGGGTTGGGCGCATGGTTTGGGTGGGGCTGGTGGTCCCAGCCCATGCCTGGCAGTCCTGAGCCTGGCTACATGAGAAATTAAATATTTTGTTATTTCATCAGCTAAGCTATCTAGCTATCGCCTCACTGATCATTTTCCGACGCCAGTGCTAGTTGTTTTCTTTGAGTTAGTGTTTTTCAACATGACGGGGGAGTGGGAGAGAGAGAGAGAGAGAGAGAGAGAGAGAGAGAGAGAGAGAGAGAACAGACAGCCCCTGCTCTCTTGCACAGGAGATCCTGTAGTTCTTCTGTCTCCAATTACAGATGCAGGGTATAAAAAGTGACTGTTGTCTTCTAAAGCTCAGCTGTGATGTTTGAAACTTTACAGCTGCATGTCTTCGTCAAGTGGAGTCACCAGCCTTCTAGTTATCACATTTCACACTTTGTGTCGTAACAGAAAATGCTTTAGAGACCAGGCCTTTAAGGTCCCTACATTTGCTTCTGCTCAAATGAGCATGTGTGCTTTGAGATGGAGCCATTGAGCGGAGAATGTAGGACGCTCCTTCTTAGCACGTGAGAGACAGTTAGCCACCACCTTTGAGAGACTGCAGGCAATATGGTGGTCAGGTACAGAGACATGTAGTCCAATGACTACTGCTTCAGATTCCAAACCATCAGTGCTGTTTTTAACCCAATATACTGCAATTAAGTATCCTGTAGGACGACCATACTTGATGCCTGATGGATTGCAGGTAGTTGCTCAGGCCGTGAGAACTTGATATTTTGCCCAAGGCTCTATGAAAGAGATCCTCCCCCTCTGCCAACACAGGGGATCCCTCATGGCTACAGAACAAGGAAATGCACCTAGCTGAATCACAACAATGCTTGTTTGACTGAGATGTTCTGCTAGGACGCCAATCTTACCGACACACCTTGTGCCGCGCCGGGTGTTTGGGTAACAGCAGCAGTGTAGCATAAGATGGTAGGAGCATCGCTGTTTTGCTTCAAATTGGAAGTGTTCTGGAGTGTGGAAAAGTGCTACGCCTCAACGGATTAAGTGGAACCTTTCGTACAGGAAGCATCGTGAGAAAATACGCAGGAAGAAGGGGCCGTAATTGCTACTTTAGGCAAAAAGTGAATGACACGGTGCTCCAAATCGGACTGATTTTGAGCATAGACTGGGTCCCATTAGTCTATTGCCACAAGGATATTTGCTGCGTAAACGAACAGGCTTCAGGTTGGCATCGCAGGCTGACCGAAGTATCAACACTTCTCCATCAGTTGCTCTTTGGCCAACATTGATGGATGTGTCTCCGGTCAATGTTGCCTCAGAAATAATTTCACGGTTAATTGGTGTTTTTGGGTGGAGCCTGGACCTACAACTTTGAAGCATTTTAGTAGCCCCAGGGATTGCTGTGGATAACTGATTCTTATGTGGAGTTCAAAACCATTACAACAGGATAAAAATAAACAAACAAACACAATTAAATAGTACAGTTATTATGTAATTAAAAATCCATTCCTTTGAATCAGGGAGGTTCCATCCCTTTGTGTGTAAAAACAACTGAACAAAATTAAACAGTCTATTGATTTCCTGTTGTACGGTGGCTAAGTGGTTAACACGTCTGCCTCACAGTTAGAAGGGTTCGGTCCTCGTGGCCGACAGGAGCCTTTCTGTGTGGAGTCTGCATGTTTTCCCCGTGCCTGTGTGGGTTTCCTCCGGGTACTCCAGTTTCCTCCCACATTCCAAAGACATGCAGGTTAGGTCAACTGGTAATCTAAATTGCCCGTAGGTGTGACTGTGAGTGTGTATGGGTGTTTGTCTCTGTGTTGGCCCTGTGGTGAATTGGTGACCTGCCCAGGGTGTACCCTGCCTCTTGCCCGAAGTCAGCTGGTATTGGCTCCAGCTTCCTCGTAACCCTGATGGATAAGCGTTATGGAAAATGGATGTTTCCTGTTGGAGGAACATCAGATCAGAACCGAATGGCTTCCTGAATCGCCTAGATTTCATTGCTGAATTTCCTAATAGGGAGCACTCTAGAACCCAAAGCTTAGGTTTGCTAAACCCTAGCTGGTCCTCTAAGTCTTTGTACCATAGTTTCTCAGATTCTGTATACATCAAGATGGACATTTGACCCAATCTGGGCAGTTATGAGGTGTTGCTCTTCCAATTGCTATTTGATATACATGATGCAGAAATGCCTGCCATCTGTCTGCTGTCACTGCCCAGCCTTCCTGACATCACCCACTTATGCAAATGTACATTTTAGGATTTCGGCCAGCTCACCACATAGCAAGAGGCAAGGCCTGTTAGATAAGGCTGTGCCATTTGCCATCTGTGCTGGTCACAAGCTTGACTACCTGAAGTGATATTCGGCCAGTTTCTAGAAGGTGAAAACCACAAGCTCTATCAATTAATCAATAAAATAAGTGACACGTAAAGCAACCACAACACACTTTATATTTCTGAACAGTAATTTAAATGTAATTACAAAATTCAGCTGGGATTGTCTTCTATTACTAAATAAAACCTGAATTCTAAACTTATTCAAAGTTGCTTGTGATATGCCATACTTTAAGTATCAGGTTTGGATTCTTATATCATTTATGTGATATATGCATTACCCTGCCTTTGCTTCTCAGCCACTTGTAAATACTGCAGGTAATCTTAACCTGGGCCTATATTACCTGAGCTATGCAATGTATTGTGTAAAATTATGTAAAGCACAAGAATTAATGCTGGAAGCTTGCAGGTTTGAAATAACATGACTAACATCATTATTGTCAATTAAGGTTATCGCCACAAACTAATACAGCTATAGTATGTCTCTTTTTAACGAGATGTGTCTCATGTTTTTGTTAATTAGAAGTTTGCAGGTTCAGGTTTCACGGACTGGTTGTCTCGAACTGTTCACCAGATCAGAGTGAACCACTGAGGTAAATTAATCTCTCTGTGTCTATGGGTGTGGTGAAACGTCCGTTTAGGAAAGAAGAAGCACACATTGTTACCGGACTGGTCACCTTACGTAAACAAAGAATAAAACAAATATAATCACAAAGGAGTCTCTAATTAACCCATTATGATACTCCGGGGACCATAAGTGTTCTGTAATATTTTATTTGTTTAAGAAGTGCTGGCACCTAGCTCCTGAATTTAAGCAATTATTGGACAAAAATACCCCACATATACATGTTCTTATTTTTAGAAGAGATTGTCATGTCGAGACAATTATGAGTATGTTTAATTGGGTGACAGCGGAGTAACAAGCTTTAAACATGAATGGCACACTTGAGCAAGCCGGATGTAAGCCTGAGGTGTGATGCAATGTGAAGCTGTGATGAATGTTCGTGTGGCGACTTGAGTAAAGTAGAAAGATTGGGGCTGGGCAGTTAAAAAACTGCAAACTATGACAAGAATGTGCAGCACAGAGGTCAGTGGCAGTATCTGCAAAGACATGAAAGGGGAGCAATGACAACAATGTTTGTTCATCCAATGGGGCAACATCATAGAAGACTGCAGACGGGTCTTATAGAGATTTAAATAAATGAGTAAAAAACAGTGTCAATAGAAGGAGGAACAACATTGGAGAAACTGTTTTGTGAATGAATGGCTGAATTATTTGTTTTTTTTTTTAAAACTATCTTAATAGCTAATAATTTTGACTGTAGTGATGTTCAGTTTCTAGTAGAAGCCCAAGTGAAAATATATATTCTTAGAATTAGTTGATTTCCTGTTACTGAAATGAATCTAATTAATTTGCGTAGCAGTAGGTTGGGGGCATTGGAAGTTTATCTTAGGATTTACTAAAGGATTTATTTTAGTGAAAAGGCTGGATTCTGGATGTTATAGCTTTTGCTATCATTTTCGGTAATTGCGTTGTAGCAAAGTGAATTTTAAACGTTAATAATACGTGCCATGTGAACAGGCTTGAGGCTGTCATCCCAGGCTAACTGAATTACCAGTACTCCCCAGGAACATTTCAGATGCTCTGTGGCAAACACTAGTGGACACACCTCCAATCAGTGCTACTTAAGAAATACTGTAGTTTCACGATCTATAAATAACAGACTTATTGATTGTCTATCATTTATATTGTAATTTGGAGTTTTTACCTCGATCGAAGTTAAATGCTAACGACATTATTGATAATGGTGATTTTCAGCAGTCGTAATCTCACTTCATGTCCTGCTTGTAGCTTCTGCTTGCATTTGTTCAGATAACTTTTATGCAAAGACGTTACCTAATGAATCTGAATGTTTGAAAATCAGGACATTGCTAAGCAAGTCATGGAAATATTTTCATCCATTTTATATGCTTCTTTAATTACATTAACATACTGTATATGAGCTAACTCGTACAAAAAATGTAAGTTATAGCATCGGGGGGCAGTGTCTTTAAATAATACAATACTTCCAGTCCATCTGACATTGAAGTTGTTGTTGTAAACTGCTGCATTCAGTACGATTTGTTCATATTTGTATACACGTAAGCCATTGCTATAGAAACATGTTTACTATAACTGACCCCCTCCTCTGCTTATTATGCTACCATGGCAACCATCCCAGAATACTCCTTTTTATTCTTTTATATCCTCGTTCCACCCTCGTGCTCGTGACTCATCGCCTGTGGGGGAAACCGCAATTTAAATTCTCTCCCGTTTCTGCTCTTTCTGTTCTTTTGTCGTCTCTTTCTAACTGTAAGTCAGGGGATGCCTGCGTGAGTCAGCGGGAGGTGGCGCGGGAAAACCCAAAATAAAATGTCCCCATGGTAACAGCTATGATCATAGTATGATGAATATAATACAGCTCTTTCTTTAGCATAATATACTGGAAATAGCTGCCGTGAGTGCACGCCGTAGCCTGCTCGTGTGCTGATGAAATGTACACTAGGTTGCAACCTGACTGGAATGCCACAGTGACAAAGGGACGCTCTTCTGTTACGTAACGTTTAGGCACGTTCTGCATTGGTTGTGTGACCATTAATTTTTTGTAGAAAAATTAATAAATGTTTTAATTGGATTTTTTTCGTTTTTTACTCTGTTCATCATCCTGCCCAAATAATTTTAACGCCCAGATATGAGTGCATTGATATTTTGCTTGTGCATTAATAAAGAAATACAAAACACTTTAACTGAATTTGATAATAAATCTTCTGGTAAAGCACATTGTTGTAAAATTAAATCAATCTCTCTGTCTGGACAATTTTGAATAGTCATGCTAAAGTCAAAAGAAAGAGAATTAATTAACCTAAGAATTAATTAACCCTTTCATGCAGTGTATTATGACTGGCAGAGACAACATTTTTTGCATTCTTTTCTATTCTTCTTTCAGGATTAAACAAGATTTTGAAGTGACTTTAATACAGTTGTACTTATTTAAAAAGATATATGAATTGTGCTGCATGTGTTTGAGTACTTCACTATTAATAACAAGATCAAATTACTAATAAGTCTGACAGTGAATCACAATTGAAACCTTAGGTACTTTTGGAGTGACGTTCTCTAAAGGGGATTCTGTGCAACTTTTAATTTGAAAATGCTCCAAATAGTACATAATGGGATTTAAATAGCTGTCCACCGTAGTAAGCAGAATTCATGAAAGGGTTAATAATCTTCCAAATAATAATAGTTACAAAGACAGATTTCCAATAACTTTGGTGCCATATGATGGATTAAAACTCATAATGTACTTTTAGATTTCTTTTATGCAATCTTTTACTTGACCTTTTTGGTAACAATTCAGTTATTATTGTACAAAAACCCATTTAGTGAAGAATGCAATAACGAAAATTCAATTTAGAAATATGCAAGGACAAAAATACGTTTCTTTTTTATCAAGCATGACAGCAGCTGTTTTTCAAATGCTACGGATTCGTGTGACACTAAGTGTAGAGGTCCAGTCAGAGGCACACACGTGCCGGCTGGGCAGCCAAAATACTCACCACGTAACATGGAAATAAACAGCCGCATGTCAATAAATGTGAAATGTAGCCATACTTACCCTGGTCTTGTGCTGGCATGTGCAACTCTAGGGCTCTTACAAGGAGGATGCTACTATTGTGTGTAGAAACATTTCGTTGCCAAGACCCACGATGCACATCTTTCCTACGTCAAAGTTCCTGTGTAATACAGGGCCCTGAGTCGGCAGCCAGTCTGTGTTGCTACTGGCAACCAAACCAAAATACAAAGCACTTCATGGCCTGCGTCGGCTGTGTGTTCAGACCCCGCACTACTCGCCCTTTCGTAGGAAGTGAGAAACTCACAGCTACACGACGGAGTATACAGCCAAGTTTAGAATCGCTGGCCTTTCGGATTCTGACAGCTTGATCATCAGTATGAGCTGTTGTTAGAGTTATAGAGGATATTTTGGGTTTTTTTTTTTTTTGCTTTGATTTAATCCACGTTCCCAGAAACAGAACTCAAAACAAACCGACGAGCTTGACTTATGCCTTAAGTCAGAAAGCTAAAAAATACAAATAAGCACAAAACAAATTCTGTTGATATGATTCAGAAGCAAGAAAAATTACTTTTGAAGTAGAGAATGAAAGCAATAATGTCCAGTTAATGATTTTGTGCATAGATAGGCAGGTGATTAAAAAATATTTTGAGGAAACATAACAATGTACAGAAATCTGTGTACTTAGAGCAATTCATTAAAGTTCTTTGTCCAATGTTAAACATTTACAACCTTGTTAGTGAGGCACAAGTTACGACAGTGAGGAGAAGAGTGGCGACCAAGAACAGAAAGAGGAGAGGCTAGCTAGCTGAAACTGGCCTGAAGTCAGCTTTCTCTGGCAGAGACCCCAAAATCAGTTGTTAGCCATTTTGTGCTGCTGTCTCTGATCAAACTCACCCACTGGCTTGTATAATACACTCCTCATGTTTTCCACACATGCCCCCCCTCACGGTGATTTTGCCCATATTCAAACCATAGCTGAGTTCTTGAGGTTTGCAAAAAGCCGAGCAATGGGATTGGCTGGAGGCTGATCGCTGGGTCTGACCACAAGCATTAATTTTACAATAATGAAGTATTTTCCTGCAGAGTGTGTGCATGTGGCAGCAGGGATGGGGGGAAAGGAAGACTTTAGCAAAACCTGTATCACTTTGATTCTCTAGTCATTTACCCAGATGCTTGTCACGCCCAAGGTCTAAGTCAACAGTGATATTTTTCATTGCGTATTTCTATACTTACTGGAGAAATTAGTTCAGAAAGCCATGCAATTTCAGCAGTTGTAATGCGTCACTTCATGTCCTGCACGTTGGTGCTGTTGCATTTGTTCAGGTAGATAAACAACCTGCAGAACGACTGTATGGATTTAACTTAATTATAAAGGAAGTGGATTCAATTCTGAAACTAAGGGACTCAAGTCTTCATCCTTTCGCTAATCCCTAACGGATCTGGAAAAACTGACATGATTAAGGAAAAGTTTTATGTGAGGAGGACAAAAAGAAAGAAAAAGAACGATGCGGAAGACACGAAAACGGCTGTTGTAGACCTTTTCCTTTGCCCTGTAGTAGATGGTGGGAGCGTACTCAGTGTACCGTGGGCTGACTACTGCACATGGAGGAGAAACGGCCTCGTCTGTGCGCCACACTGCTCCCCGGGGCTTTGACACATCCTGTGAGTCGCAAACAATGTCCCAGCCTCAACAGGGTCAAGTTCTCATCGTTTGGTCTTAATTATGGTCTGAGAATGAGGGTGCTGTTAAACAGCAGTTAAAACAAGACGGATACTGCTTAGCAGGCTACAGTTCTTCATCCACCATATGGATTACACAACCTATTACAGAGCAATAAAGACGTGTAAAAAACCCTCAGTGACTACTACATATTACATGATTTTAAACTGGTCGCAAAGCTATCTGTCTTCAGAATTATCATGCAATGTATGTACTGAATACATTGTATTAGGTGTGCAACACATATAATTTTTATATTCGCTGCTCATACAATACATAAAATTCATAATTTTAAAACAGACTTTATAAACAAGAGTGGACTAAATAACTAAACCAGAATAATACATAAATGCATATCTGAAAATGTAATAACTCCTCCCTGAAATGCAAATGAAGCAGTAAAAGTGGTACTATTTCATAGCACCTCAAACAAGCAAGCAAGTGCAGGGTCTGGAGCAACAACTCTCTCCATATCTTAAATACATACTTCTCTTTAAATAGACAGCCCTCACAGTTAAATGGTGGTGGCGGGGGGGTGAACTGTGTGTGGCAGTGATTCATAACAGGAGTGTGCACAGACCGGTCAGGGAGACTGAAGAGCATTCAAATGTGAAAGCAGAGCAGAACCGGGGAGATGTCCTATATTTTGGGAAGTCAGCCTGAGAACTATGTGCCTTTCTGTTGTGTCTGTCATACCCAATGTCTGTTTTGAATTAGAAAAAAATGGAAAAAAAAATTGCAGGCCTTGTGTTCTTACCCTCTTCTAGAGATTTCAATACCAGCCACCAGTCACCGTGGACCCCTCCCATCTCTCTCTTCCTTCGCAAAGTTTTCTCCGGCTATGCTGCAGTCATGTGCTCTGACTCACCCTCACACACACACACACACACACACACACACACACACACACACTCTTCACAGGGAGCCTATGACCAGCCACACCCAAACCAAACCCCGTACATCCAGAGCTAGCCGTTCCTGCTCAGCCTGAGCGCTGCATTCTAGGCCGTGGTCCCTTAGCCCGGATCACGCACGCTGGAACTCCACCCAGAGAAACGCCTGGTGGTGTTCTGCAGCTGCGGACAGACACTGACTCACCGGTGCCTCTGTTGCAGCGTGAACAGCCGAGGCTAAATAGGCAGCTTTACCAAGGATTAATGCAACCACACAAGCACACAAACACTCGCGACACAAAGGGGCAAAACCTGAGGCAGCAGCTTTCGTTCACATGAATTTTCTAATTCACCTTCGGCCGACAAACTCACAATAAAGCTGCTGGCACAAATGGATGCGTGTCTCGGTGTCAGTGAAGGACATCTGTTTATTTCACATACAGTGGAAATGAAGTGCTTGGGAGGGCCGTTTCACAGCTGCCAATGCGAGGCCAAGGCACCCCTGTAGAGTGCCGCGTCCTTTAAAGGATGTTGGCCAAGCGCTGCGTTAAAATGGCTGGCATTTTTATAGGGCGCCTGCGTGCTGAGCATTTTTAGCAGGGAGAGGAAATGAGAATTCTCAGTGACTTTGCCAGCGTGACGGGGCTTCTGTGGCAGGGGACTTTGCTCCAGCTGTGTTCACTCGTGACTCCTCATGACTCCCCCCAACCCATATCGCTGTCCTCTTCAGCTTTGCCACCATCCTTTCTGGTAGCTGTCATGTGAATGGACAGCTTCTAGATGGTGAGAGAGATCCACCGCCCCCCTCCCCCCGCCCTGCCGTATCCAGAGGCCTCCCTGCCAGCCTTCACCGCCATGCCACACCCAACTTCTCTTCAGAAAGACATGCAGCACAATGAGTCACCCGGTGTTTGCATTACTCATCTCCGCCTTGGCTGATGTGCTGCGTTAGACATGGGAACGACTCGTGAATGTGAGCAAGGATTGGCATAGAGGTGAGATGGCAGGCGTGCACGCACACACGCACACTGCCAGGGTACTATCGCAAAGATGCTGTGAAAATAGTGCAAGTCAGCTTGAAAGCTGTTTTTCTTTTTTGCTTGGAAGGAACTTGATTTGGCTAAGCCAAAGCTAGCTATATTTCTCTATGGTGGAAAAACTGAAATTCCTGGCTAAAAAATCCTTCTTCTGTTGCGACACATGATTGCTTCCGTGTGAAACTAAAAAACTAGGCTTTTGTCTGAGCCAAAGAAGAATGAAGCATCTCTTTAAACCGTCCAGAGGGAAGAGGGTAGGTGATCTAATTAAATGTGAAACCCTCTGTCAATATAAAAATGAACCATGGGAAAACAAACATCTAAATCAAACAGCCAACGCCTCGATGAGCGAAGAGTTTCACTGCCACATGTATGTTTATGCAGCTTTTATAACCAATTAACACCTACAATTAATATTTTTCATACACAAAAGATAATGACCTTGTCAATCACTCATCCGTGTGCTGAGTGCTTATCCTGGCCAGAGGTGCGGAAGTGGGCCGGGAGACTGTCCTAGGAAGCAGGAGGCTGGGATTCAGCCCTGGATGGGACAGCAGGCTATATTATAGCACATACACTCATACATAATACAGAAACACCAGCTAGCTGACTGTAGGTCATTGGACGAAAGGAGGAAATGGGCACAATACGGAAGCACATGCGAGCTGCATGTGCAGAGTGGAGGCGGGACACTGGTGTGCGAAGCAGCAGTGCTACCCAATGAGCCACCGCCCTTGTCAATCAAAAAAAATGAACGTTTGTCATATTAAAAATATTGGGTCTTAGTTCTGTCATAACTTAGAAAGGGTTTATTACAAACAGGCATAAGCTTGCGATGTTGCAGCTGCCTTTTTAAAGCAATAATAAAAAGCAGTCAAACTGAAAAAATGCTTTTGTCTGTCTCTGATGGCTGGTATTTTTTAATCCAAAAGTGCACGAAAGGTCTGGAGCAGGTCTTCAGGTGCTATTTGTATGGGATCCGGCTGAGACCCTCTCTCCTCCCCAAAGCTGATTATGCCATTCTTGCTCTGGAGCCTGCAGGGATCTCATTCCCATCAGTGATTGACTTTATCTCAGGCTCCAGCCATAACCTGAGCTGCATCTCTGTGTGATGCAGGTGAGCCCATCCATACAGCTGTCCATCCATTCATCTTCCTACTCCTTATTTTGACCTGTGCCATTGGACTGTGGGTTCTAAATAGGTTTGACTTCTACATTGTCTGTCTTACCCGATGGAGAGACGACTCTAGATGTTAAACCCTTCAGAGCACATTCAAGATTGTCACTTTGGTGGTAGTTTCTTTGAGGGGGACCATTATGTACCACCTTTGTTGATAGTAGAAACTAGCAAAGTGATTTCATACATTCTGTTCGTCTCACCCATTTAAGGGTCAATGTGTACATGGTATTATTAAAATTCCTGAAAACAGATGAATATCCTTTACTGAATATTATGAAGCTATATTGCCAGGAGCTATTGGGATCTGTCATTTATGGAAGTGATCTTTTGTGGTTTTATTACTAAATGCTCTGTAATGTCTGTAGCAGGCTGAAAACGTACTAGGGTTAGGCTTTAGCCTGGAGATGGGGAGTCTCAGATGGTAATGGCAGTTAGTCCTGTCTGCCTGATGCCAGCACAATGCTGTCATATATGGCAAAAATGTGTATATGCTGCCAACATTAGCAGTGCTGCACTATTTTGAAGATTTTTTCAGCCTCTTCTGGGTTCTCTTAAGATTTGTTACTCTGTGACGTCTCTGGGCAGAGCTGGTCCTTTAGGTTTCAGGGACCTCCTACTTTTGGGTATGGCGATGATATGATGAAGGAGGGATTTACAGCTTGGAAACAGCCGAGTTGGGATCAGCCAGAAGGCATCTTCACCTTCTAGGGAGGTTGAAGAAATCACTTCTTTCCAAGGCGGTCTTTGGGCTGCTACTACCAATAAACGAGGTCTTTGTTTTCCTACATGCATGTTTCACAAGTCCTATTGCTTTAGCCTGGATTAAACTGCACAGTCTTCACGAGTCAGTACTTGAAATCTGAACTGATTGACTTTTGTGGGCATATTTGCAAATGTGCGCATCACGTAAAGCAATGTTATTGTTTTTAGTTTTATTTGAAACGTACAATTATCCAATTTAAGTGTTCGATATTGCACAGCTATAAGAAATATATTCATTTCCATTTTAATGCCGATGGAATATGTCGTGATATAATGTTATGCTTTACCATTTAGTTAAGTATAATATACATAGGTGCATTCGAAAAGTTTTATTCCCGAGACAAATGTGATCGCTTTCTGTCACAAGTGCAAATCAATTTAGTTTTCTTTTTTGAAAATATCGAAAAAACTTGACAATGTTGCTCTTGAGAGAAGAAAAGCCAAGTGGAAGAAGTCGTTCTTATCTTTCGGTCTGATGTGTCACGTATTGTGTTCCTGAGGGCTGGACCAGAGGAGCGAAGGGCCACTCCCTGCCGCGCCGTATATCACCGCCCTGCCTTCCCTGTGAAGAACCCAGTCCGTGTGGCATGGCAAAGTCTTCTAGAGAGCCTGGACGGTCGGGCAGGCAGAAGAGAAGTGAAGAGAAGTGAAGGAGACAGATCGAGAGAGAAAGGCTAGACGAAATCCAGGCTGCTAGATAACTTTTGCAGAGAATAACTAGCGTTTCAGTCAGACAGTTAAGATTACGTTTGAAAAGTTTTGTTTTTTGGGTCGAGGGCTCAGCGCACCAAGAACTTTAAACGGGGCGAAATATGCCTGCTAAGACGTGCTAGAACATTTGGAAACAGGAACCGATCGAAGGTAAGCGTTTGAGAAACGTCTTGGCTATTAAAGACTGTTGATTTTAGGGCGCCGTAAATTCATTGATTAAATCTGCGTGATTTGTAAATATATGCAACAAATGTATCATTAACAGTGTGTATACAGTTTAAATGCCAGTGTTTAATAGCTTCACAGTACCAAAAATATTAGTTTAACTTCAACAAGTTTCTGCAGAATTAAAAAAAAAAAAAATTGTATGTGTGTGTGTGTGTGTGTGTGTGTGTGTGTGTGTGTGTATATATATATATATATATATATAGGAGTCGGGAAATGTGTAGTGTCATCAGATGAATATGTGTTGCCTGCATTTGTCTGTTGCGTATTTGATGAAACTTTGTGAGAGCCTCGACTTCAGAAGTGTTACAGCGCGTCATTCTCTACGCCGCGCTGGTTTATGTATCATTTCTGTTGCGCACTTTTTTTCTATAAATACATTAGACATCCGCGACACAATTTTAAATGGAAAAACATTGGCCTGGATTACAGTGGACCACATTTGTATGTACATTTTCAAGTAAAGGTTTTTTTCTTTAAAAAAAATAACTCAAATAAACAGCTAATCGTAGTAGTCAAAGTGGAGTGCGGGGCTGCAGTGTGGATAGCCTTTGGCTGCATGGCATGGAAGAATTGCTCAAATGTTATAGAAGTTTAGTGTCCGAGTGAAATATTACCGTTTACTGTCATAAAGAGCGTTTTATTTGTGCTTATTTAAATGACATTTGTTTGTCAATTACTGATCTTGCAGACTTTGGGCGTGGGCAGTCCTGCCCCTTCACCCTCCCTTCTTGCTTATGGGGGAGCACGCCCTAGTTTGTCAAAGTGGCAAAACTCTGCTCCTATCAAGTTTAAATCGTCATGCATGCTGTGTACCACACGCTAGAAACTTTATAAAAAGTTATTGTCCGCACACGCGATGTTTTTCTAACTACACATATAATTTTATCGCTTATCCAGGCGAAAATTGCAATGTCCCTATAAGTTGTACACTGTAAATAAAAAGCTATTGCTTTTTTTTTTTTTTTTTTTTTACGGCGCAGGGGACCGTCTATATGCTCCCGAAACTAAAAGCTTATTGAACGTATCCCAGTGGGTGGAGTTTGGGGAAACTTTGCTCCCCGTAACAGTTCTCCCTAGGTTTCCTTAACCTGGGATCGTCGCCAGTGTGGGGGGATGGGGAGGGTGGGGGATAATGGAATGCAGCGGTTTGGAAAGAGCAGCTAATTGAGACCAGGTTTTCAGCGTGGAGATCGGGGATAGAGGCAAGGTTTTTCACCGAGGAAGAAAATGAGGAATTTTATCCGCAAAGTACCACAGTCCGAACGAGTACTTAAATATGAAGTTGCTCAGTTCCTCAAAATGAATACGGCGGTATTCTGATTGCCATAGTGTACTGCATTACATTAGGTGATAAAGAATTTCAGCGTGGGATTGTTGGAAAAGTGCAAGGAGCAACGCTTAGCGATTATTTGCCGAAATGTTTTATGTTGGGTTTGGCAGAATTGGTGCTTGGTTGATGGACACAGCGGGGAATTCCCCCAGTTCTGGATGCCACACCCAATCTCTGAACCTTGGAGTTTGTCATCAAGATGGTTTTGATGTAAAACTGCATGGAAAATACGTCTTGACTAATATTATAATGGAAGGAGTAGGCGTGGTTTATCTACCATTACTGATCTACGTAGTTTAGTGGGTGCGCTCATTGCTCAGACATTTTATTAGAGGAACCTTTAGGTTTGAGTGCCTTTCGTGGACATACCTGCAGCTGTCCAGTGGGAATCCATGACCTTGTGGTCAAGTCCAGACCCTTAGTCTCTACCCTGCTTTCCCTGAGTGTTGCTGGGACTCGACTGTCGCTTCAAACTTCTGAACAAATGAGCATGTGACATATGTTTAATTTGAATGTTGCTTTGGACAAAAGCTAAATAAACACGTAATAACAAGTAAGCGGGATTTTTTTTTTCTGTGCAAAGTGAATTGTGCCTGGAATAATTTTGACTCATCTGTGTCAGGTGGTTGAACTCGTGGGGTTGCCATCTGAGTGTCCATGGCCTTGCAACCCTCTCTATGGAACGAGTTGAACGTTTTGATGTAGGGAGGACGCAAACCAATGATTGTGGGTGATACCCTCTGAAGTGCATGAGCCCGTATCCAAATTTGTTGAAAGAATTTTATTTATTTAAAGGGCTTGACTGCATTACTTTAGAACAAGAACCTATCATTGGAGGGTATACCCAGGAATGTGATGTCAAGTTGTTGTAGATAACATGTGTAAACAAGTGGTCCTGTCATCCTGCTTGTAATGCAAAGGCACAATGACTCTGCACTGCCCAGATAGGGAGGGCAGGAGGTGACAACTAGTGTCAAGTTGAGAGATGTGGTGGGTTGGTGGGGGGGCAGGTGACACGGAACGGAAAGAGCTTCGCCTCTGACACACTTCCCCCTGCTGTTTCCTTGCTGCCACCGCTGAAGGTGGCAGCCTCCGCTGCAGAGTTAGATAATTGGGGGAGGAAGGCGCCATTGTTGCCCGTGTTTGCATTTTGCTTCTCGCTGCTCAGACCATTTTTTTCCTATTGTCCCCCAAGGCTCCATGGCGTGTCTGCATTGCTGAAATTTCCCACACGTTTGTTGGGTCAATTGCATTGGGCACCATTGTTCATTTAATCATGTGGCGAAAGCAGCTGAGCTGCTTCTGATGACCGCCCGGCTCTTCATGAGGAAGCACTCCTTGCCAGCTTTGCCTGAGGGACTGCCATATGCAAAGGGTATCTTCTGAATGAGTAAACCATGCAAAATTAAGTGGTGGTGGGGGTAGGGGCATATCACATTTCTTCAGTCCTCCTTTATTTTAAGTGTATATACTGCATAATTATCAATTATTTAACCATCTTGTAAAATGCAGTGGACATTTACTTAACTCGTTGAGGAGATATGTTTTTATACTCCTGGGGGGCATGCGTTATCAACTGGCTAGACACTCCCCTCTAAATTGCACACTGATACAGCTGACATGTTTCCTCAGGTTGGGACATGTTACCTTGGTCTGCCTTCTGGAACAGGGTGTGTGGAAATTGGGTTATAGCTACCAGATGGGTTGTTATTTTCAGTTGTCTTCCTTGCCCAACCTGGAGGCCTGCAGAACTGACTAATTTTAATCTGGGGTTTATAGGCAGTACTGATTTTAATGACAGTTGGCCAATGAGATGTGTGTCAGCAGAGTCTTGTATATCTTCAATGAAGATCCCAACTCACTTTAATTTGTTTATTGCACTTAATTTCGTTGTACTCGTTACAATGACAATAAAGATAAAGATATTCTGATTTAGAGTGGTACTTCGGTAAATGTGACTGGTAAAACTTGATATAGTTGTCCAATTAAATATATTCCTAGGGAAGGACTAATTTAGTCAGAGAATATTTGTATGGTATCTGCACTTTGTTACTGATCACCTTTCGCGTTGTGCTTTTTGGCCCCAGGGAAGCCCCCGTACAGGATTTGCATGTCTTGGAGAGTAAACCTATATATGCAGAGAGAATGATTTGTTCTTGGTGTAGTGAATGGGAATCGCTCTAGGGTAGAATGCCTTTTGTGTGATTTCACAAAATGGGAGTTCTTGCTGTTCTTTCAGTTCTGTCTGGTGACTTGTTTTCCTCCTCAGTTTTTGTGCATTTTTTTTTTGTTACAGCAGGTTTTTGCTCAAGGAATTCACACAAGCCCTGGAGCAGAAGAATGACAGGGTGTTTATTCCTAAACCCTCTTGTCCTTTTGAGCTGTTAACCTGACTGAAGATATTACTATTATTTTAACAATAATACTATCAAGAACAAATCATTCTCTCTGTGTATATATGTTTTCTAATAGTAATAATTATTTGTTGTTTTATCCTTATTCATAACATTCTTTTTTGGTATGTAGTGCCTGTAATCCTTCAGTAGGGAAACATGCAGTGGATGCATTACTGCATCCCATGGTTGAGTAAAGTACAGGTGGCTATGTGTGACATGCTTGCATGTTTGTACATGTTCAGGCAGTCCAGTATTTGTTCCTAGGGCCTGGAAATCAATGGCTCACCTTCCTCCAGTGATCGGAACGGAATGAAAACTGTGCACGGGTGAGAGTTGTTTTACTAGGCTTATTTATCGCCAGTGTGCTGTCAGAGTTGAAAGTGGCACACCCGAGATTGCCACACGCTTTGCTATGAGTGCTGGCTGTCTGTCCGTGTCTAACAGTGTAGATGGCACCAGACGGGCACTGAACCTGCATCTCTTTAACTGGGTTGGTTTACTAGAACAGCAGCTTGGTCCATTGAGCTGCATCACCAAGGTGCCTTTACTTGTTCTGAGCCTAGCGCTGATGTCACCGTCACAGAACTCGTATGTGCGCGTGAGTGGTGCTTTAAGTTTGGATCAGTGTTGTGCAATGATCCCTCTCTGGTCTGAGGTTCTCATTCCATCTCCTATATAAGGTCGTCCCTGGTATAAGCTGTTATTGCTATAGTTTAAAAAAAAAAAAAATCAAGTTCCTGGCCACTCCCTTTGTCACTAATCCTTTTTTTTTTTTTTTTTTTTTTTTTTAATGGCTTGTTCATTGCACCCCCTGTGTACTTGGAAATGTATGACGACTGTAAGCTTTGCTGGGTGGACTGTATTGCTCTAGCGTCAAATGTATGGTGTGAATCTTAATACCAGTCGAGAATGATACTGTTAGGCTAGCTGTCATACTTCTGAAAGATAGAAATTGCCAAGGTGTTGTGCAGTTACATGGAGGTACTTGTTTGTTGAAATAAGATTCCCGAATGACTGCTAGGATGTTGCGTGCATTATGACACTGTGCTAGAATTAATTGGTTCGCATTAAGTGGGACATCCTTTGGGAATTTAAAATTTGTTCCCTGCTCTGTAATCAGTCTTCAGAGTGCTTTGCGAAGTAGCCCTGTTCCCTTTACGTTTTCCAGATTCATCTGGATTTACATTATCATGTCGCCAAGAGCGACATAAACAGCCACAGTAGCTGGAATGTATTCGCATCCCAGGGAACAGTTACGACAAAATGTTTGCCGCATCTTAGAGCGAGTGAATTCTGACCGTTATTTGCATACATTTCTCAAGAGGTGATATATTTTATCTGCAGGGTGTGGTGGAAGTTCACAGTGAATGTAGACGTACTGTCCTAGACAGCCACTTCAATTTTCCAGCTAGTCTTTCGATGGCGGTTTAGTCTTCTAATGAAATCAAATGTTTGCTGCTGGTTCTCCCTCTCTCTGTTGACCTGCCTCTTCTGGGCAGTCAGTCATGTGGCATTCAGGGGGATCTCTTTGGGGTGAATGCTTCTCATGCCGGGAGGGGGTAGTATTTGGAATGTAAATTTAGAAAGGTATTCTGCATTGTAGAGCTTTGCTGCAGGCCAGACGTATGGCTATCAGTCCTCTTGGAAGTGGGAGGGAACTCCTGGTTGGTGACAAGTGTTTAGAAGCACCCCTGCACTCGATTTTGTTCGTATCAAACACAGTGAGCGCTAACTTTCTACGTACCTCGATGTGCCGTACTTTTTACACGATCGGTGGGGTTGAAGTGCAGCGGTGTTGGCACTCTACTGATCTACTGCTAATGTGGCACTTGCAGACTTGCTGGGTAGACGTTCGTACGCATAGCTTTTGTAATACAATCTGTTATGCAGTCAGATGCTGGATGATAAACTGTAAGGAGCAGATACATTAACACGACAACATAAACACACATGACTGTGTGTTTTGTGTGTAAATTTAGGGTGTACGTTGAAGGCTCCAGGTTCTGGCTGATAGTTGCTGTTTATGTGCGTGTCTGCTTTTTAAGGTATATTGATCTGGCAGTAATTTTGATGCACAGTGAAATCCTTCGAGGGTCTTGTGTGTTCCTCCTCTGCCATTGGATAAGGTCCTCATTTGAAGTTTCTCAGCTTTGTCAATCCAGCTGTCATTCCGGTCTTGCCTGTCAAGTCTCTATTTGGCAAAAGATTGCATAACGGCTAAAAAATAATGAAATTTTGTCTACGACTGAAACAATAGAAACTAACAGACATCCTCTTGAGAAACTAAAACTTAAGATGGAGGTTCTTTTATATACACATGGGCTCCAGGGCATCTTTACTAAGGCCTGTTATGGCAATTATTTTTGCAGATGACTGAGGAATTTGTCGACTGCCAAAACTCAGTTACCTACTGGGGTTGATCAGCTGGTATTGTGCAAGGCCTTCCTTTGATTTGAATCTTTGTATGTTTCTGAAGTGATAACTAAGGATCCTCTGGTCTCTTGTGGAGGACAGGAGATCAATAGTACTGGACTGTCAGCCTTTGATCAGTCGTGAAATGCTTGGCATGCTTTATTGGTATCATTACCTTTTTCAAGTGTAGGAGGCTTGCAGTGCCTTAAGAGGATGGTGCAGTTTTCTGCAGTGCTACAAGCAGCCTTTCATGCTCAGGGAGACTGGAACTCTGTGCTTGTTTCATGCCCATACTCAATTTTGGGTGTGGCCCTCTCTAGATCAGCACACTGAATGTATTGCCAACAGTCCTGAACTGGCCACTCCGTCATTCAGACGTGTCAAGCCCGTTTAAAAGCCCCGCCTCCTCTGTGCCCCACCCTTCCCCTCCCCTTCCCGCTGGCCGGTCCAGGGTGCTTCCCTACTTCGCAATGTGTTGAACCTCATTTCTCAAACATTTTTCTCACCCAGTCCCACCTGCTCCAAGTACAGTATATACGTAGCCATTTTTCCTTGGATTTAATTGTTTAATTTTTTTTTCTCATTTTCAGCTCATTTTAAACTCAGGTGGCTTTTTTTTTTTTTTTTTTTTTTTTTTTACAAGCTGGGATCTTTTTTACTTTGCCGACATGAATGAATGATTAGTCATTTTTGAGGTGCCATTCAGTTCCAAAGCCTTCTGTGAATTTTGTGATCTTTGTAGTTAAATACAGTTCTAAGTAAGATTTATTTTTTTTAAGGGTTGTTGACTTCAGTCCTAATTTCTGTCCACCTGAAAGAGCTGCTTCATCCTGCCTGAATCCCATACACACCAGAGCCTAATTTGTTGTTTTGCACATTTTTGGCTAAACTGGTAGAGGAAAAAGCATTTTTATAACATTAGTTTCTGAGTGATTTTGATAAAGGAAAAAGGCTTGGGATATTGAGTTTAAAAAGTAACCCTAACCAAACTGATTTAGGGGAATGACTCATCTGTCCAGTAATTACAGTTAGGCTGCATCCAAGTGTGGTGTTTTGCTATTTTATTAATATCACATGTCTTGCAGTGAAGCCTTTAAAAATCATGATTTTAACACACCTGTTTAGAAATTACAGGTTTTTTTAGGTGATACCTGTATGTGTGCAGGTTAGGGACTGGATTAGTTCTCATTCAAAATTCCATATTAAAATTATTCTTTATATATTCATGGTTTATGAACCCCTACATCTCCCAGTATTGGTTTTATTCTTGTAATGTGACAGCGGTGCTGGTATGTGGCAATGTAGATCACAGGCTCTGTGTGTATTTGTGCCTCTGAAATGCCATCTCCAATCCCTGTCGTTTTAAATTCTGTGCAAAATAAAAGTTCTGTCTTACTGTTTATACTGTGAGGTCCCCCCCTTGGGGCTTTTTATCCTGTTTCCTTTTTGTGCACATAAAACTGATTTAATCATTTTCCAGATTGTCTATCAGCTGCATTTGTCTTCATCTCACCCACACACTTCAGTCTGATCTGGAGGACTTATGAGTCTAAGACTATTGGCTGGCAAATGTCTTCTATTAAGCTTTAAGTTCTTAGAGCAGACTTAAAGAGCATTGTGACTGTAGCACAGACCCAACACACACACCAAATACAGGACGTTACTTTGCAGTTAGTCACAATGGGAGAGGCTTGGCTGCTGGCCTGCTGGCTCTAGGGCCTGTCAAGGAATGTGTGTGACTGCTTCAGGCCTAGGGTGGGGTGCTCGCTACTCTCAAGTCTTCGGCCCTAAGATAGCATGTCCTCTTCTGCTGAGGATGTGGTCAGTGGTCTGACTGGACTAGAGGGACGTGTTGTAGTGCTGGAGTCTTACCCCCCACCCCACCCCACATGAAATTCAAAACCAGTAGGGATTTTTGCTGTCAGCATGTCGTCTTTTTCTCTCGTGGCAGTTTGAGGAGACGGCTTTTAATGGCCATTTGTGTTATTGTTGACTGATAATGGCAAATTGGGTTTTAGTTTTCATCTCCATTGGCCAGGGAGAGATGCTTATGGGAGGTGTATTCTGATTTCTGCTGGAAGTTCTGAAACAGTGTCTGATACTATGGAAGGCACCATCTGAGTTTCATCAGCGCATGCCTTGGTCTCGTGTGAGTATTTACCAGGCAGTTTGATGGCCAAAGAGGGAAGTGCTTGAGTCCTACAGATATGGCCATTCGCTTGACCTGTTACAGCTAATGACAGGACTTGGACTGATAAGCTGATGGCATTTAAAATCCTAATCCTTTTTTTCACTCCATGCCAAGTTTTCCAGTAGAGCAGGATTGTGGAAGACTCAGGTTCTCTTAATATGTTTTATTACTGCTTTAATCTGTTGGCTCAATTTTCAATTAACCTGCAAGGCCAAAGAAGGCTCTCAGCTGAAGTTTTGTGTGAGTCCAGTTTTTGTATGCTCAAGGATTTATAAATAACGTTGATTACATTGAAGTACCCAAGTCGTCTGTGAAATGCAGAATGTGACACACAATCACTTTCAGTACATAAAGTGATGTCCTGTTTGTTTAGCTCTGTGGATAATGGTTTCCAAAGAAGAAATGTTTTTTCTGCAAATGTTCCATGATTTCGTCTTTGCTTTACCTCTGTTCCTGGTAATACCTGGTTTGTTTTCACTGTTGAGGTATGAAACAGTGAGACTTTGTCAGCCAGGTTTCCACCCTGTTTTGTGTTTGACGCTACCCTCCCCGTTGTGCTTGGGCAGAAAATGTGAAGTTGTATGAGGGGATCATGGTCACTTTTGATGATGTCAGCCTCTGTCTGCGTGTCTGGAGTGTAAACAGCTGCCCAGGCCCGTGTGTGCATCTCCACAAACATGAGGCGTCATCCCCAAATGCCTCTTATAAATGTTTCTTTCTCTATGTAGATGGTGCAGCTTTTTTTCTTTCCACTCGTCCAAGCAAGAGGGTAACTAGTGCTGAGCAGAGCTTTTTTTTTTTTTAATGGTACATTTCAATGATGTCAAGGGGTGGTTTCTTCAAGTGGAAAAACTGTCGTGTTCAGCCCTAAATTGTATCCAAAGCTACGAAACACAGAAGACCTGTCTGTTCTGTTCTGAAGCAGCAGCAAGCAAGTGTACACATGTTTTTGTAAATGTGTGCATATGCTTACACTGAAGAGAATTCTAGGTTGGAATGTATTTCTTTAGCCTTCTTGAGCAGTAATGTGAAATGCAAGTTTCACTGTAACACTAGATGCAACTTGAACTCCAACATTAAGTCTCATGCCAGTTTTAAACCAGACCTACTTCGAAACTGAATGCTACACAATCATAGGATTCTTCCAGATAGGATCTATCAGTGTAAGGGTTACACATAGTTGTACTGTTTTTTAATCTGCATTTCTTCTCTGGACTTCACAACAAAACAAAAGTTTAAATGCATTGGTTGGTGTTAGTGTCATTGTACTCTGAAGCAGATCATCAGGTGTGGCCCTTGAGTGGTGCTGCTGTACTTTTGAGCAGGGAATATTTGTTTAACCCTGAGTTGCTGTATGGTTATCTGGGAATGAATTAACCAGCATATAAAGTTGTAAACTGTATAATTTAGTCTGGATAAGTTCATTGAGTAAAGTTGTATATGATATTCTGGTAGGTGTCTCCTATTTCCATTGTTGACAAACGTGCTATTGTAGTTTAAAAAAGGAAAAAAAAAAAACTTATTCCACTGACGAGTCTGATCATGAAACAGCCTTTTGATGTGTGTGGCCATCATTGTCCTGTAAAAATGGAATGTAAATTAAACTTTTTGCTTTTTCCACAGAATGCTCTGATAAAACCCACCAGGGTAATGAGTGGTGTGCAGCTCTCCCGGATAGGCATCTGCGTCCAGAAAGTTGCCCATTCGAATTCCTATTTATATATCTCTGTTGTGGCCTTGAGCGGTGTTCTTGCTTCAGGTGTGTCAGATAAATGATTGACCCCAAGCTTTGCTCTGACCTGTACGTGTCGGTGTCTCAGGGAGAGCAAGATGGTATGTGTGGGGGGGAAAAATAAAGATTATCTATGTATGTGTATGGATATTTCTACAAATGGCCAATAAAAGTATTATTCGCTATCAAACCTTGGCCCACAAGATGTCAGCTGACTTGAACATGTTTAAAGGAAAGCAGGCCTACATGATATCTTAAGCGAAAACTGTCAAGTACTTTTTTTATGACACCATCTCTAACGTCCTGGTTGGACATCACATGTGCTCTCTTTCTTCAGCCCTATGCTTGCCTGGTTGTTGTCTTTGCATAATGAAAAGTAGGTTTTGTTTTTAGAGAAAATGGTGAAGGGGGGGACACGGGTGGTCCGAATTCTCGGGTCCTATTTCGGTTGTGGGGGCTCCCTGCATGTGACATGCCCATTTTGCTATGCAGCTAGATTGAATTTACCATGCACGGTAGCGATGAGACAGCTATGTATTATTCTGAGGCTTATTGACTGCCTGGTAAGTGTTTTAAGATAATATTGAAGAATCTGCTCTGTAAACGCAAGTGTGACTAGTCGACAGTGGATGCTTGATCTCGGTTGGTGCTGGAGTGTTTTAGCTTGTTTTCTGACTCGCGTGCATGCCATCTTGGCTTCCTGCTTGTTGCACTACTTGCACCAGGTAAAGCAGTATTCAGGTCACTATTTTCTAGTTGCATTTTTCTCAAATATGGGCTGGCATGTAGCTCTGTAGGCTTAGGTCTCTGACTTCATGTCCAGATAGTCAGCAGTTTGAATCCTCTTGACTGGTAGAGTAATAATATTGCTATTGAGTCCTAGAGCAAGGCCCTTAACCTCCCCGATAAGATTAACACTTGTACAAATTGTAAATATTAAGTGTGCCTTTTATATCTCTAACCCTGAGATTAGAACTGGAACCATGACACATTAGAAATGTATCCATTTTAAATGATCCGTTGGGTTGCTGTATTAAAAAAAAAAAAAAGGCTGGCTGTCTGTTCTGGGTTATGCTGGAAATTTGGTGTCTGTCCCCGGGTGACAATGACACATCTGTTTACCAACACGCAAAACTGATAAGGACCTTCCTGTGCCACGATAGCAGCAGACATTTTATTTCTGGAGTGCCGTCTCAATGGTTGAGGCACCAGCGTTGGTAGGTATGTTTGCTCATTTTCTCTCATCTTTGTTGTGGATAAAAGCACCTCCTGAGAGAATATAGTGTTGCTCCGTTCCTTCATTCAAGCTCCTAATATGTGGTTACATTTTTCAATACACTCAGTGACCACTTTAATTACGTACACCTTCCCTGCATGAGGTAGGACACACTTTTTTTTGCCTTCAGATTTGCTTTAAGGTTAGAAGCCTTTCTGCACACCACTGCTGTACAAAAATAACCGCTCAATATGCGTGTCTTTGGGTTAACCACTTTAAAACGTTTTTATGATGGGGAGTGATGTCTACTTATTTGGAACCTGGGATGTGCCCTCAAGTGCATTTTGAGCATGTCTGTAAGATTAACAAATTCATGTGTTCGGTTTTTACTTGTAAGCTGAGAAAGTTTGGAAATATTGTTGAATGTTTCAATTTGAAGTTTTGAATCGTCATTATTTTCTAGATGCTTTTTGAATGTACAGGGAATTTGTCAGTGGGCCTAATAAACACGCAGTGAATAATGAGATAACATGGAGTGCAATTTGAAGGGAAGAAAAGGTAACGCAGCCATGTAAATAATGACTTTGAAATGTGTGAATGGTTGAAACGTATAGGCTCCGTATTCATGTGCACTGTTGACTGTTTATGCAAGATACCTTTATTATCGTTGGACCTGGACAGTGACAAAGAGATTGTTTGGAGCAAGCCTGTAGAAGCCAAGAACGCAGAGAAATGGGAAGTAAACAAACTATCATTGTTTATTGTATTTACCTATGTAGAAATGGTAAACTAAGTAATTATGAACTTTCGGTAGCCGAAAATGGAGGGGGGTGTTGCACGGTATACGGTATTGCACCGGCTATGTGTATTAGATTTTGAAGAAAATCTATTTTAGATGGTTGCATGTTAATTAAGAAAAGGTGCACTGTGACATGAATGATGGTGTGAGAGCTTTTTTTTTTTTTGTCAGAGACTGAGTGAAAATATCTGCGCTTAAGTTGAGCAGAAGCGTTTCAGCTGTGTTTGTGCCACTTGTCTGTGAATACCATTCATTAGGAGCTTAGTCTTGTCTGGTCTTTGTGTACACACCTTTTGGGGGGGGAGGGGACCAAATAGTGGTGCGACACGAACCAACTCTGTACCTGATCGCATTTAAAATCGATTCCTCGTTGTGAAGTTGGTTTTGGTGTAAAGTTATGAAAATGAAAAAGGGAAGGATGAGGACTCAAGGAGTGGGCGTTGTTTTAAAATGATTTTGGTTTTGTGGTTCAAGTTTGAGTCTTTTGATGTTAACTTGTTCTTTGGCTTAGTTATAGTCTCTTAGGAATTGTGCTTAGCTATACATCAAACCAATTTTGAGGAAAAAGTCAATCAAGTTTGTAGTCAACAAGGTGCTAAAACGTTAAATGTTTCTCCATTTTTCTAAAACTCACATTGTCCCATTTCTAGGTATAATCCAAAGATCAATAACCTTACTTCATATTTTTACTACTAGTTTGCATTTGTGTAGATTGGCTCATGCATTTATGTAATTGGAAATAAACATTTGAGACTTTAATAAAAATTTGCTTGCTATGTATGGGATTAAATTTAACGCTTTGTCCTTTTGAATCTGTGGGTGGTGTAGTTTAATCATTTGAGATTGATTCCCGCAACCCCCTACCTCCTCCTGTATTGCAGATCTCAAGACAACTGCAGAAAGAGAAGCCCGAGGCCGCGCACCCTTGGCCACTAATCAGAAGATAAACGGTACATTTCACCCTCTTGGTCTTTTTGTCAACTCGGTGTCACGACTCAACAGTTTGGAAAGACGAGGGTGTTGAGGGAAACTTCTCTGAATCAAGTGCGTGTAACTCCTTGCAACTGGCTTGACAGTCTTGTTAATTAAGTGTATGTATTTTTAGCACTTTCAATTTGCACGGGGAATGAAATTAGGGTGTGGATGTCCTGGAAACATTTCCTATGGCTCTAGTAAGTCACAGAACTGTAATGCTAAGTTTAATATGGTCACACTGTTGCATGAGTAAGTGTTTTATTAAGTGCTGTAACACATTAAAGCTACTTGGGAAGGATCAGGCTGGCAGTCTAAGTAGTTGTTGAGAAATGCAGCGTACACCCAACTGTCGTGGCCTCCCCATCCTTGCCTTTTGAAATGACCAAACGGGCTATCCCAGAACAACGTTGTTATAGGCAGTGTAAGCACTGAAGATTTTAATGTTTTTAGCGCAAAAGGGAAGCAGCATATATGATAGCAGGGCTTCCTAAACTCTCCTATGCACTGCAGTTTGCAGGCCAGATTATAACCGGCTACAGGTCACCCACATCTCATTATGAATGTGCTTGCTGAACTTCGCAATGTAATTGTATCTAATTTGCATTTATGGATTGACAGCTTGCTGCGAAGAAGCATGACCAGAAGAAATATTTGTGATTGCAGTATGTGGCGTCCCGTTTGAGAGAGTGTGACCATCCGTCTTATGATGGCGTGAACACAAGATGTCTTATTCTGGCTTTGTTTACTCCTCAGCCTTTGCTGGTCATATGATTTTGGCAGGCAGCCAGCAGCTGGGTTCAGCTGTCCTCCTGCTGTGGGTTTGATGCGGTTTGAACCCCAGTGCTGCGTCGCTAAGCTCGCTGTTTTTCATTTGGGGCAGAAAATTGTTTACTTTCTGCAGAACACAGCCGCTTCAGGTAGCTTGTATGTTCTACATATCTCTATGGGTAAAATGGTTTGTTTGCTGTGAGTTGGCACGAGAGGATAGGATAATGTTATGGATGTAGCAAAACTAGTCAGTGTTAAAATATTTTTTCCTGTAATCTTATTTAATGAGAAGTGTTTTACCATTCAGTTGTCTAATAGCAACCTTGCACTGCTCAGTTTTTTTTCATGGGTCATGCGGATAATGTCCCTGAGATTTGGGAACACCCTTGGTTGCTGCTGAAATATTATCCAGATCTAAATTGATTCTCGTGTGCATGGGTTTATATGTGAACCATCCCATTTTACTAAGTACGACAGTCCGACTTTCTCCACAGATTAGTATCCACAAAGGAGTCCATCTTGTTGACGTCTGTTTACACCTTTGGATAATTAAACGCACAGCTTTTTTGATTCCTTGTAGTCCTTGGTAAAAATTCAAAAGGGACAGTGCAAGGAATTTGTTCACAATCATTGATCTGTTTTCGTGTGCAGGCGTCTTGATAATTTAAGAATTATAGAAAATGCTATAGCAGAAGATGATGGGTAACGATCACAAGCTTTATGGGTAGCATGCACCCACCACTGTGCTAAACTTTTTGTAAAGTCTCTGAGTAGTGGGTCACTTGTCAAGATGTGAAGTACACTGACTCAAACCATTAATTAGTATTGCATGTACCTGATAATCTACTGTCGTTTGTCATGGGCAGTCAAAAGGACAAGCTGAACAGTTTGGGCCCCCTTCCAGTAATAAGTCAATGCGTCCAATAGAAGTGAGCATCTATACACTCCTCCATTTTTTTCACCCATGAACAGTAATCTTGCACCACACGCAGGCACATTCCTTTAGGAACCCTCACCCCCTGCTCCTCAGGCATTTTGCCTTTGCTGTCTCTTCCTGTCTCGGCCCCTCATTGGTGTCTCTGCCAGAAATGTGTCAAAACCATGAGAACAAGGGCTGCCATTTGAGTTCTCATTAAAGTATGAGAGGGCTGGAATATGGAAAACATCAGAGCTTTTAAGAGAGCAGTTATTCTCCTTCTCTCCCCTAATTCCACCCTCTCTTCTCCCAGGGTGGCACTCGGGCATTCAGCAGTATGGATGTGCCACTTCATTTTCATCTTTATCACAACATGGGGGCCAGAGTGTAATGGAGGTGTAACAAGTGCTGCTTTTGATTCAGGGGAGCGACTGTCAACATTATTGGGTTTTACCCTCCCACCTGAACTTGCCTCTGGCCAAAATAACTGTGTGCTGCTGGGAATTTGAGTCCTTTCTCATTGCTAGCATTGTTGTCACTTCACTAGACATTTGTGTTGGCCAGCTGCTGTACTTTTTCTTCCTCTGGCAAATACCAGTAGATGTCTTGCAGGGGTGTTTTGACAGATTGTACCAGAAGTAAATACATGCCTCTCATATGCAGCTTTTTTTGACTGTTCACCTGTTAGGCATTTGTAGTTATTCTCCTTCGCACTTGAATAGAATCGGTCCAGCTTTGGTGTAATTAGGCTTTCAGTGACGCTATGCTTTGTGTGGGTGCAGCGAAGTCTGAATCGCATGCTGCCTTATTGACATTTTCTCAGTTTATTGGTGGGAAACTGTGTAAAATGTCTTCTGAGCCAACAAGATTTATAGCCACATTGATTCAAGCATGTTCTGTGATTGTGAATATTTCATTGCTGTTTCCTCTTCTCTTACTATATAGTGACATTTGTGGGGGTTGAAGACCTGGTACTGGGAATGTTTTGGGGGGGGGGGGGGGGGGGGGGTTTGGTTTTATCTTCGGGTAGGTGGTATGGGGGGGGGAGAAATCAATTGCGTGATAGTTAAAGGCTGGTTTTTTTTAATAAAAACCACGATTAGG
>JAACJT020000002.1:8302611-8333604 GCA_009936485.2 Gymnarchus niloticus | reverse complement strand
TCAAAATGCCCAAATTTGGTGTTAAAGGACCCAAATTGGAGGGTCCTGATGTTGATGTGAATCTACCCAAAGCTGACGTTGGCATTAAAGCTCCTGAAATTGATGTCCAGGGCCCAGAGTTTGATATTGAAGGACCCGATGGCAAAATTAAGGGTCCTAAATTCAAGATGCCCGCCATTTCTGGGCCGAAGATTTCAATGCCGGATATGGACTTCAACCTGAAAGGGCCGAAGCTGAAAGGAGATCTGGACGTGTCAGTACCAAAGGTGGAAGGTGATATGAAAGTACCAAAAGTTGATATTGAAGGCCCTGATGTCAACATTGAAGGACCTGAAGGTGGATTCAGGATGCCCAAGATCAAAATGCCCAAATTTGGTGTTAAAGGACCCAAATTGGAGGGTCCTGATGTGGATGTGAATCTACCTAAAGCTGACGTTAATATTAAAGCTCCTGAAATTGATGTCCAGGGCCCAGAGTTTGATATCGAAGGACCCGATGGCAAAATCAAGGGTCCCAAATTCAAGATGCCCGCCATTTCTGGGCCAAAGATTTCAATGCCGGATATGGACTTCAACCTGAAAGGGCCGAAGCTGAAGGGAGATGTGGACATGTCAGTACCAAAGGTGGAAGGTGATATCAAAGCACCAAAAGTTGATATTGAAGGCCCTGATGTCAACATTGAAGGACATGCAGGTGGATTCAGGATGCCCAAGATCAAAATGCCCAAATTTGGTGTTAAAGGACCCAAATTGGAGGGTCCTGATGTTGATGTGAATCTACCCAAAGCTGACGTTAATATTAAAGCTCCTGAAATTGATGTCCAGGGCCCAGAGTTTGATATCGAAGGACCTGATGGCAAAATTAAGGGTCCCAAATTCAAGATGCCCGCCATTTCTGGGCCAAAGATTTCAATGCCGGATATGGACTTCAACCTGAAAGGGCCGAAGCTGAAGGGAGATGTGGACGTGTCAGTACCAAAGGTGGAAGGTGATATCAAAGCACCAAAAGTTGATATCAAACGCCCTGATGTCAGTATTGAAGGACCTGATGGTGGATTCAAGATGCCCAAGATCAAAATGCCCAAATTTGGTGTTACAGGATCAAAATTGGAGGGTCCTGATGTTGATTTGAATCTACCCAAAGCTGACATTGACATTAAAGCTCCTGGAATTGATGTTCAGGGCCCGCACATTGATATTGAAGGACCCGATGGCAAAATTAAGGCTCCCAAATTCAAGATGCCCACCATTTCTGGGCCAGAGATTTCAATGCCAGATATGGACTTCAACCTGAAAGGGCCGAAGCTGAAAGGAGACGTGGACGTGTCAGTACCAAAGGTGGAAGGTGATATCAAAGCGCCAAAAGTTGATATCAAACGCCCTGATGTCAGCATTGAAGGACCTGATGGTGGATTCAAGATGCCCAAGATCAAAATGCCCAAATTTGGTGTTACAGGATCCAAATTGGAGGGTCCTGATGTTGATTTGAATCTACCCAAAGCTGACATTGACATTAAGTCTCCTGAAATTGATGTTCAGTGCCCGCACATTGATATTGAAGGACCCGATGGCAAAATCAAGGGTCCCAAATTCAAGATGCCCACTATTTCTGGGCCAAAGCTTTCAATGCCAGATATGGACTTCAACCTGAAAGGGCCAAAGCTGAAGGGAGATGTGGACATGTCAGTACCAAAGGTGGAAGGTGATATCAAAGCACCAAAAATTGATATCATAGGCCCTGACGTCAATATTGAAGGACCTGAAGCTGGATTCAAAATTCCCAAGATTAAAATGCCAAAATTTGGGGTGAAATTGCCCCACATTGAGGGTTCTGATATTGATGTGAAATTGCCAAAAGCAGAAGTGCCTAATGTTGATATTGCAGGTCCAGAAATTGATATTGAAGGTCCAGATGGTAAAATTAAGGGACCTAAATTTGAGATGCCATCCATTTCTGGTCCTGATGTGAAAATTCCTGATTTCAAGATTAAAGGACCGAAACTTGAAGGTGATCTGAAAGGACCAAAAGTAGATGTTAAGGCTCCTGATATCCACACTGAAAGGGGTAAAGTCAAAGGACCCAAACTAGAAATGCCCAAGTTATCAGGTGTTGAATTGCCAGAAGGTGATGTTAGTCTTGATCTTCCTGACACTGATATTAATGTCAAAGGGAAGAAAGGTAAATTTAAAATCCCTAAAATGAAAGGAAAGACAAAAAAAACTGATGCTACCATAGGTCTTAAATCTCCTGACATAGATTTGGATGCTGAATCGCCTGATATGCATGTAAAAGGCCCCAAAGTAAAGAAACCATTGTTTGGGAAGTTACATTTTCCTGATGTGGAGTTTGATATTAAGTCTCCAAGAGTTAAGGCTGATGGGTCTCCTTCAGGTTCCTTGAAAACTCCCAGTATGGATGTGCCATCTCCCAGTCTCAAAACTGATGTTGACCTACCAGATACCAATCTTGAGGGTCCTGATGTAAAAATGAAAAAGTCCAAAATCAAAATGCCTAAATTTAATATCTCTAGCCCCAAACTTAAAACTCCTGACGTTGATGTTAAAGGCCCCAATGTTGATGCAACTGATGTAAATGTCAGTGTTAGTGCACCAGATATTGATGTCAAAGTCCCTGATGTGAAAGCTAAGAGCAAAGTTAAGCTTGAGGGACCGGATATTGATATTGTACGACCAGAAGGAAAACTAAAAGGTGCTGGTTTCCAAATGCCCTCTTTAAACATTCAAGCACCTAAATTTGCTGGTCCTGATTTGACTTTAAAAGGAGATAAGCTAAGTGGAGACCTAAATATATCGGGTGAATTAAAAGGGTCATCTGTCGAAGGACCAGATATTCACATTGAAGGCCCTGACGGTAAGATGAAAACTGCAGCAATCAAGATGCCATCACTTGATATTAAAGCTCCTAAAATTACTGGCCCTGGATTTGATTTGTCTGGACCCAAAATTAAAACTGATATTGATGCGTCAGGTGAATTGAAAGGTCCGAAAGTAGATGTTGAGGACCCAGATATAGAATTTGTCGGAGCTGATGGAAAGGTTAAAGGCCCCAAGATTAAAATGCCTACTATTTCTGGACCAAGCATTTCAATGCCTGGCGTAGATTTAAACCTGAAAGGGCCAAAAGTTTCTGGGGGGGATCTCAATATCAAAGTTGAGACTGGGCCGCATGCAGAAATATCAGAAGGCAGTAGTGAATTGGAATACTCAGAGGGTAGAGTCACCATTCCAAAAATCAAAGTTCCTAAGTTTGGAATTGCTCTACCCCAACTTGAAGGTCCAGAAATCGGAGTAGATGTTGGTTCAGGTGGGGCATGTGGTGGAGGGTCTGTTAGCATGCAAGCCTCTGGCGCTAGCAGCACCTTAAGCTCTCAGAGCATTGAGCTTGAGGGTCCTGAATTAAAAACTAGTGGTGGTGGAAAAGGAAAGGTCAAGATGCCCAAGTTATTTGGCAAGTCAAAAGGCAAAGGAGGCAGTTCAGCTGATCTGAGCCTTCAGGGACCGAGCATAGAACTTTCTGGAGGTGGTGATAGTGGTGTGAAAGGCTCCAAAGGGTTAAGTATGAGTTCTGGTGAATTGCCTGGAAAGATTGCAGTGGAGGGAGGTCCTGGAATCAGTGTGTCACCTAAAAGCAAGTCTGCTTCACTCGACTTGTTCAGAAAGTCTCGACATCGCTCATCCTCCCTGAGTGATGAGGGAGGATTGGCTTCCCCCTCCTCCCCAAGTGGTCACTTACAAGCAGAAGGGGGGGGCTCCCTGGAGGCAGAGGAATTTAAGGTCAAGGGTAAAAAGGCAAAATTGAAGTTCGGTACATTTGGTGGCTTCGGCTCCAAATCAAAAGGCTCCTATGAAGTGTCACTGGGTGAGGAAGGTGAAGCATGGGTGGAGGGAAGCGGTGGAGTTTCTTTGCCCTCCAAAAAATCCCGGATGTCTTCATCATCTAGTAGTGACAGTGGGGCTAAGGGAGGCTTTCGTTTTCCACGTGTCGAACTTTCAGTGTCACCAAAGAAATAATTTGAGTAACATCTTCATTCCCCACCCTACCTAAATTAATTTGAGCTCTGACACTTATTGAATATTAAGGTCAAAGAACAACAGGGTGATTTTCAAAATGTATGTCTCCATCTCCAGAGTAACACTGATGCACCATTAGAGAAGCACAAATGTAATTGAAAAGACACTGGAGTACATTTTGTGGTTTTGAAAATCATCCTTTATGTGTAAATATGATATGAAACTTTTGTATGGTTATCTTGTACATAATCACATTTTGTTTAGCATATGCTCTTAGATTCTTGCCCTTCCCACACGCAGTGCCTTAAGTATAAATGTTAATAGTAAAGAATTATTTACATCTTTTAAAACTTTTGATATTAGGCATTATTTTTTTATCTTAAAAATGTAATAAAAATGAGAAATGTTTTAAGTCTTCATCAAATTTGACTCAAAATGTTTAACAAAGGATTGTGTATACTTTATACTTATTAATCAGAAAACAGCTGTTATTGATTTATATATATAATGATTTATTTGCTTTTGTTTTGGAGCTTAAAATATTCTAATCAATATTACAAAAATGTATACTTCTCATTGATCTGACCATTTTACATTTTCTATAAAGAGCCAAGCTTCATTGCTGGTAGAGACCATAACTGCAGTGAGCATCAATATATATTTGTGTGAACTATAATGAACTGCTGTTTTGACCTAAGTTACATTAGAATACTGCCAAACTCATGATTGGTAGCTGCTTAATTTACTTTAACCAGTTTAACTTTACACAGAGATTGTACCCCATCAGTCAAAGGTAGAGCAAGAAGCAGGCTCTTCGGGTGCACTGTTACAAACAAGAAAATGGCAGTATGTTGTTGCAATGTAAAGGTGGCTTCAATGATCATTTGTATATTTTTTGTATCGTGAGGAATAATACACATTTGCCTTTTAATAATTGACAGCATATCGTAGCTCCCATTGTCTCTGAAATGTTTCATGATTCTTGGCTTGATTAAAATGCCTACTGAGAGATTGTAAAATGTGATAAAATCCTGAGTTAACATATATTGATGACAATAGTTAGCCAAACTTGCATGGACTTGCCTGCAGTTTGTGTGAATCTGTTTTGCAGTTTTTGTCCCTGGTTTTGCTACCCTTAACTCCACATCTGAGCAACTTACCTTAGTGAGCTGAATATCTCTCTCTGTCTCTCTCTCAAAAAATAGTTGTGTTAATGGTATGGTGATGGAGGCATAGGGACTTGCTAGCAATTTTGACTAAAGAGCCATGCTGTAATGCCACTGATGTCGGAAATACTTTTCTATAATGGTCTGTCATTATATTAGCCTTGGGGAAAAATGTGTGATAATATTTTCTAACACCATTTGGTGTATTTAGTGACATTGGGATCTAGATGCGATTTTTTTGTTTCTTGCTGGTATGTATTTTTTATTTTAACTGTTCTGTTTCAACTACAAAACAAACCACAAATAAACTGTTTAATTAACCCTCATTCTGTGGTTTTTTCATTTCTGTAAACACCTTTCACTGTTGGACACTGTTGAAGTTTAATTTCCAGTTTATATGTTATTTGACAGACAAGGGTGCTTGGTACTTGAGTAACAGGGGATGCATTTGTGTGTAGATAAGTTACACCCGATTAAATAACTGATGCCATGACACGATCACATCTGGGGTTGTTTAGTAGGATTTACTTAAGATCAGTACAGTGATTCATTGTTCTGTTAGCCAGTATGCACTGCACAGATTAAAAGAATAAAGATTACAGCAATATAATCAACATGTTTTACAAATGAGGATTGGAACTATGCATGTATGCATGCTTCAGTAGTGAGTGGTCTGGATGTATTGGTTTGAAAATATTTCTCACATTCCATGCATCTTCAAACCACTTACCCTGGTCAGAGCGATGGGCGGGTCTGGAGCCGATCTCCGGCAGCATTTCTTCTTTCAGTTTCTTCCTTTACAGTATGCCAGTCCATCGCAAGACACACACAGTCATACACTGCAGGCAATTTAGGGATGCCAGTTAGCCTGGCTGCATGTTACTGGATTTCAAGAGGAAGCTGAAGCAACATGTGGAGAAAATGCAAACTGCACACACAAACACCTAGACGTGTGAGGCACCCCCGAAGCTCAAGTTCTCCATTTAAAATAAACTGGACAAAAGGGAGCTGGAACGTTGTTCTGTTTACAGAAACGCCTTTTGATTATACTCCATAAATGATTTGTATTACTATTCTGAACACATCTCAGTCGTGTAGAATTTATTTAATCTTGATCGACATATAGCCTACCACACTCTATTATGTGCCGATAAATTTAAATAGTTTTGTTCTGCCATGACCGGAAATGGTTAATCGCGCCAGGACATCTTAGTTAAGCCGCGGTTAGCTTGGCAGTCTTAAGTCATTTTCTTTCTTTCGGTTAGACATTTAGTTGGAGATTTTGTAGAGCTAGTTGTTGAATGACAAAAGTAAAAGTGGATCAAATAGTCCGTAGGCTAGTGTAGTACGTTGCGTCATTTTGTCCCTAGTATGCGGCAACTGTAATTTGTCAGCCATGGCAATGGAGACTAGTGTAATTTAATGTTAGGACTTCACTTTTGCAATAGTTTTATGCCACTGAATTATGTAGCTTTAACATTAAAACACTGACGAAGTCAAGTTGGATTAACGGGAAAACATTATACTGAACATAAAAGCTATCTTTTTTAAGAAAGAATTAAATATAACGAACCACAAATTTATGTGCAACTGATGTACATATTTTTCATGTAAATCTGACTTTTTCTCGGTGTAGAGTATATAACAAGTACACCCCTGACTCACCTCTGAAATGTTAGAAAATTACAATTCCTATCAGTTTAACACATCTTTGTTTTTTTATTATAAAACAAAATTATTAGAGCAAATAAATATAAAAACACAGAAATATTTCAGTGTTTAACTGTGATGAGGGGTCTGTTCATTAAACGTGTCTGCAACACAAGTCAATAGACTGGGCTAGTGTTTGTTTTTGTAAATATCTTGTATGTCCAAGTTTGTTTTAATGACAGACTCAAGCCTCCTTGACATGCCAATGCGGCCAAAATTTATGGGGAAATATTTTGCTATTCTCCACAGATGATTCTTTTTAGTTCCTGTTTGCTGGAAGGTTTCACTCCTGCATGTACTTTTTACTAGATTCCCCAAAAGTGTTCTGTCGGATTTAGGTCCGGTGATGGTTTTCACTTTCTTCTTTAAAAACTCTCCTGTGGTTGTCACTGTGTTTAGGATCTTTGTCATATTGAAACATTCCTGTTCTGCTAAGTGTTGTGACACTGGCCATCATCTACTTATCCGGCATTGTCCTGTACACTCTAGCAGTTGTGTCATGAAGCTTTACAATCTGCTTTCTTACAGTTTCAGACAGTTCCTTGTCATGTGGAGCCATGGTGGGTTAAAGCAACAATAGTAGAGACCAAAGCTGAGTAAAAATCTTGGATCTTCGAAAACTAAACCAGCAGTCTAGCAAACAGTCAGTCAGTCAGCCAGCCATATATTTAATTAAGTGGTCTAATAGAACTGTTTGCATATACACTTAACTGAAAATTGCCTCACCTGCAGGTATAATCACATTTGTTTCTTTGAGTTTCTAAATCTGAGCCTGTAATATCCATATTGTCTTTGTGACCAGATCTTTTAAATATAATACATAACAGCATATATAATATTCTTCAAATTTAATTAATGGAGTTGTTTTAATACGATACTACTTTTAATCATTCAAACTGAGTGATTTTGGGCAGGGGTGTTTTATACTGCACAAAAAGCCCTTTTAAATAATGCATCAAAAACGCAAGCAGAAAAATATACCTCTAATAATTTATAATTTATACATTTTTCTATTCTAAATGTATGATTTCCTTTACTGAGTTCATGCACTTTTTTAAGTTATTTCGAAAGAGTTTTTCTACTTGTATTGAGTACAACTCTCCACTCAGGGGCAGTATTACTCAAGAAGGAAAAAAAAACAAGGCCGATGCATATTCTCAAGCAGACAGACCTGTATTCCTGTTTCCTCTAAAGTTGCCTCGTTACTGTTTGAGTAAAATAAGACAATAAAAAGAAATTGTGTTTGTTAAAAATCCAGGTAAGGGTATAGCAATCAAACATTGTTTGTTAAAAACCACAGAACTGCAAACTTTTAACTGCACAAGTGTTTTTTTCCATGATTTGCTTTTCTTTTAAAATACAACACACTGCCTGCCTTCAGTGATACAGGGTCAGTGCATCATAAAATAGGTAGGCCATGTGATCTGCAGTGAAGGATAAACAGCAGAAAAGCTTACATCTGGAATGGAGCCTGAGTGTAGCATATTTACCCTTAGAGGTATCAGAGATATATTTATTTCAAAAATATGAAAACTCAATAAGCTTAATGTTTCATGACTTTTAGAATAGACTGTATTCTTAGGACCCCTGTAGGGGTTTCACTGTGCTGATACAACAAAGTAAGAGTGGACACAATTTTTACACGTGTAAAATCTCACCACAGTCCACTTAATTAAAGGAAAACAGGTCACAGCAAAGTGAGTAAGAAACGGTTTTATGTTGAGTGTGAAAAAGTGAAAGATGTTTAATATTAAAAATCACTTTGTACTCATCTTTCTGAAATGTGTTAAATAGGACCCACTCCCACAGCACTGGGGAGACAATGTAAACATCAGTGTTGTGTGGAGTATAAGAATGCTTTGTCTTTTTCTGCAAGCAGTGTCACAATGGTGGAAAGCCAGAAGAAGAGGAAATGGTCTCTATGTTCTTGGTTGTTCCTCAGTAATTGTTGAGAGTAGTACAGCGGAAAGCACTTATCAGGAATTTCCTCTCTAAGAGGAAAGTCAGTTTTTTTTTTTTTTTTGAGTATGCAAATATTAGGAAAGCAGGGACAACTGGGAACTACCGAGAAACAAGTTATACAATTAGTTGGCACACTCCACATTTATATGGGTCAAAACTCAGGCTTATTATTTATTAATGTAAATTTAACACGGAAAAACGTGCTGTCATAACAAGCGGGAGTCAGTAACAGGTAAGTTCCTTTCCTGACTCATGGTTTGAACTCAAAATGGAGACGTATCTGCTTGTTATGTGGAAGTAGAATTGTATTATGGGGTTTCTCAGTTTTAATATTTACAGGAAAAATAAAAATCACATTTCTTAAAAATTAATCAGAATGTATTCAGAACTAACTTTACTGTATATGGCAGATGAAAATATTTGCATGTTCAGTCAGCTTAAATTAAACTTAATTCTTTTAACCAATTAATAACTTGTGAAATAAACATTAACAAACCCTTACAATGCTGGTCATACTGGTTTTCTGCGTTTTACACCTGGAAGATGTCATCAATTTATGGCATATTTCAAATTTATTAGCTTTTACAACTTGAAAACTCTAATTTCAGTTTTATATACATGAGCCAATGTTTGTATCTTAATATGAGTATGTATATATGTAATAAGATAGTATATTATGTGTCTGATTATTTACTATACTTCTAAGATGCTGGTACTACTATTTTGTTGATATACAGTTTTTAAGTTTTGCCGGAAAGGTACTTGTTAATGTCCCAGGATGATAGGAATAAGCATTTTGCTGTGATGAAAAGTATATTAGAATTGATGGTGATGGTTACTCCTGTGGGTGAGCAGTGGAACAGTCCTGATGCATCGCTGCCATTTTTTCCAGTGTTTCATATTAGAGTGCTTTCATGTTGTACACAATATTACGATTTTTGATCTCCCCATAGCTGGAATGATGTCCCGGGATATCACTGCTGTTTGAAAATATCAGCTATGAAGCGTGTTATTCTTTCTTTAGCAAAGTTTTAGATTTCAGATTCATATTAAAATGACTGACTTCTCTTTCATTGTTAAATTCATCATATTCTAATTTCAATATTTTATTTAACTAAAGAACTTATATCATTTTCATGATTCATATTGTTTTGTTTTGGTATAACTGTGTATATTCTGAAAACTTCAATACTGTACTGTAATAGCAATATACATGACATGTTAATTCCACACAGTAACCATCACTTGTATAAGCATTTTGGTTATATTTGCGTCTTCTTCAATTTTTTTTTTCTTCCTGATGCTTTATGATAAACATTGGATATGTTTGGTTTTAAAGGGATACTCCCAATTTCCTGTCTGGATAATTTTTTTTTGTATTTTGGCGAATTACAAAGGGAGACCACTTGGGACAGAACATAGAACTTGTAAACTGAATAGAGGATTGGCAAGGTTTTGTACCAGCGATTATAGAAGCAGCTGCAATTTTATGCCCCAGTTATTGAGCTCCTGTTATGGTAGAATTAGATAGATCTTTGCTGAAGTGCTGAGACGTTTCGGGGATGAAGTTTAATGCAGGCAGCTATGCTGCTCTTTCTGCTCCATTTCTACATTGTCCTTCACCCACGCTTCTCTAAAACCTACAAGGAGTCCTACTGAATACTGTGACAGGTGGAAGCGTACAGGCAGAAGCTGAAAGGATGCATTATCAGGTGCTGCCAAGTTGATGAAAGTGTGAAGTCAATACAACTATAAATGGATGAATCATTTTTATATTAGTCATTTTTGGGAACTGTAATGGACATCCTGTCTCTGTTCCTGTTTAACTTTTAGGTGGTAAATTGTTAGCTGTTTTATATGTTGCACTGCGATCTTACATCTTAGTTAGTTTTACAAACACGGGACTTGGCCAGTGGGAACTGCATGGGTAAGAAGCAAATGCTCTCCATTCTTCTTACTATGGCATCCATAAACAAGTTGATCATAGTGTGTGACTAAACAGTAATTAAGTCTTTATAGGTGAGGACTGCTTTAATCTCTGTTGGGACAGATACCTGTGTCTAACACAAAACCTCTTAAAATCACTTTTTCCTTAAACATATAAACGTGTAACTGTTATTGATGATAATTAAAAATAAATATCATAGGCTGTTTTATGCTCTCTGCATTGAACTTCTGACATGCAGTACGCCTGGCAAGTATTCCAGTCCTAAACATGTAAGTTTGAATATTGTCACATTTTAGTGTGACCCTGTAAATATGAATGATTCCCAGTCAATTTAAAAGATACATTTAAATTTTACATGGTGAAATTTCAAATGAAATCTCTTGCTTTTTTGAAATCTTTCCTTCCATGAAATGCAACTAAAGTACATACGATAGGGGCGGCCGTATTAATGGGAATATGGATGTAGTGGAATCTTCCGAATAAAACAGCAGTCACATTGCCTGCTTCTCCCTGATGCCTCTCAGTATTCTGCTAGATCATAAGTGATGGACATTTTTGTCGCTGAACCTTTGAAATCCTTCTCTATAAATAGATACCAGCAGCTTGCTGTCGTTAGCCATTCGAACAATTAAAGTGACGTAGCCACATGCAGCAGAAGAAAGTCGTGAAAAACAGCTTTGCCGGTTATGCACATGGATGTCACTTCTGCCTTACATGTCTGTCACATTCCCTACTGCCTTTTCCTAGCAAAATTCAACCAGGTGAAATGCCAAATCACTCAGCCAAACAGAATTAAGTCCTTACCCTTGTGTGCTTTGATGCAATACACATAACCAGCTGCAGGAACACAATGCAGTACTGAGCTCTATGATCAGGTAAAATACAGCAAAATGAATTCAGTACATCTAAGTGTTTTAATTCCACTACATCACATTTAATAATGCAAGTTGCAAAGAATGAATGTTAATTGTACCGTAAATCATGATTAATGTAAAAATGTTCACGCTTACTTTTCATAAGCATATTTCTTTTGTAAAAAAATAAAAGGGTGCATTCTTCTTAATGATAAATCCTAATATTTTATGGCAATATTTTCCCAAAAGATTCATTTTTAAATAACTCTAAACACAGAGTTTCAAATTTCCAACATTTTCAATTCTCTTTACTCATATTTATGGAAACTGCTTTTTGCCGTGTAAAATGTGCCTTTTCCCTGGACTCGTAGCTTTTCTTGGTACAGTAAGCCAGCTTACAAACAGCTTTGTTGTACCAAAGGATTTCTGGGTCTGTTCAGCAGCTGTTTCTCTCTTTGATGCAGAAAAGTAGCTGTGGAAGATCAATTTCCATGGTGCCTTCTTACCCATGCAAACTCGTTCTTCCTCTGTTTCCTTGGTACGATCTAAATGACACTGCATATGGGTGCCAAATTTCTCAGGGCTTTTTCTTACATGAAAGTGCACTAAAATGTCAGCAGCACATATTCTGTTTGATGCAGAGTTGGTGTGTTTGGTTCTTGAAAAAAGTTGTTCTGTATTAAAGCCATACAAAACAAAATTTTCTTCTTTTGCCAACATCCTTTTGGGACCTCTGACAAAATGTAAAATTAGTAGAAGATTAGTGGCTTAGAGGTTCACACTGTTTCACACCTCCAGGATTGCAGAGTTCGAGTTCTGCCTTTTCTCTGTGCGTGGAACATGAATATTGTCCGTGTCAGATGGATTTCTTCCAGTCCAAAGATATCTAGCTAGGTAAACTAGCATTTCTAAATTACCTGTGGTGTGTATTCTTGCATGGGCCTATACCATAAGCTGGACTGGCATCCCATCCAGCCCAATCTTGTACCCTGTGCTGCCTGGGATCGGTTCCAAGCACCCTCTAATTAGAGCTCTGATGAGATTTTAATGTGTTATAAAAGAATTGTTTCTATTATGTCTTGAAGTGCCAGGTTTGCTTAGTCTGGAGCACCGTGATGATTCCTGCGGCTACATTATGCATTTTTAGAGCACTGTGTCGGCATAAGGCTGCATGTTAATAGGGTACTCTCTAGACCTAGGGGTGGGGACTGTTATGCACTCAGTACTTGTGGGAACCTATGACAAACTGAACGGTTTTGGCAGGGCCAGATAAAATGGGGAAGCACACAGAACATTGTGTACTCAGTGACTGCATGGAGTGTCAGGGAAAACTGAGAAATCTTGATATCAAATGAAGACTACTGCCTTGAAGTACTGACGGGCACTTGATAAACAGATATACGGTGTTGTAAATTACAGACAGAAAATGTAGCTGCTTACTCATGCTTAATGTGATTGCATGGGGGTCAACTAAATTGACAAGGTGTCGGCAACCAGACTTAATTAGTGGAGTAAATATTCATAGGTGCATTGTTTTTTTCAGCATAAATTGAGCTAGGATTGAAGCAACTTAGGTGTAGTCAGGGGATTGGTATGTGACTACCATGCATGGGGACATGTTGACCTGTAGTTAATGCTGTTGCATTGCACTTCTAGGGTTGAGGATTTAAATCCCGCCTTCAGCTCTGAGCTTGCATGCCCTCCCCATACTTTGCGAGTTTTGTCCGGGTGCTCCAGTTTCCTCCCACAGTCCAAAGACATGCATTGTAGGCTCATTTGGATGTCTAAATTGTCCATAATGTGTGATTGGATGAGTGACTGTGCCCTGTGATGGGTTGACACCCCATCCAGGGTGTCCCCTGTCTTGTGCCCTAGGCTGCCTGGGATAGTCTCCAGACCCCATGTGACCGTGAATGGGTGAGAGCAGTTTGGAAGGCGGATGTCCATGTTATATTCATGTTATTTATTGAAACTGGGTAATTTAAGTCACACCTATTGCTGATACTTAGGCACATAAATCTCCAGCAACACACACTGGCAGGTGAATGGATCATCCAGAATAGAATAGAATAGAATAGCCTTTGTCATTGTCATTGCACAACATGCAATGAAATTAAGAAGTGCAAACTCAACGCCCACAATAACAACACTTAATGAAAACAAAATGAAAGTCTTAAATTAAACCAACATAGCAGCTTAAAAGAGACATGTAAAAATGTAATGTGTAAAATCTATCTATAGCAACTTGAGATCAAAACCAGACAATTAGGATATAACATACACTTCATTGGCACTGACACGAATTAACGTAATAGATCGAGTGAGCATTCAATTCATATGCAGCTCTTGGAAAAAAGCTGTTCTTAAATCTCGTGGTTTGTATCTTAATCATCCTGTAGTGCTTCCCAGAGGGCAGCAGGTCAGTCAGGTGGTGACCAGGACGTGAAGAGTCCTACATGATGCCAGTGGTTCTACTAAGACAATGAACGCTAAACTGAGGGCAGTGGACAACCAATAACGTCCTGTGCTGCGATGATAACTCTACAGAGCTTTCCTCTCTGCTGCTGGCACAGCACACCAAAATACAGCATGTCAGCACACTCTTGATGGACCAGAAGTAGACGGACACCAGTGGCCTTCACTATAGCATCATCATAGGATGCTGCCTCTCCAGTTTGTTGAATTTTTGCTCTGATCAGCCGCAAGTGAAGTGATTGTGACATGGAAATGTCTAGAAGCAATAAGGATTTAATTGTGTTGGGGTAGACCACACAAACTGAAAAGGATGTGATCATCTGACATCGATACCCAACCTCACTAATGCAGTTATGGCTGAATGGCAGCAAATCGCACTAACAATTTTCCAACATCTATTGGAAATCTTTTCTGGAAGAGCAGAGGATATTATAGCAGCAAAACGGAGGACTAGCTTCCTATTTATACTCTTGGTTTTGGAACAAGATATTGCACAGGCAGAAGACCTCATATACTTCTGTCTGTATAGTGGGGGGGGGGGGGGGTAGGATGGGATACACGCTTTTCATGGTAGCTAATCTTCTCATGGTTACAAGACTGGGAAGGAGAGATTAAAGTTTACCCAGGATGTTGGTCCTTCCGCGACATTGTGTAGAGGCTCAATCAAATGAGATCATTTATTTCAAAGATGGCTATGTTGTTGTTATGACCGATCAGAGTGTTTTATTTTTAAAAAAGAAACTGTAATATTTCTGAAATTGTTGATTTATGAATTTTGCCAGTTTTCTCACTCAGATTCAAAGATTCTATTAAACATTTCAGTGTGAGCAGCACTCATATACACTTAATACTTGATACAATTTTCATATTAAAGGTTCTGCATGAAAATGACCTATTTCATCAGTAACAGTTTTTACATGTGATATTTATTTCAATTAATTGACCAATGCTTACAACTGTTAATGAAATTCAGTTTTCACATTTTATTTCTAAATAATGTCAACAGTATTTAACCATAAACAAAATGAAACTATGCATTGAAGGCACAATTTCTGACAACATCTGTCTGGGGGGATCTCGGATCTCAAATACAATTTTACGTACATGCAATTTATATCCCCCTGCCTCAAACAACCACTTTAAATCACTTTTGCAAGCAAATGCTTCCACCATCTCTCTTTCTGGCAAGGCAGGTACGATATTTCATTCCTTTCCTTTCAGGACGGCACTTGTACACTTCCAGTTAGACCTGGCCCTGCCATCTGTCTTGTTTGGAACTGTTTTCTGTTGTTTGATAGGTTTGGGGGAGAAGCCAGACGAAATCAGGGAGTCAGTCATGCCTCGCTCTCTTGCTCCCTCATTGCTCCTGCAGGTGGGAGTTGTTTATATTCTGTAAATCACAAACAGCTCTGCCCAGTGGCAGTCAAGATTTTTTTTCTTTTCTTTCACTTTAAGTGGATGAGTTGTAGGTAGTAATAGTCAGCACTGGAAAGATATGGTCTGCACTGCTAGATGGAGTGCTTGACCCTGCCTAGGAGGGTGTCCAGAGTTGCTGAGAGCGGTTAATGTTCACCCAGTATCTCATAGAGACTGAAAGGCCAAAAGACAGGTACCTGATGTCAATTCCCTCAGACCACAATTAGCTCTCTGACTGCTGTGCAATTAAGGTACAGAGCACATCGACGCCTCCTAATTGCCCAGTGTAAGGCCCCATGTTGAGTTTTGCACTCTTTGTTGTTTAACATCAACAATAATTAAAATTCATGCATTTTTTGCAGGATGTTTGGGGCTGATCAAATATTTAAAAAGGTTAGAAGCTTTTTTGTCCTTTAAATGCCTCAGTAAAAATTGACTTGACTCAAACACTTTCTCCTGTTTCTAGGTCCTGAGGTGATTTTCATGTCTGTTTACTCCAGACCAGCAGATTATTATGCATTCCTTGTTGTCCTCTTTAAAAGGTCAGGAAGTGATTTGTTGGAAAAGGTTACATTTGAATTGCTGGAGCAACAAAGTTGATGAAGAATGCAGGGTTTCTGTGTGCACTGTCTTGTATGCTAATCTCAATGAACCACTTAGCAGCATGTCTGGGTAAGACTGGGCATTGTGAGGACCTCTCACTGCAGAGTCTGTCTCTCATGTTGTGTTATGCATTAACTATTGTATATGTTTGTACATCATTCATTTTCTATTTACGTACATTATTAACAGCCTTAATGCACGCCATCACAGAAAAGGCAGGCGTACATGTTTATATTAGGACTATGCACATTACCATATTCATCTTTGTGATTAATGTAAAATATTTTGACAAGATAATAGCCATGTTATCGCCATATCACTTTTTACAGAATCTAGGGCAAGTGTGGAGAAATGATTTTATCAGCTGTCACAGATATGAAGGTGGTCATGGGAGAGAAGAATGAAGTCCACAGAACAGAATGGAAGTCAAGATCTGGAAAATGTTGCCAGTGGTTAGGGAGGGTAGTGACGGGACAAATGAGGCTTTAAAATTCGTGGTGGGTGGGAGTATCCCAACCTACCAATCAATGCTGATGATTGGGTTCTGAAGTGTCCTTTAGTACCAGAATTGATTGTTCAGTTCTGGATAATTCAACCCATCATAGGTTTCGAAGCCTCGTTTGTCCCACCATTAAGGGAGGGTGTCATGGTTCTCATTACATTTTCAGTCTTTAAATGAAATGCAGTTCTAACAGACACTGAGATCCCGTGCATGGATTTATGTTATGTATTTTTTACGTTTTTTGGCATGTAATAGGCATGTAGAGATTACTTTCATTGGACATCAAAAGCCACAGGCAAGGTTTTGTTAAAGCAGAAGAATAAAGCTTCCCTATTTATAAATTATAAAATAAGTCAAGAAAATGTTGGAGTAAAGAAAAAAGCAGGAAAGTAATGACTGTAAAAAGACAGCACTCAGAAGACGATGACAGCTAGTGCTTTGCATACAGACTCACGATTGCTCTGCTGAGGGAACTGCGTGCATCACCAGCAGGTCAATCAAATATTTATCTAGCTTCCCTGGAAGGAAGCTGATAATTCTGTATTTTGCTCAAATGGAGTTCTTCAATGAAATGCTTTGCAGTTGTAACCAATTCTAGTAGCAAATCAAAGAAGAATATAAATGTCCAACATTAAAAAATGTATAAAAAACCAAGCAATTCTATATACATAAAGTACATTTATTGAATAGTTGGACTATTTAATTGCGTATGAAAAAAATGCTACTTCTGTTCTATTTAGTACTTCAAAAATAAGGTTCAAAAACAGATTTATAAAGAAATATCCATTAATTATTTGAGGAAAAACCAATTTTAAATGGGGCAACATTTTTAATTGACGTTCAGGGTTATGCTAGTAATTTGGCCAAATGTTCTAAGTTAATTTTAATATAATAAAGTATATTGACAAGGGCCAATGCTATCTGGGTTGCATGACCATGAGTTTTGGATGGTGAGGATGCGAATGTGAGTGTAGAGGGGGTTTCATAACAGAACAAAGGAACAAACACTGGGCTATGGCCTGAACACAAGGGAACAAACTCAAAGATAAGCTAGACAGGCTAGAACTGTGGCCACAAACAGGCACATCTAGGGCATTACCAGACCAAGAACCAGCAACAAAACTAGGAATTATAAACAGGTCGGGTAATGCTCTTAACAACATAAACAGCACTAACACTGAACACTCCCATCCCAAACAACAAACTGAAACTAAACAAACCAACAAAGCAAACAACCTATGCAATAGGGAAGCTAAACTTAAGTAACAAAAGAACCAGGTGAAACCCATGAGGGCAATCAGGGCAAAGGCAATTAAACTTAATAGGGAAATGAGGAACATGGACATGCCCACAACCCCAGTCTGGACTTGGGGAACTCGGTGCGCTGGTGCAGATGAGACAGATATAAACTCAGACCAAGCATATAAGTTTAAATTTTAAGTCCAACTGTGTGTGGAATACTTAAAGATTCACATGAAAATTTGGGTTATGGTTATTAAACATTTATGTGAAATAAAACAGCACGTCACTCGCACACAGTGGCAGTTCTGGCCACCTCGTGGATCCTGCTGGGGGTCAGGGGGCTATCTAATATGTCAGTTCAATATTCCTGTAACTGTCTTTCTTCAAAATAAGGCAAAATATCTTGGCAAAATAATAGCGATCACATTAGAATTGTATGGTGAAAAAAGTAAAAAACAGAAGGCAAAGAGGCCATATGCACAATATCATCATCTGTGGAGTATATGATGAGGACCTGAACTGAATTGGAAATGGATCACTCTGTCCGAGTCATGCATAATATGAAGCGATACATTCCCAAAGTCTCCTCTGAAAAGCAGTTATCAGAATTCCTGGAAGAGTTTTCTCCCATCATTTCATGCTGTAAACCTCAGTAGATCTGTGCCATACTGTTGTGCTGTCATACACAACTCTAAACAACCTTACGAAGAATAGATTGTTGGTGTTGCCATTTTGTATGCTACACTATAACTCGAGGTAGAAATGTCCTCTGACACCTCCAGGCCTGGGGTCTCGAAAGTCACCTTTGCTCTGTGTTTGTGAAGTTTGCATGTTCTCCCCAATGTTCGCTACGTGTTGTACGGCTTTCAGGTTTCCTTCTGCAGTCCAAAGACATACACTTTAACTAACTGGCATCTATGCTCACATGTGCCCTGTAATGGACTGGCATCCTATCCAGGGTGCATCCCAGCCTGATGCCCTATGCTGTATGGTATATGGATAAAAAAATCACAAAAATTCACTTGAGGGAAATAAAAATATTTGGTCTGCTACTATTACAGGATGGATGGGTGGATAACTGTTTAGTTTCCTTGTAACCTATAGTTCAATTCAATTTTATTTATATAGCGCTTTTAACAAGGAGCTCTGTCACAAATCACTTTACTTAGTCCCGGGCCCATGGTCCCCAAAGAGTAAGCCAAAGGCGACAGTGGCAAGGAAGAACTCCCTCAGGAAGAGGAAACCTTGGGAGGAACCAGACTCAAGGGGGAAGCCCGTCCTCCTCTGGCCAGCACCAGGCAGGACAAATTCATTAGTACAAGTAAGAACAATGTTGTAGATCAGTCAGGAGGCAACAGGGTATTTGAGGATCCGGTAAGATGATCAGGATTGAAGAGCAGGTTTGGTAACTCAGAAGGCAGCAAGCCAGTCAGAGTGGACAGCTGAAGTGGAGGGAGGGCATGGTAGGCCAGCAGACGATATGGGAATCTCTTGAATCCAAACCTCTGAAAGGAGCACCCCAAAGAGGGGGGCATGGGGGAAAGAGAATGTGCATGAGCAGAGCAGCAATTTAAGGTGGCAGAATAATTTCAATAAAACAGCAAGAGCCCCTGCATAACAGAAGTTCACTTCTCCCTCCAGCAATGGGTGTTTGGCTCAAATTCCGGCCCTTCACACCTGTAGACTAATGCATGTTTGAAATAATTGCTGTAGTAAATTTCCATGGTTATTATGTCTCTAAACCTAGAAAGTGTATTGACCTTAATATATGACTTCATTATTAAATCCAGTTAGATTATATGCAAATAAGTGATTTTTCATGAACTCAGACTTTATTCCTTGTACCCTAGAGGTTTGCGTGAGCAAGGACAAGAGGTCCCTCATTCCCATTCACATTATAAGGTGCATTATGACGTTTATTAAGTTTTCTTTGTGACCTTTATTAGTAAGGACAGTAATTATACATTCTAAAAATGTGTGTAGATAGACAGAGTATTTTTTATAGAGAGCATACAGATATGGATTATAGATTTGTATATTTGAACTTAAAACCCAATAACAGAAAATAGGTGAGAAAACAGCAGATGGTAAAGTACGGTCATAGTTAATATGTGTTGTCAAAAGGCAGTCTGGCCACTTCAAACCTCACTGTGCTAGGTCACCCAAAGTGACAGACAAACATCTGTTCCATGCTCTGTTCCACACTATATGTTAGATATAGATTACAGACAGGTTCCATATTCATATTGTTAAATGAAATAAAATTTCAGCATTTCTTGTCTTGCAAAATTGGTTTTACTGCTGTCAAAATCTTATTTCTGAGACTGCATTTTAGGTCAGATTGGCACCAACTTCTTGTGATGATGTAGGGCTCAGTGGCTGAAATAGTTTGGCCCTGTTTCAGCCAAAAGCTCCAGTGGACTGGATACCTGACTCATCTGCTATATGATAACCTCACCGTGCTCTTCCAGTCATTACTAAATCTACCATATTATACTGTGTGACTTGTAGAATTCAAAGTAGATGTTGGCTGAAAGAAATACAGAACTGTGAAAAGGTCTTAGGCAGGAAAAGAACATTTTTAAGGCCATTTGGACAGTAACTGCATATTTGCTAAGAAAAAAAACACAATTTAACATTTGGATATATACAAATAAACAGTAACACAATAAAACCTAACAACAATTTCTTCTGCTCTACACAAAGTCATTGATATCTGGTTGGATGGCTATAAGAACACTCTTTTGGTTCCCAAGCCTCTCTCAAAAAGCACAACAACCATTCTATGCACATCTCACTTGACTGGTGAACTTTATGAGGTTTTAATTAGCCAACCCAGGTGTACTCTAGCTGAGTTCAACATACACACGTATATATTGGGCAGGAGCTGTAAGTTCTGGGGTGACTTTGGGAGATGTTTTCCTCTTTCATTTGTCTATGTGTTATGGCCTTTGTTAGTGCGGGGTCTCCTTGCAAGCTAATACAACAAGGAGGGGGGCCCAAGTTGGAGACGACACACACAATGGGCAATTTAGTAAAGTATATTGGCCCACAATGCATAGCTTCGGACTGTGGGAGGAAACCTGCAAAGAACAGGGAAGACAGAACTACACACACCTGCAGCAGAGGTGGGAGTCAAACCCCTGATTCTGAAGAGATGAGGCAGTAGCACTAATCGCTGAGCCACCATGCCCCGCTTAAGGGGACGTTTTGAAATATGTAAATGGACACACTGCCAGCTATAAAGTTGTGGTATTACACCAAATTGCATATAATTTAAACTTTTTTTTCCCTGCTGAAGACGTTTACACGGTAAAGTATGCATCAGCGCGTGTCACACTGGCTGGCACATACTGGCCATCAGAGAATTTCTGCTAACATAGCAGAAGGCTACGTTGAGTCAGTTGTGAATAAAAACACTGAATTAAAAACATATGACTTAGCAAACCAGAGAAAATAAAGCAGTGTTGCTGACGTCCCTCACTGTTCTCGAGAGCCCACCTTGCACAGAGAAAATGAATCTCTAGTTTTCCGCTTTGCAACATTTCCTGTCCGGGGAATTTGAAATGTCAGATGGATTAGGGAACTGCTGGGGACAGGCAAGTAATTAGCCAGCGTGTGAAGTGTGTCAAAAACGTCGCTGCCAATCAAAGGTTCCGAGTGTGTGTGCAATTTGTCTTCCTCGGAAGCGAACACTTATTTGTTACTCGTGCATTCCAGGAAAAGGGTTAAATGTTTGTTTTCTTTTTAAATGGTCTTTTTGGTTACACTTTAACTGACATTATATATATATATGACCCAGTTTGTCTTTGATTCTGGTACAAAACCACCAGAAAAAAACAACCCAGTACCGATATTGGTGGTAGTTCCCTCCCCCAGTTTAGTCATCACCTTCGTTTCCCTGAATTGCTTGGTTACCAGTTTGCAGATCTTACACCTACTGACTTTGAGGTTGTCTGAGGACAATTCAACGGCCTCTGCATGGCAACAGGAATGTGGTCTACAGCTATGCCTTGACACCGATTTGACTAACAAAATCAATAGTTGTTAACGCGGAGCAGAATCACCAGGGTCTAAGTGAGCCGAATGACCATAAATGTGTGAAAACTAGTGTGCAGCTGGGAGAAAAGCACTTAACTTCATGTGTAGGAACAGATGTGTAATTTAAAAAGCGTCTTGGTGCAGATTGTCGTCGACACTGCTGGGGGAACAGAGAATGTTCAAATTATCATCAGTGGACTGAATAATATATTCACATGTTTTCATGCTGCTATATTGACTCTGTAAATGCTTGTATATGCAGATTAGAATGATTCTGTGTACCAAAAGGCAATTTCTCCACCCATCCATCCATTCATTTGTCCATCCACATGCAGTACCGGATTGGTGGTTTGAATCCCACGTTTTGCCCAGCATTTGTGGAGATTGCATATTCTACTGTGTTTGCTCGTGTTTCCTCTGTGCTCTCTGGTTTCCTTCTGCAGCCTAAAAACATGCAATTGGTGTATCTCTAAATTGCCCTGTGTGTGTGTGTGTGTGTGTGTGTTCACCCTATAAAACACTAGCATCCCATCCAGGGTTCCTTGAACCCTATATTCTCTGGGATAACCTGGATGGAATAAGGCTTAATTAGTCACCCTCGCTTATCTGCAGCAGATAATAGATTTGGTTCCTTGGTTTATCCACAAAAAATGCATCCATCTATTTGGTACCCAATAAGAGTGTATTAGTTTCATGATCACATTCTGAGACGGCAAACTGGTTTCATTACTGTACTGTACACCATCCCCAAGCTTGGTTTTCTCTGATGACGCTCATCTCAATCTCATCCCAATTTCAGTGGTATTAAAATCTGCATGAGAATGTAACACCTGAGGCAGTTCTGTTATGGATTCTGAATCAATCACCGTCTATCTACCAGGTGGCTGCTAAATATTTATCATTTTTAATTGTTCAGCATCAGTAACTTTTCCTCATTAGTGCTGTATTACTCCAAAATGTAAATATAAATATTTATGCAAATTATAATCAGTTTGGAAGGAAAGAAGCGTCTGCCTACATTGCTTACATAACTGCAAACAAACAAACAAACAAATATAAATTAGGCCACCAATCTAATATTCTCGTGCTGAGCTACACCATATCCTCTGAATGTATTTACTAGCCGAGTAGCAAAAGCAAACAACAGTCGGCTGTCTATCATACAAGTATTTTTTCATACTCAGATGTTTATTTAAAGTTTGAATATTAAAAATAATAAGTAATTAATAGGCTGTAGAAAAGTCAGTTGTTCATTGTCCCATTTCTAAACAGTTAAGTGGCAGTACGTTTCAGCTGTGCTCATGCTTTTAACACATTGGGCATTACATATGCTATGCAGGTATGCTTAATGCCACACTGAGTGCTGATTTATATTCCACCAATTCAAATGTCAGGGGAAGATTCTTGTATCTTAAGGAAATTAAATCTTAATTGCCTCTTGAAATATTTAGATGTATAAACAATAATTAGTATCCAATTATTGCCTATGCAAGTCTCATTGAAAAATAGTTTTTATAATTATAGTTAGTTAAGCTAATACAGAAATAGTTTTTATGTTTCGATATTCTATTCTATGCTTGCCTCCATGGAATATCTGCCAAGAAATTTTGGTCATTGTGGTTTCAAATGAAACAGACTGGCAAGGCATTCAGTCCATTTGTGATTTCAAATTTTGGTTATCCAGATATCTAGTCTATGATAGTGATTTTGTCTTGGGATGAAGAGCAAAGAAATCGAGTCATCCAAACCATCCCTCACCACCTAGAACAACAAAAAAAATGTGTATAGCACTCCATGCTGGATGAGCTCATGAATATCTATGAATTTCTAATCAGACCTATTTCATGGAAATCATTAAAACAACTTCAAAGTTTCTCTCTTTGGAAAGGAAGCTATTTTTACACTTTCAGTTTTATCCTTCGGAAGTTTTTGTTTAAAACGCTGATTTAGCAGTACCATCTGCTTGTGAGGGGTTCTACTATGTTTCTCTGTGAAACACAAAAAAAAATTCTTCAATTTTCCTTCTTAGAAATCCACATTACCTGTCAGAATGAAAGCCATTATGACTTTATTCATTTTAGTATTTTCATTATAGCACTTGTAAAAAAATATTATTATATGCAGTACATGAGAAGGAAAAATAAAGAGATCAGTTTGGGTTTCAGCATCTAGATAAGACATTAAGGTACTACTAGAGATAGTGTAACAACAGGATTTGAACTGGTCACCTCTGAGTAAAACGACCATCTCCTTAACCACTGCACCACCTGCTGGCCCAAAGCTAATGTTGTTGCACAGCTCAAAATGTTACATTGGTTGGGGTGAGTCTTTGAGGAGCCCAGCTCTCCTCTGATAACATGTAATACTTCATAACAAAGAAAAGCCTCATTATAATCCTGTCATGTTTTATTCCCCAATAACTCATCTTGACTCCGTGTGGGATAAAACGAATCCTAAATTAATTTTCACGATGGCTTTATGTCCGCTTAGCTTGCATAAAAGCCCTCATCCCTTTCAGCCAGCCTGCTATCTGTGAAGCAACACTCCCCTCCTGCAAGGTAACGGGGCAGCTTGGGTAGCTGGCTGTCTTCCTGCCGAAAGGACAGCTGCGGTTTGATAATGCGGTTAGCGCAGACCAGGCGCTGACATCTTATGTTTCACAACACGACCGGCCAGATGGTGTCCTTGACTCCCATAAGAAATGGAGAGGTTATTGGATGTAATGTCTCGTTACAGTTCATGAGCATAAATAGTATTGCCGTGTTCATAAGCCATGCCGACAGTTCTACTCCGGCACACTCCTTCAGAGTCTGGTGTCAACTTCGAGGAAGACTGATTTCGCTGGGGATGAATCCAAAAGGAGTTTTCTGGAGCAGCACCTTGCATCTCCCCACTGCCCCTCCTCACCTCCATCACCTCACCCTCCCGAGACCTCATTAAATGAACAACTTTTCTGTAAATCACACCGCCTCTAAACTGACTGAAGGTAAACGCCCAGTCGTTGCCTTGGGTCAGACTTTAAGGGTAGGCAGGAATCCCGTAGAGATCGCTGTATCCAGCCTGGGCCTATGGACGGCCGTCACAGTGTGTTCAGCAGTGTGGAAGCCCATGTGCGTTCTTCCATCTCTCTATGCCATGTTTCAGCCATGATTTACCTAGCGTCTCCACGGCTAGCCATAAACCTTAGCTGGCAGCCGATGACCTTTGCCATCAGCCTTCATCATCTCGTCAATACTACGCTCTGACGAGCATGTATTAGGTTACAAACAGAAAGGCGGTATGCTAAAATCACAGCAGGAGAGTAACAAGGCTGTTGTTATCTGCTTCTTGTGTTATTACCCCCCATTTTATCAAAATATCATTATCAGACTCTTTGGTGTTTTTGACACCACAGGCTGAACTCATCCATGCCTTCTCCCCGGGAGTGTTTCCTCACTGTGAAATACGACTGCTTTTGCAGGCCGGGTCCATAAATCTGAAAGTATACACAGCGCAAGGGAGCAACCTGTTCATCACTCTGCGGCTACTGTCACATCTGAATTTGGGGGAGACTGCACGGACAGACGTCTCCTGGTGAGCACCATTCCTCATCCGGGGGTAGGACTGTCTCAGCCTCCATTCCTAAGCCTGCACTGTGCCAATTAGCAGACAGCCTCCCCAGGTGGGGGAGATACACAGAGTAATTAAGAAATCACAGAGCCCCTCCATGATTAATGATGGTGCAGTCTTTTGGCAGAGGTGAGTTCATTCCTATGGTAGCCAGCTTCAGATTACATAAACAGATTCTAAGTGTCCAAATGGCCAACTGGGGCTCTAACATATCACTGAAATTCTGAAAATAGGTTCAGGAATATAGTATGTCTTGTAGATAAAAATAAATGCAAATTGTGAGTTTAAACACCGTTTGTATAAAATGTACTTTTTAAATTTTTACTTTGGTAATCACTGCAACCCCACATTGGATAAATAGTATAAAAGATGGATGGATGGATGGATGGATGGATGGATGGATGGATGGATGGATGGATGGATGGATTATTGTCACCAAAGTAAAAATGTCCTTTTATACCATGAAAGGCTAACTATAGTAAAAAATGTATTATCATTATGATTATTATTAGCAGCAACTCTGGATAAGTGGAGAATGGAATGTGTGTTTCATTAAATCATCATCTTGTGTTTAATATTGATAGAACATCACTTAGCAGGTGGTATATCAAAACAACCTTCATTTTTGTTGCCATTTACACAAGTTGGTTTGTCTTTTGGACCAATTTGGCTTAAGCACTTTGTTCGGGGATCTTACAGAAGATCCCTCTTGTCGCCTTCAGATTGTGGGATATCTCTTCCCTTATCCCATTTTCCTCTGGGTCACGATGACTCTAACTGGTAACTGAAAACGCATTGATGAGCAGAAAGGCAAGATTACTCCTCATCAGGAAACTGAGACCATTGGCACTGATGACCTGAACCTCTTCATTGAGAGCTTGCGTCTGCTCTTTAAATTTCTGGATTCCCATCCCCCTGCATCCTATCCAGGGTGTGCCCTGCCTCGTACTCGGAACTTTCTGGGATAGATGTCAGGCTCACTGCAACCCTGAGCAGTTATAGAAGATGAATGTATGAATGAGTTCTCTTCCACAGGTTAGCAACATTTTCCTATTTACTATGCTCAGCACTGTAACCATCTATTTATCATCCAAAATTAAACTGTACAGAGAATGACAGCAATACAGCAAGTCAGTTTGGATCTCTGTTTCTTGGCAGCAAAGACAAAGACAATTTTCCCAATGTAAAAAAAAAGTGAGGCTATTAATTATACTGCTGTCCAGCTGGGTGTCCGTCTCGTCGAATGGCACAGGTTCTGATGAATGCCTTTCTTTGTATCCACTTTTGCGAGTGGTGCTGCTACTCTCGAAACCGTCATAGAGCACATGAATACAGTGCTAATGTGGTCATTAAGAGGAACAACAACTGTGTATTGGCAGAGTTGGGTTGTGGTGATAAATTATCTAGGAAGTTAATTTCCAGTGCCAATCAAATGGTGATTTGCAACCTTTTCCAATTCTAGAGCCAAAACAGAGACTGGGAACCAATGAACGATTGGATCCTATCTCATTTATTTGCTGAGAAAAATATCTTTGTGGATGAATTATAGTCAGTCAGATCTCTTCATTAAATATTCTTTACCACAGTCATTTAATTTGTAGATGAATCCCCAGCCTCCAGTGTTGGGACAGAGATTGTAATACTTATCATGATGTCTGGCTATATATATTTGCATCGTAGGTGTCCTTTGAGGAATGTGTCAATTGATTGCTATCACAAAATAAAACAGCTATGTAAAATTTTTACATTCAGTGGTTTGTCTGTCTTTGTTCACCTCCAGTAGGTAATTTATTTGAATCCCATGGCTGGTGGAGTAAATAAAAATTGAAATAATACACATCAACTAAAATGATTAAGAAGTTCAAAGTGCAACAGATGTTCTCCATTATCCCCTTTGAAACTGGCCTGTCAGTAAAGTCCATCAGATATAAAAGAATATTACTGAATAGAGTGTCATTTATAAATCGCCTACGTGTACAAAATCTTAAAAGCGTAAAGGCGTTTAGCGCAGACAAAGTGTCTTAGCTGTCTCTTCTCTACGGTAGACCAAAGAAATTGGTAGGACAGCTGGTCTGGCCAGTTAGCAAGATGGTGGAGATGACAGCATGAAATGGCAGAAGCATGACTTCCTCAGGAAAATGACAGCTGACACAGATGGTCAAAAGGGAAGTGTAGCAATTAGTCACTGTTTTCTTTGAAATGTTTATACTGGTAGATTAAGCTAATTAAGCTAGACAGACACCAATTAGGCAAATTGCGAAGTAAAATTGGTTCTGTTTGCTAGCAATTTATATTATAGGCCTAATGCTTTGGAGAGAAATTATTTAGCATGTATAAAAATTGATAGCTTTGAATTTATATTTTAGTGCCTGTGATCCAAGCCTTGTGAACACTAAATATGGTTTATTTTTGATTTCTAAATTTGTATGAATCCATTTCTATTGTAGCAAATCTGGGATTTTATAAACATGCGTGTATTTTTATGTCTTCTTTTTACATCACGACTAATTTACTGTTGTCACATCTGGTCCAGAATTTAGTTTGCTAGTTACCTGGCACAGGTGTATTGGTTGTTCATGACTATGACCCTTAATTTCTATTTACTCACCCATGCAGTCAGTGTGTTTAAATTCTCCTTGCTCAGTCTTGATGTTTGGCTTGTTCTGCTTCATTGTGGTGGTTGGGTCATTTGGTTTAGCTTTCTAAATGAGCTACTAATCTCAGTTCTGACTTTCGGTTTCTTTTCTGGCTACTGGAAGTGTTCACCGTCTTGCTCCCTGACTTTTCTTAGCGCCGCAAGCTGACTTTTTGGTACCCGGGGCCTCGTTTATCATCGGTGCATCGGCACAGATGTGTGCGTATACCGTGGGTGCAAACATTGCTATGCAAAGTGTGAGATTTATCAAAATGTTCGTAAACTCAAGAATGTGCGTAAATCTACACACAAGTATGACCGTGTGTACAAATAAGTACCAATTGCAGAATAACGGAACTGCAAGTACACAGCAGCAGTTCTCAGACTGATCAGTTCTCAGACGATCAGATCACTATTAACTCTCTCATATTAGATCTAAATGTGATTACACATATTTGATGTTAAGTAGATGTGTGCATTTGTAGCCTAAGCCTGTAAAAAGCATGGAAAACATTTTTCCGTTTAAATTTAGCATATCACATCACTTGTGTGCAGTGCATTCAGTTTGATATTACTTAGCTGATTGTGTCCTGCCATCTGTGTTCCTCTTTCACGGTCCAGCTCCCTCCATGAAGGGAGTGTTGACACTGTCTCCTCCTTTCTCCATAACGCCTGAGAGTGATGCTTCTCCGATAACATTGACCATGCGACCAGCTAAGCTAGATGGCTGCTGTTCGCTTTGTCCTCTCCTAGTTATAGCAATGTCCCGTTCATACATTATCATTTGCTTCTTTGCTGACACCTTGAGGCTTTTTTTTCACCTCAGATGTAGTCCTCTGCTCAGATGAAGCTGCATTAACTCCATCTCTACTTAGGGTTACCAGTTTCAGTCTGAAGAAATAGAAGACGCCAGTATAATTATTCCAGTGGGGGTACCGCAAATGTTTTCTTTGTTTCATTTTAGAGCATGGCTACCCATAAAATTTGTTTAACCACCGTGACATAGCAGCAATTGCTGAAAGCTGTGAGTCTTGTGGGTGAAACACGAGACTTGATATGTATGTGTGTAGCTATATTTAAAATAATGTTTATGAAAATATGACACAAATTGCGCCACGTATTGTTACGAAATAGGACACAGCATTTTACCTTTCAATACGGGACGAGTGGCAACTCTAACTTGTGCCCACGCTGCAGCTTTTTTAGCTTATTATTCCAAAATAAAAATGCCATTTTGATTAGCTTCCACCTCCAAGAGAAGTACTTCTCTTTCCAATTGAGAAAAGTTGTTTTTTTCATTCTCTTTGCCATTTTTCTGAGATTATATCTCTTTTCACATTTCATTTGCATATTCAAGGTTTAAGTCATATATGTTTTCTTTGAGCATTTCTGCAGGCAAATGATCAGGTGTGAACAACTGTGATTTATCAAGGTTATGCATGTGGATGTGTATCCACCGGGTCTACGCAACTTTGGTAAATCTCAATTTTCTTGTGCATGGGCACACTCTACATTCCATGTGTATGACAGAGTTTACAGTTCTTTCTACGCAATGTTGATAAATGAGGCCCCTGGGGCTTGAGACCTGCTCAGCTACCTCTGGTGTGTACCCCATAATTAATCTGCAGCCCAAGTCTTGTCAGCACTTAGTATTCACAGCCTCGCCTGCTGATTAGGAAAACCTGATCATGTAGGTGTACCCTTTCATCGGCGACCATGTGTTGTGCTCAGGACCTTGTTAACAAAAAAAGACCTTTAGCTCTGCCCTGTTTGATGACCGTCTAAATCTTTTTTGGTTACAGTATGTCTCAATACACACTCTGGCCATTTATGCCGCATTTCCACCGCATGGTACCGGCTTGACTCGACTCAGCTCCACTGGGCTCGACTCAACTCGACTCGACTCTACTCGCTTGGCGTTCCATTTCCATTGCAGAAAGCTGGTGGTCATGACGCTGCACGTACTTTCCATAACGTCATCTTCAACGGTACCATGCCGTGGAAACACGCCATTAGTCCACCACATGTGTGTTGGGTTGTGGGAGGAAACCTGTATCACATCGAGAGACTGTGTAATCTGCTCTTACAGGCAATGGCAGGAATCGACCCCGCAATCCTGGAGGTGTGAGGCAGTAGTACTGCCTACTGAGTCCCTGTACTGCCCTGCTCTTGATATTCCGTTCGATTTGTTTCCAGCGTTTCGCTTATCTATGCAGTCTTTGAATTTGTTCGTATACAGGACTAGAATAAAAGGACAAGATGGGTATAATAGACATCAGACAACATAATCATCTGTACTGTAGTAGGACAGAGGTTATGATAAGCATTCATATTTACATTTGTTTGCTTTGTTGATGTCTGCATCAGCACCCATTACCATTTTATGCATGCAAACACAAGTGACTGCATTTGTTCTCCTGCTGCACAGCTGAAATATCTAGCTCAAGGTTACTATAGTAATATCCTTCCTGGCACTCTGGCCTCTGGATTGCAAGGCCATGTCCTTCAGTTCTTCAGTACAGTACTTGCTGCCCTTAGAATGGTAGTCATTTTATGTTCTTTTTTCAGAGCATAAATTCTGGTTAAGTATCATACTTGCAAAACTCTTGTAAAGGGCTGTTGATGGCTAAAGGCTTTATTTGACAATGATGCCTGAAGTAAGTGCTTGCAAATGTACACCGACCTTAGCAGCAATCAGATTAAAACCCACGCTTTGAAAGAGGTTTCAGGGAGCTCATGCCAGCTTCATGCACAAATGCATCTTGGAAGAAGCCGGGAGCATAAGAACCACAGATCTCG
>JAACJT020000002.1:8284340-8302511 GCA_009936485.2 Gymnarchus niloticus | reverse complement strand
GGCGCAAAGTCTGTTTTTTCCGCTGTCAAAATAACTAAATGGATTTGGACACGCCCATAAATGTTACTTGCACCTTGAGCTTTATGCTTTGCGTTAGATCGTCAAAATAGAGCCCCATGGACTTTAAAGAAATGGCATTTAAGTTATTTCTTAAGAAAATTTTTAATCTGTGAGACTAATGGCCCCATTGTTCTTTGTCTAAACACAGACAACAACGGCAATTAGAAACTTTTAATGCATACAATATTACACAAAGTGAACGACATCAAAATGGTAAACTACCATAAAGCTGGTATTATTAGTGGCATGCAAAATTTTGGCCATCCTTGTTTAAAATGTCAGTTACTGTGAATAGTTAAGTAAGCAGAAGATGAACTGATCACCAAAAGGCATAAAGTTAAAGATGACACATTTCTTGTCAGTGTTTTATGCAAGATTTGTGTATTATTTTTGTTTTGTACAATTGTAGAGTGAAACTTGTCAAACTTGTCCCTAAAACCAACAGCTAGGGGATCCTCTAAGCAACTCCCTAGCATTCTGAAAAATAAAATAATTCATGCTTACAAAGCATGAGAAGCCTACAAGAAGATAGCAAAGCATTTTCAGATTGCTATTTCCTCAATTAGTAATGTTGGAGGTCAAGTCGAGGTATGAAAGACCAAGAAAACTTCCTGAAAGAACTGCTCATTAGATTGCTAGAAAGGCAAATAAAACCCCCCATTTGACTGCAAAAGACCTTCAAGAAGATTTAGCAGACTCTGGAGTAGTGGTGTACCGTTCTACTGTGCAATGACACCTGAACAAATATGACCTTCATGGTAGAGTCAGCAGAAGAAAACCTTTCCTGCGTCCTAGCAACAAGATTCAGCGTCTGAAGTTTGCAAATGAACATCTAAACAAGCCTGATGCATTTTGGGAACAAGTCCTGTGGACTGATGAAGTCAAAATAGAACTTTTTGGCCACAATGTGCAAAGGTATGTTTGGAGAAAAAAGGGTGCCGAATTCAGGAAAAGAACACCTCTCCAACTCTTAAGCATGGGGGTGGATCGATCATGCTTTAGGCTTGTGTTGCAGCCAGCGGCACAGGGAACATTTCATTGGTAGCATTTGAGTAAATACCAGCAAATTCTAGAAGCAAACATCACACCACCTGTAAAAAAGTTGAAGTTAAAAAGAGGATGGGCCCCACAACAAGATAATGATCCGAAACACAGATCAAAATCTACAATGGAATACCTCAAAAGGTGCAAACTCAGAGTTTTGCCATGGCCCTCACAGTCCCCCGACCTAAACATCATTCTGTGGATAGATCTCAAAAGAGCAGTGCATGCAAGACGGCCCAAGAATCTTGCAGAATTAGAAGCCTGTTGCAAGGACAAATGGGCGAAAATCCCCCAAATAAGAATTGAAAAAGTTTTTACAAGCCGTGATACTTGCCAAAGGGGGTGTTACTAAGTACTGACCATGTCGGGTGGCCAAACTTTTGCTTCAGACCCTTTTCATTTTTTTAGTACTTGTGCCTGTGAATTATGGAAATAAAAATGTAATCTTGCTTAAAATATTACAGAAATGTATCATTTGCCAGGCAGTTGTGCTGACCTAGGGAAGCTTGTGCACTAGGGTGACCTTGAGTGAATGCCAAAAAACGAAAATTGAGCTATCGACCAAGACACCCTCTCATTTTGTTACATTTATCAACAGTAATGTTGGGAAAAAATTGCAGATTGAATCGCCGATTAGAAGACAACGCCCATTTTCACAGTGACCTCATTATTACAGATTAATGCTGAAAATTACAGTGAAAAGCTGTCATCATGTACTTTTGAACAATGATTCAGTTATTCAAACATAAATTACAATCACATTAACCAAACATAAATACTAAGTGTTTCAGGACATTTTACACACTGAATTGAATATCTGCTGAAAAGAGTGTAAATTCACTACAGCTTCTGTGAGTGAGCACCATCATCCAATTGCCATTGCAAGCTGGAACTTTATCACAATAATGCATTTGGTGAGGGGAAAAAAACTTAGAGGATGTCTTGGCCAGAAGCTGAATGTTGAGCTTTTTGGGCCACCCCATTGCATACCTTACAGTTTTATAAATCCACATATCAGCAAAGGCTGCTCAACTTCTGAACATCAGGCAGAATGCATGCAGCTTGACTGACTGTGCCCTATTATTATGTATTTTAATCTCGTCTGATAATGCACTGAAAGTTAGAGGCAGGAGCAATAACTTACATGATAAAATGTAGCTGCAACAGCCAGTAGAGTTCCTCTGCAATAAGGGGTATTTTTGAACATGCACAAGATTTAAAAAATATATAAGATATATAAGAAAAATAACTTTTGGAAGTGATAAAAAATAGTCCAATGGCTCAGCAAGATGGAAGATGCATGGATAGTCAGAAGGCCATTTTATGTGATTAATGTGAATTCTTAACTCACATTTTGGAAGAACTCAAAGCATTTCAGATGCCATCTATTAACTGTTGAATGCCTCTGTAATAAGGATGGCTCTTCCAGGTGTCCCTTCTCAAGACGTTTCCAGGGGAAGCTTAATACATCAGCGGTCCTTATGTATTAAGGGGAGCCTGAGATGGGTGATTTTTATGTTGCACATAACTGTGATTATGTGTAGGCAACATTTTCCTGACATTTTCCATGTCCACTTTGTTTTTGAATGTCTCTGTGGTGAAGTAGTAGGCGATTGGGTCCAGCATGGCATTGAGGCAGGCCAACAAGAGGCTGTGATGGAAGGTGCGGCACAGGGCAGGGCTCATGCCTTCTCTGTATCTGTAGAGCAGACCCAGGCTGAGGTGGTAGGGCAGGAAGCAGACAAGGAAGATCAGGAGGCTGGCGGCAATCATCCTCTGGATCTTTCGGCTGTCGATCACTTTCAGCTGGGCCACAGTGCTGCGCCCGATCGCACGCACCATGAACCAGGAGCACACTAGCATGGTGGTGAGAGGAATTGTGAAGCCAGTGATGAGGGTGGCAGTGACAGCAGCGGGCTGGGTGGCAAAAACCGGCGAATTCCCGAAGCAGGTCTGGTTGTTAAGGTTTCGCATATCTCGTTTCGTCAAGTATGCGGGCAGGCTGGCCCCCCCAGTCAGCAGCCACACTCCAAGACACACCAGTGGCGCCTTCTTACGGCCATTCTTGACGAAGGACGACATGGGGAAGCAGACGGCCATGCAGCGATCGAAACTCATGCACATCAGCAAGAAAATGCTACCGTACATGTTGACGAGGAGAAACAGGCCGATGATATCACAGAGGCTGGAGGACAACTTTGACCCTCCCAGGTGATAATAAATCCGGATCGGCAGAGTTAAGACTAACAGCAGGTCAGCCACAGCAAGATTGGTCATGTAGGTGGTGGTGTGGGAGCGGGACTTAGCAGAGCGGAAGAAGATCACCAGGGCAGTCAAGTTTAACGTCAGGCCAGCCAAGAAGACCAGTGAATATGTAGCCACAAACAGCTCATTTTTTTGGTCGATAATGCAGTCATGAAGGGAAATACTGGTGACATTTGACATGACGTCTTCCTATATCTGCATTTCAGGAGCTCTCTGTGGGGGTGAGACAGGAGGGCAATAAGACTGTTTCGTTCAATTAAATTGATTGGACTGCTGTTCTCAACATGGCTGGCTTAGTGCTAGAAGAAGATTAATCAGAAAAAATTAAATCCAGGAGACGATAGATAAGAGGAAAAAAATCTCTTATGTGAGTAATAAAAATCAACACCTGGGGGGTGTGAGATGGGTGTTGCTCAATATCTGCATCAACATACTTGATTTGCTCCCATAAAATGTCAACGTGCAATTACATTTGTTAATTACTTTAGAGAACAGCATTAGATAAGCAGCTAAATGTAAATCTGTCTGACGAAACATCAGCTCCACCCAGGCATTGGTAGGAGAACAGTGTCATAAAATACAGGACACAAACTTCCGTCTTACTCTGCATCAGAGAAATATGCTTAATGGGTTAAAAGAATTCAGGTCATCTGACAATCTAGCCGTTCGTCCATAACTGTCCGTCCAGCACAGGGTGACAGTGAGCCTTAATCTTAATTCAGAAAGCAGGAGCACAAGGCCTGGATGGCATGCCAGTCCTTCATAGGGCACATATTAATGAAAACTAGACCTTACAGTATTTCAGATACTTGAGTGTCTAGTTGACATTTTAGTTAGGATGAAAATTCAAAAACACTTTGAAGAACATCTAGCTGACATTTCAGATAGAGATGAAATGCATTGTCACCTGGAAGAACATTCAATGACTGCTTTAAACATTGTCAGCAATATAATGTTGCAATAGTCTAAATAGTTGACTTCTCATAGATATCAAGTGCCAAGGAAAAAGTGACTTCAAAATCCAGAGCAGATGAAAGTCATTTAGAACTTACTGTAACTTTTCCCATTGTTAATATTAAGCTCTTCAAAAAGACTACTCTTAACAGATATTAGCTCTGATGTAGCACCTGTGGCATAGTGGGTAGCATTGTGACCTGAAATTATAGCCAGTGTTATAGGCTGAATTACTGCCCCACCACTGTGAACATAAAGCTTACACACTCACTGCATGTTCCTATGACTCCATAACTTACCGTACCACCAGTCCCAAGACCTGTGGATAGGGAGCCTGTCCAAATTGCCCTTTGTGTGTGAGCTCAATGTTACACCAGCTTGCCTGTTATTGTACGTTGCCACTGACTCATGCCTTTTGATTCTCACGTTAATGATTCAAATCTCATGGCCTGTGAAATGATCAACCACTTCAATGTTTAAGGTTGGAAACTTTCACGGTGCTTGTGAGATTCAATTTTCACAGCAAGAATTCATAAGACCAGCTGCAAATTGCTTTTTCTATAACTACATTACTATTGAAAACAAGGCTTTTCATACAAGCTAGAAGTCAGACTAAATATTTTGCAACATATCATTCCCAATGAAGAGCTACATGCCAACCAGCAACTGCAGGCAAGTAAAGATCCTAACACAGCATAAGTTACTGGAGGAAGGGGGAAACCACTGGAACTGGCTTTGAGGGCATATTTCAAAACTTACAGTGACAATTAAATTTTTAGTGGCTCCCCATTGGTTCAGCATGTTTTTGTATCACCATCAAACTTACATCTGAGGTAAAAAAAAAAAAAAACACCCACAGCTTCCTTCTTTACCAACAGCTTTTGTTCAAAGAGAAAGCAACAAAGAATTAAGAATAATTCAGGGTTTTTCAGACATACAGCTTAATGTCACTGAGTCTGAACTGCACAGCCATTTGATATTTCCACACATTCATTGTGACTTGTTGGGTTCCACAGAAAATAACAAAACAGATATCATCATAGCCCCAGACACAAAGGCATACAGACTTCTTGAGATGTTAATACACAGCACCATCTTTTGTGCCTACTGTAAACCTGTGAATGCCTCATACAGGCTTATTACTTCACACCAGCTGACAAATAAGGTTGCTAATTTACCAATTGGCTCATTCATTTAGAATTTTGAGGCCAATCACATAACATAATAAATTGTAGATTTTTTTTGTGAGAATGGAGTCAAATAGGGGTCAATATTTCTGCTTTATAAACAGCGTAAGCAGGGCCAGATACATGCAAAAGATCCTCAAAAGTACATGTAATCTGAAGATAAAGTGCCTACTGGGTCCCATTCATTCTTTTGTAACATGAAATAGATGTTAGTATGTTTTGTGTCAACATCAGTTGAATTCTTACAGTGCAGCAATCAGGATCTCTCCCCCCAATGCTAAATGTGTGTAGTTCCTGTAAGTGATGTCAGTAACATACTTCACCACCAAGTTTGGCATCTTCACCTTTGCTGCAACTAACCAAACAGCAGAAGTCTGGGCAGCAATCCTCTGAAATAAATGTCAAAAATTCTGGATCAATGTAGATGGCTTCAGTGATTTCTTTTTTTTTTCATTTTTTCTGCTCTAATGTTTCCAAAATAAAAAAAAATTTAAACTAGAAGCATGGTCATGTTTTGGCTGAAAAATGAAAAAATGCGGTCAGTGTTGGTGTTGTTTAATGGTCGACATGGTTTCTGTCATCAAGTCATGCGTAAAGTACTCAAGTGATATTTGCTCTGGGTTTCCGTACAGAATAGCAACAAAAAAACGACTGGCTCTTATTTGTGTTCCGCTCCCACTGCTTGTGTTTTGAAACCATGGAACTGGTGTGGCACATGCCACAAATAAACAACCACCTGCTTGACTGGCTGTTGAGAAGTCCGAGATACAGTCTCTCTGCTAGACTTGATTTGCAGGGCTGTGTGCAGTCATGCATCCTCCCCATTCAGAATATAACCAGCAGGCAGAGATCAGTGCTAACTATGAAGTCCTTTCTGCCTATAGTTCTGATACAACATGCAGTAAATTTTGGGCTCCATGGCCCCCCGTGACCCTGCACAGGATAAGTGGTTGGATGGATGGATGGATGGATGGATGGAGTAAATGTGAAATGGGTAGTACTGGGCTAAACTTAGTTATGGTAAGCTAAACTATAGTTTAGCTAGCAAGGTTTGACTTTTAGTCCAGCTAGCACAGTATAAGTTGAACACACAGCCTTTATGATTCTAAAGAACCCGACTTAAAATGCTGTCAGTTTTTAGTCCGCTCCCTGTGAAGAACATGGAGTACACTACCTTCACTTCCTGAATGTTACTTGTCCCTGGCTGTAAGTTATTACTGAATTCACTGGAGACGATGAGATTCAAATTCCTGCAATGGACAATAACAATATTTTTCTCATTATCATCATTTAACCGTCAATGCTTTTAGAGAAGCATTTTTCGAAATGTGAGTAATAATCATTTCTGTTCTTATTTAAAGTAGCCATCTTCCTTGAGGAATTGTCAATTTAGTTAAGGTCAAATGTTATTTTGTGTTTCTGTTCGTAGAACATCTTTGTCACTTTTCTCAAAAACGTGAATCAAACGGCACACCTGTACTGTGCCTCTCGTTCACATGACTTGTCTTACGGGATCTGGTGCAGTATTGATAGGATAATATGGACCACTGAACAAATTTGTGTCCTCGGATGTCATGTGGGGATGGTGATCTGCAATATTATGTTATGTAGAAAGCAGGCTGCAGCCTACGTTTGGTTTCTGATAGTATTCTGGAGAGAACTGTAATACAATCCTCTTAAAGGTCACTACCAGCCAGCTCACAAAATATGACCGCTGTCTGTGCGAATCTTCATATGTTAAGTAATTATTTCTTTATTACTAATGTTTTGATTTTGCACTAGCTGTTCATCTTTTACAAATTGGGTTTGGTTAATGTAGTCACATTTTCATTTTGTCATAGTTTTTGCAATTGAAATGCTTCATATGTTTTCTTTTTCTGCTTTTTTAAACTGGCATGCAAAAGACAAGCAGAGTTGAAAAGAAGTGTGTATACTGGAAGGCCAAAAAAGCAGGGTGAAGCAGATTGTAATCTGGCATTCCTGTCATCAGATACTAATGACAGTCCAGACTGCCTCTGAAAGTAACAACAGTGTTGAAGTCATTCCTCAGATAACATTGTCGTGCATTTGCTTTAAAGCACAGAAAATATTAACAATAAAGCCAATTATATGACTATTTTATTTCTTAAGTGCTGTTGACACAAAAGCTTAACTGCCTTGAATAAATGAAAATATAAGTAAACCTACAATACCATTCAAAAGTTTGGGGTTAATTAGAAATTTTCTTGTTTTTGTAAGAAAAGCAAGTTTTCTGTAAATTAAAATGATACCAGATTGATTGGAAATTCAGTCATCATTAATGTTATAAATGAGTATCGTAGCTGGAAATGGCTGTTTTTAATGGAATGTCTACATAGAGGCCCATTATCAGCAACAATTAGTCCTGTGTTCCAACGAAATGTTGTCTTTGCTAATGCAAGATTATAATTTTAAAAGGTTAATCGATCATTAGAAAACCCTTATGCAATTCTGTTAGCAAGGTCTGCAGAGCTGTAGTTGCTGCAAATGGAGGATTCTTTGATGAAGTTTGAAGGACACAGTTATTTCAATTAAACATCATTATTTCTAACTTTGTCAATGACTATATTTCCCATTCATTTTGTTATATTGCCTATTCAAACTCATTTCATGTATGTTTTGTGGAAAACAAGGAAATGTCTAAGTGACCCCAAACTTTTCAACGATAGTGTATAAATATGATGTTATAAGGATTTATTCATTATTATGAAATTCCAAAACTCTAATCCATGAAATTCCTTTTTTAATACCTGAAAAAATACTACCAACATTTTTAATATCTACTAAGCAATTCGACATTTATATATATATATATATATATATTAATTGCTTGATTCCTCAGTGAAGATCTGACGGAAAACAGTTAACATACCTGACACTTGAACTGTTACCATTCCTTGTTTATGCATGCACCCACACGTAAACACATAAACACACTCATCGCTTTAACCCAATTTGTGATTCAGGCAAATTTTACATCGGTAGACTCGTAATGCGTGAGGCTGCTACTAAAGTTAGAAGACATCGTGCTAATGTGCAATCAAGTTAAGGTAGGAAAAGTAAGCTTGTCTAATTTCTTACTTTCTTAAACTGTACATGGGATGGTAGCCCGGGGATTAAAACAAACTGGCTTTATCTTTTGCCACACATTGCTGCAGGTAAAGATGTTGAAACGATGAAATTCGAATCACACATAGCACATATCTGACAAAAAGGGGTAAAGCCTAGACGTACATGGGATCCCTATTTTTTATTTATTTTTTTGTCCCTTACCTTCAGCTCTTTTCTCTTGCATCAGTGACGGGCACATATAACGTGCACTCAGCTACTATCTGCTGCCTCTGTGCTTTTCCGCTGTGATATTTGCTTAAACTTGCACGCTCACCCCCCCGCCCCACACACACACACACACACACACACACACGCGCGCGCGCGCGCGCACGCACACACAAACAGCCACGCACCATAATAGATACAACATGAGAATGCAAAGCGGGTCAGATACTTATTTCTTACTTTCCTACTGTGCGTTTTGGATGTTTCACAAATTAGTGTCAAGCGACATTTTCTCTATATTTTGCCTATGAAAAAAGCAAAGCATACAGACAACAGTGAAAACCAGCCCCTTCTCATCATGTGCAACACTACATGAGGTTATGTTTTCATGTACGTAGCTGTTCTTTAATTTTTGTACATGTAACCTGTGTTTTCCTTCAAGCCTGGCCAGAAAGTAGTCATTTCACTTTTGACCCATTTGGCGGGTTTCTGAGACCACTGTCTCCTGTGTTCATTCTCTTTTGTACTCTGAGTGTCAAATGAAGAAGATGATCAAGCTCTGCATTTATCTGCAAGCCGGAAGTGAAAAATAATAGCACAGCACTTTTTTATATTTTCACCAGTACATGAAATGTCTTGTCCTGGTTACTCGAACCACAGTACTATAGAATCCACCACAATACTATCATCCTAAAGCCAGTATACTGCTCGCTTTGAATAAGACTCCTTCATAAGTTTTGGCTTTTTTCATGTGCTTCTCTGCCTGTCATTCATTTTCATGAATCTGGCTCATAACAAATCTAGAAAGGTTACAAGTACGCATGGAGTTTTCACTAAATTAAAAAGCTAGATTATTATCAAGGCAGTGCCATCAGCAAAAGGAAATGCTTCAAATAACTAAATGCATTATTCTAACACCATCTGTGAAGACATTTTAGCCTGAAAAACAAGCTGTTATGATGACCAGACCTGCAACAGATGGCAGTTTGACGACTGATGTTCCGATACACTACCAGTCAAAAATTTTTGCATGCACTAAGATTTTCAACATTTTCAATGTTACTCACATAATTTTCACAAAAAATTCTAGACTCTCAATAGTGTATATGTAAATGTTGTAATTTGTCATTGCAAACCATGCAGTTCAACTCCAGCCCGAAGGAGATTTATGAATACTATAAGGTAATAAACATAATAACCCGTAAAAACCATAAACCAGGCCCCAGGAGTGTTGGAATGAACTTACAGAGCAATAGTTAATGTCCCTTGAAAGAATGCCTCAAGTTTCCTCTGCTGTTGTAGCTACTAGAGGAGGCTGCTTTGATGACCCAAATATATGACCAATTTTCTTGCTGATAAAGGTATTCAAAGGACGTTGAACGTTAATGCATTATTTTTTAGCAATGAATATTGTGCGTCTGGAATTTTTGGCGAAACGTGAGTAACATTGAAAATGTAGAAAATCTTAGTGTGTGAAAAAGCTTTTGACTGAGTGTATATTTTAAAAAATCGTCTGAAGTTTCACTTAAATTCTGTTAGCCTAAGTGTTGCTAGCATATGGAATCGAGACATCTGAATTCACAGTTCAATTCCAGTAGTTTTTCCCTAAATTCAATGCATTTCAGTAACCTGATGCCTGTTCAAAAAGAAGAAGGAAGACAGTTTGCAACATGAAACTTTACAATGCAACGTGTATGATGCAATAAAACAGTACTCACAGGACAGGAATATTCCTTTTAGATTTTAACATAGCGTACTAATTGTGAAAGTCATTTACACAATTGTGCAGATGAAGTGCTTATGATGTTCATGTCGATGGCTGCATGCATGTGCAAAGAGAACTAAATAGGAGAGGTTTCCACATACATGTCAGTGACCCCATTAACCAAACCGTAGCTTTGCTGCTGAGTGGTTCATGCACTGAGGACACTGGGCAAGATTCTGTCCTCAGTGGTGTACTTGGCAGGACCCACAACAATCGTAGGAGCATCCTGTGGTGGCTTTGGGTTCATCCTCATGTTTGTTCAAGGCCCAGAAAAAAATGGCAGATGTTCAATGTGGAGGAACTGAGAGTACAGAGAGAAAGGATAAGCTGGAGATGAAGCATAGACAAGAAAAGACTGGGACATACTCAGAAAGAAATGGAAGGGAATGGATAGGGCATTTTATACTTTCTGCTGGTACAGGCACTGTATTTGTTCTTACTAATACTTATTATTAAGTGCATACTTTTATTAAAACAAGCATCAAACTCATATTACAGCTGTCAGTAAAAAAAAACCTTGTGTCTTGTGACTTCAAGGGATGAAGACAGAAAAAATAATTAATAGAAATTAATATCTATGACAAATACAGTAAAAGGAGGCTCATCACACATGGGTTGTGGTTGTGGGTTAACCCTACTGTATAATACAGCAGATCATCATTTTTTTAGGAGGTAGCCAAGACCAAGACCTAGAGCAAGAAAACTGTCTCAACCTGATGACATATTTGAAATGAACATTTAAAATTGTTACTGACAATCCATAGACTATAGATTCCTTTTGGATTATTTAATAGTTTATATGACGCAATAAAGTACAGTCTTGCTTATTATATATATACGGTAAGTTGGCATTTTCACCCTCATATTTGAAATAGTTTGGGAATTTCGCTGGTATCTGGCCACTTCCAATAGAAAGCATAATAAGTCATCTAATACTGTCATGGAAATTATGCTTAGCAGGATGAAGTTGTGAAAACATGATCTCAATCTATATTGCTGACTGAGCACATCTTATAAAATGTACAACCCAAGAATCTCAGTATGAAAACCTCTTATGTGAGCTTGCCCAAACGGGGTGGGGGAGGGGAGCATTTTAACGGTATAAACAGGCATGTTATTTGTCCTGCCCACCAGCTAAACCAGATGTGTTTGATATCTCGCAACCACAAAGCGGAACACTGAAATGGCCATTTCTCTGCAATGAAAAAAAAAAACACTGTTGTAGCAGTAGCTGATAGTGAAATATTCAAAGCAAGAAAATATCATTAGCTGGCACACATGAGAAACGCATGCAGGAAACCCATTCTCCAGAGCACAGCTGAGTGGTTATTGCTCGAAATAGTGCGAGCTTCAGCCAGCACAGAATGCAAGCATAACACCTCACCCTGGAGACTTACAGAAAACTGTTTTGTGCAAAGGTCATTCCTTACAAAGTAATAGAGACATGCAAGGAACCTGCTAATATTTAATATTCCATAGGCATGAAGATACTACTGCATTGGAAGGCAAGGTACAAAAATGAATCATAAATTTCTTCTCTTTGTGCTAGGATATTTTTATTAATAACTACAGAAACCATGTCCAGCATGCCATAGGTACATATATAGATAGATAGAAACTTTTAAAATTGCAAGAAAACAGTTACATGCTCATAAACATACAGGGTTTTGAGACCATTTGCGCTTTTGCATCATTCCTATACATAGACCACATAGTGAACTGAAACAATTTTTTTTCACAGCCTTTGCAGTAGGCTGGTGTTGTAGGGGCTAAGCAACGGTTTCTGCTCTTAGCTTTTACTAAAAGTTAAACCATCCATGCCACACTCATAAGAAAAGTACATCAGAGTGGAATCAATATTGGATTTCAATACTGATTTATCCTTCTCATCATCCCAAGTAAAAATGATACATTTAATATCAATTAAAATCAGAAGACATCTTGAGAAAAATACATGCTTTATTGCTTATAATATATGCACGGCACAGCTGTATAAATGAATTGTGCATAAAAACATTACAATCCATTCTCTTTTCCTGAGCTTCTTATCTAGTGCTGGGTCACAGTGAACCAAGAAGCAAATGCCAGGGAATACGTGGCAATGTAATTTACCCAGTCTTAGGACTTTTTGAGGAAAATGGTATTCAGTGGTACTTTGAAAAAACTAAAGAATTGTTTTATCCAACACTGTTTTTAATGTTCCCTGTTATACAGTCAGATATTTTAACCTATGGTTGAACTGAATAATTCAAGATCAAAGTCCGACTCATGCATCACTGTATAGTGACATCATTGAAGGAAATAAACAGGATGCCTTAAATGCGTATTATAAATGACGAAATAAATGCCATTTACACCAAAATAAAACACAAACTTTTCTAAACCAGACCCAGTTCAAATATGACTCAACCCAATAATATGGTTTTGATCAGTCAAACTGAAAGTATCTTATGAAACTCGCTAACTACACATTTTCAAAAAAGTTATAGCATAAATTTGGAGGGACTTCTATGCTTTTAAAATACTGCATTCATTTGATAATATAAAACTTAGGAGTAAATATTCCGCTTTGAAGATAGAAGACAGTTGTACTTTGGTTAAGTTTGTCTAATCAGTTTCATGCATGTTTCAAACACAAGAGGGCGCTGACTTCTTTATATGCAAGTACGTTATAATTTTACTGCATAGAAGCCTCGTTTAAAATCCAACCAGGATGCAAAATTGCTGATTTTACACAATGTTTCCACCAAGTGGTTATCTCTTAGAATATTACTTAAGTTTTCTGTGTGTAAAGGAAACACCCATTTCCCCGCCACAATAACAACATTTATTATAAAACATAATGCTTTCAGTTTTGTTTTTGCCTTTACAAAATAGGTCAAGATATGGTATGTACAACATATAGGTCAGCTAAATATCTTTACATTAAGCTTCTTTTATCAGTACATGTACAGAGCTGGATATTTTAATTGTTCAAGGCTACAATAAAAGGTCTCATGCCTATAAGCAATACTGTCGGTTGCTGCACGTTAAACCATGAGCTCATTGCCGGGAAATTCACAGACTCCAACTGGAAGGAGCATTTTGCACAATAGGGAGATTAATCAAACTATAGCTGTACTCAGAATTAGTAGTTAATACTCAGAAAGCTGTAATTCCTATCATAACTTCAACCAATGCATTCGTCCATACAATTTCAATTTCTAGATGTGTTATAACCCTTTTTTATCAGATCATTTCATAAACACTGATCTGCACTGAATTTATGACAAAACTACTTTCAGTCTTAAAATTTAATTTTAGCCCAGCATCCATGAGCTGTGGAACTAACTGTAATTTTATGCTCCAAATTCAATTAAATCCAATTTTACAGCATCTTTAACAAGGAGCACTGTCACAAAGCGCTTTACATAGTCCCGGGCCCAGAGTCCCCAGAGAGTAAACCAAAGGCGACAGCAGCAAGGAAAAATTCCCTCAGGAGGAAGAAACCTTGGGAGGAACCAGACTCAAGGGGGAAGCCCATCCTCCTCTGGCCAGCAAATCATCACAAACCTTATTAAATATTTATAACAGCAATACAAACATTCTCACAGAATCTAAGTGGGTATTCAAGGAGTGAATTATCCATAATTCAAAACACCAAAATATTGATACTCTCATGTAACATCTAATTGCTACCAAATAATAAATGACATTACTCTCAGCCAATAATGTATTATGCTCAATAAAACAAAGTTCTAAATGTCTTTCTCAGCATAGTCAAACTATACAACACCTCATGACAGCAAGAAAAATAGGGGAATCTCCCCCAGGAACAAAAAGTTTTCAACGGGGAACTCCCCACCTTTAGCTAAAAATATTATGGGGAAACTCCACACTCTGTAGTCCTAAGTTATTTATAACGTCAGGCATTATGGGTAGGGGTACTCGGGCTGTGGTCTATTTTCATTCAGCGCTGGCTGGTTTAAGAAAGACTGAAATCCCTTGGAGTTCTTGGGGTTGCATTGGCTTGTTTTGGTTATTGCAGGCATTATCCTTGATGGAAGGAACACTGTGTTTTCTTGAAGGAACCACAGCCCAGGAGGGCTCCATTCCACAAACCAGTTCCTTGGGGGGCTCCTGGTGTTCTCTAGGCAGACCCCAGCAAGCGTCTCACTCTCTTATTCAGCCAGTCACACCTGCAGAAGCCCCATGCCTGCGTCCAGCGAAAGCTCTCTGAGGCCAGGCAGTACACCAGTGGGTCCAGGCATGAGTTAATGCTGCACAGGGCCATGGCAACACGCCGTGACGGGTAGGTGAAACGAAGGATGGGGCAAGCAGGCAGAGTGCCCATCCGCGCCAGCGTATGCAGCAGCTGGTTCAAATGGTAGGGGGTGAAGCAAAGTAGGAAGACACCGAGGACCAGGAGCACCATCCGCAGGGCCCGCCTCCGTATCCTGCGCGAGCCGTGCCGCATGGATGCTCCACTGCTGTCTTCCGACGTGTCCGTCCCGGGATGGCGGCTCAGCAGCCTGCAAGCGATGAGTGGGTAGGAGGTGGCAATGACGGAGAGGGGCAGGAAGAAGCCCAGCACAGCTGCAAGTAGGCTGATAGAGGAGACACGGCCATGCCAAGAGCCCGAAGAGAAGTTCTCCATGCAGGCAACGAGGCCAGAGGGGAAGGGCCGAGTTACAGGGCCCCGCAGGGTGAGGTAGAGAATGACACTAGCTAGAACCAGCCACACCTGCAGTGAGGGCAAGATGCAAAAGCCATCGTGAGTTCTCTACAAAGCTAACATCAGTCTAAATATCCTGGCCTCATCTACATCAAGTCATCAAACTCCCAATTAACCTTCAAGAAGCGTCACAAAACTCATCTCTTCTGGGAACACCTCTAACTCATCCAGCAGCTGACCTTTTCTGTTACTGACTCCCCCCTTCTTCAGATGTGCTTCGTGATGATCTACTAGGATTTTAGTTTTTAGATTTGAATATAAATAACTTAAGATTGTAAATAAGTTCTGGTAGGAAAGATGTTGTTCAGCTCTTGCTCCAGTGCCAACCCGCACTTTGTTGCTAGACCTTCCCAGGATGCTCAGCCTAGCTGCACTTACACCTTGGGTAGCTCCTTAACTACTGTACACTTGTGTTGTACTACATTTGCCTCACACTATGTAGCTTTGGACAAAAGCGTGTGGAAAATAAATAAAAAGCGAAGGTAATGTGGCATCAGTGGATCATTCCCGCAATTTTGCATCACCTAGTAGTAAACTAAGGTTATCTGGGTAGAGGCCAGCACCGGCAGTGTTTTGAGTGTTTTGAGGTCACTGACTAAAAGTGTTGGGTAACGTAATTCAGCCTTACCAAGCAGGACAGCAGGATCCGGTATTTAGGGTGCCGTACGCGAAGAAAGAGCAGTGGATGTACAACGGCGAGGTAGCGATCCAGCGAGATCAGCATGAGGAAGAGGGAGCTGCCATACAGGTTCCCAAAGAACAGCATGCCATTCACTTTACACGCAGCCTCTCCAAAGGGCCAGTGATTGTGCCCAGCATGGTAAAACACATTGAAGGGTAACGTGAGGGCAAAAAGGAGGTCGATAACACAGAGATTGACGAGAAAAACATGTGAGGACTGTGTAACAGACTTGGAGTGCAGGAAATGTGCCAGAGCTGTTATATTACCGACCATGGCGAGCACGAAAACAACGCTGTAGACAATCGGCAGCAGCAAGTACTGAAAGTCAGCGCTCACTCCATCGCACATTTCTGTTAGGTTAGAGACTTCCCCTTCGGTCAGGTAGACCCAGCTGGTATCGTTCCCATACTTGCTTCTAGACATGTTGAGTATTTTTGCATTAGCTGTCGTACTTTGGGTGTCCATAAATGTCCAATTTCAAAATCTGCCAGAGGGAAATAATCAAGTTAGTGTGGATAACACTGCGCAATACATGTTCGAGACGAGACGCTCCATAAGGGCAGGAGTTAAGCAGCCAAGCAAATTAAGTAACTATATTTGTAAGACTGTATTGACAGAAATGTTGAAAACGTGATTCTTGCTTCATAAATAAAGAAAGATGAAAGTTGAAAGATAGACGGGATGATGGATGTCTACTAAAATCCAGTTTGCTTTTCCTGTGGTGTTTGACATCTTATCTGAATTTAAATGACATTTATATACGTTTGTTCATTTCCACGTAGGCTATATATATATAACCAGAAACGTACCCCTGCTCAGCTCATAGAGAAATTTTTCAAGAAACAAATGATGGAGTGGAAACAATCACGTGGCTATTCATAATGTTCAGTTTGACTCATGTTAATCAGCTCAGCATAATAATACGACAAGCGAAGATACCTGACAAAGATAAGCATGTCAACAAGCGGACGCAGATCGCTGCTTTTTATCACAGTACACGCCTATGTTACTCCTCGTTAAAAAGCAGGCGAGACACGCAACTCATTTTTTCCCTCGATTATACAAATAGGTTGAATAAGCTGTTTAATATACATAACACGTGAATCATCACTTAATATAATAGCTGCTCCATTTACCTTGTTACGGATTTTAAGACCTCTTCTGTCTTGAAACTTTCACAGAAGAACTGTACTTAAGCTTCGGGAATTCGTGTTTGTCTCAATAAATGGTTGACAGGAGTGTGACGAAATTCAGGAAAAGGCTTTAATAAATTCTGGTGTTTCCCGCTATTGAGTCTTCACAGTCGTGTTTTTCCGCTTTTACAAGTAGTGCGCATGCATGAATTACTTGTGTTTTGATGTTAATTATAGGCAAACTTGCTATTAATTAGCGATAACGTTTATGGCTAAGCAGAGACGATAAGAAGTCGTGGCTGTTAATTACCACACTATACGTTAACTTTCACAATCTAGCTACGTATTAAGTTTTAAAAATGCATTTTTTTTTCAAAATCGTCCCTTCGATTTTATATGTAAAGCTTGTTTTAAATTGCTAAAAGTGAATAATTAACTGGAAAACAGACTTCTTATTGAATATCTGGGAAGTTCCCTCGGTCAAGTAAAAATGCACGTACGTGATCTTTCAGGTATGACTTAGACAAAGCGTTATTGTTTTGAAACATTATTATATCTAGATGCAATAGTACCACAAACTATCTCCACCGTTTGCCATGCCAATGGCCTGGCGTGGAAAGCGATCTCTGTTTCCGTAAACGGAAACCTGGATTCTGGCAGCTGTTTAACATATACCTTATAACACAGCAAGGTAACCTTAATTTATGACCTTCAATAAAAATGAAGCATTTACTGAGGTCCATTCACAAAGCCCTCCAGTATACCCGTCAAACCCATGTCTACAGAATAAACCCGTTTGTAAGTGAGGCTTTGTTCAGTGCATTACTAGTGCCACCTACTCGTTAAAAGGAAGGGTTATAAACAATACAGTTGTGCAAGGCAAGAACCGTGATGTATCGACCACTACGTTTATATATAAATTTAACCATTCAATACAGGTCCATAATTTCTGCAATGCCTTTAGTTTTATTTAACAAGGCTATTTTTGGCAGGCTGTGTCCTGGCTTCGGTCTTACCTCACGGACCGCTACCAGTTTGTTAATGTCAACAATGAATCCTCTGATCATACTAGA
>JAACJT020000002.1:8249235-8275660 GCA_009936485.2 Gymnarchus niloticus | reverse complement strand
ATGAGATGGATAGACAGTGTAGTGGAAGCAATGAACATGAGTTTGGGCAGGCTTCAAGAGGCAGTGGAGGACAGGGCAGCCTGGCGTGCTGTGGTCCATGGAGTTGCGAAGAGTCGGACACGACTGCGTGACTAAACAACTAGAAGCATGGCTCTAAATAAATATGTCTTTCAGGTATTACACCTTGTCATTTTATTCAACTAAACATAAAATTAAAAAATAAATCAATCTTAAAACTGAGTTGTTAAAAACGGAGATTTGCAGTGAGGTGTAAATGCAAGCATCATTTGAGAGTCAAAAAATACTAGCACATGTTAGTTTGCCAATGTGGTGTGACTTTATTTAGCTTCACTGCAAACCCTAAACGGAGCCCCGTGTCCCGGAATAATGACATGGGCGGTGCGCAGCGCCCCCCGCCGGCTCACTTCCTGCACTGCAGGGTTCTCACTCAGCTCCCGCCAGGTGTCCTCATCGGCGTAGTTCTCAAATAGGTCCCCTGCCACCAAGACAGTACCAGCGGAGGTTCCGGTCACCAGTACGCTTACGTCACGGCCAGTATGCCCTGGCGTGGGAACTACAGAGACCTGAGGAAAAGACGCAGTCATGCGTAGAAAATGCGTTAAAACAACAATGGACATGTAAAAGATAAATCTCAAAAGAGGAGTTTAATCTGTATATTGACTGTTAATGACGGACATATCTCATGTTTAAATTTATTAAATTACATCCACCAATAACTAGCGGTTTGCACAGCAGTTTATTGTAATTTCATTTTTCACATGTTCAGTTAGACATACAGGTAACTCAATACAACAGACTTTGACTGTGCAAAACTATGGCCTTCCTAGGACGTTTACAGGACTTTTCCAGCTATAACCCCAGTTGCCGTTGTCTGTCGTGTTAAATCTAACCCAAAGCATACAGCTCAGATCCATAAATCTCTAAGGAACAGTAACAGTCAATCAGAGGTTCCATCAATCTAACTTAATCTACCGAACTCACATGATTATCAATGGAATATGGTCGACCATCTGCCAGCTGGTTTGGGAGGTACTGGTCTCCCTGGCTGATATCACAACCAACCACAAGTGTAGCTTCCGGAAACATACTCAAATTCCCAATATGATCCGAGTGTCCGTGGGTTCCCACCACTATATTAATATCTCCAGGGTTAAGGCCCTTCTTCTTCAGTTGACCAAGGAGGAAATCGCGGTCCCAAGGACCCCCGGTGTCCACCAAGATGATCTTGGGTCCTTGCAATAAAGAGATTGTGCCGTCTGCACGCGTTGAGCCGTCCGGCAAAGCGAAGCTGTACCCCTCCTTTAACACCGAGATGCTATAGGGTTCCCCCGCGATGTCTGATCCAGCTGCCAGGAGTTCAGTCCTGAAGGCAGACGCCGTGTTCATTGTCGTTCAGAGGCAGTTTTTGAAAACTGGAGATCTTACAGGTTAATTAGCCAACTTGCAGTTTGCGTGTGATGCACAGCTTATGTCTTAATCTGACCGCATATTAATCACTACAACCCATTTCTTCTTTTTTATTGTGAACTTTAATTTTTATCACCCTTTTTATATATATAAAAAATCGTTTATTGAATACAACCTTTTTCGTACCATAAGACTCCCGAACAAGGACGGATCGTCAAAAGGGCCAAAATTGTTCCTGAAGCCGTTTATGTTTTGAATTTGCTTTATCGTATTCGGCTTTACCATCCAGTGGTTATAACTGCAGATGTATTTGTAATGCAAATCCACGTCAAACCTTGTGGAACTTGTGAAGTATTTTTATTCTTGTAGAATATAAAGCTGGTGCTGCATCGTCTAACACCATCAAGTCAGGATTTTAGTTTTTCAGATCATGAAACGAAAGCAGACAGTTTTGCTAAAGCACAGTAAAAAGATTTGAAAATGAAGTAACCTGTTTTTGTTTGCCAGATATTTTTACATTTGGGCAGTAAGAAGAACTTACCGAAATTACTGTAGTGTAGTTGTCTTTTTAAACGTTCATTCACAGGTATGGTGAAAAAGGGAATGTTATTATTTAAAAAGCCATAAATTTAACCAGGAGGGTTGTATATATAGTACCAGGAAAGGACTAAACCTGTTACATGCAGGCAAGTCAACAATCACTGAATTTATAGGCTTTTTTCTTTTTGAAGTCTGCTATGCACAGCAGGTAAACATAGACCCAGATAAAAAGGATCAAAAAAGAACAGATGGCAGGGAGAGACATATGCTCGAAGAGGTACAGGCAAAGACTTGTGGATCAGGCCCAGAGACCAAGCTTGGGCGTTACAGGTAATTTTAGAAGTCTGGTATCAGGATAGTGGGCAAGCCGACAGGAGCACCCAACTTGCAACTTTGGTTTCATATAAAACATACAAAACATTCCTAGTTCTCAGAGAACCATTAAAAACTGATACAACTTCTTAATAAAAAAAATACCTTTAAATGCAAAATTATAACAAGCAGCAAATTAGGGTTGTAGAAAAGGCCCTCAGTCTCCTAGACTTTAGGTAGAATATTGTGTTTCCTTGCCCTCGCTTTTTACTTTAGAACCTAAGATGTTCCACAATGGTCTCCTAGGACCAAATGTAGTGGAGGCCGCTGTGTAGCGGAGTGGCCGGGAACCGCTGATAACTCAAAGGACCATAAATACAGTGGAGATCACTGTCGGGAACACTCTCCCAGAGCGGGTTTGTGTATTTCAGCCGTCTGTGTGTACCTCGGGTGGGTCGTCCAGAACACCACTAAACCTAGGATCCTGGTAGATCTTTATTAGGTTCAAGCTAAGCAGATTACACAATGTGTAACAATAATGAATGAATGCTAAAGTATGGCCCTCCAATTATGTCTTCATACACACATTGGTCTAAGATTGACTTACATGCCAATTTGTTCGAAATCTGTCTAATTGTGATTCACTGATACTCCACAACCAATCTTCTAATGTCACTCTCAACAGGACTGAAGAATGGACTTCTGTGTATACTGTGTAGGAGCCTAAATACGCTTGATTGATAATTTATTAGTTACAGACACATTCTTCGTCATCTTGGTGATGGGATCCTAAGAGTGTATATTTCTAGTAATTAACAGCCACTCGGTGGTACGTAAAATATAATCTGGCCGATACCTTGAGATACATACAACTTAGTTAGTGAAGGAAGGAGCCACACAGTCTTTTGACCTTTGTCTCTCTCTTGCATTATATTAGAAGTACCTCAAAACTCTTTGACATGCAAAGAAAATAGTTGTAAGCTTAGCGAGTGGTCTCGTGGATTTTTTTTTTACGAATCGAACGAGAGAGAGTCAAGCGTCAACCTAAGGCTTTATCTGAGATTGGAACCTACACACTGTATATCCCAGACTCTAATTTGTGAAGCACACGGTGCGAACTGAGTGAGATAAGTCTAAATCATTTCAATACGTTACAAAAGCAAGTAAATAAAGTCATTAAGGGGCATGAATACATCCTACGGGCATAGCATTCAGAACTAGGTGACTCTTTCCTAATTTGAAATACCGTTAAACTCGGGAGATTTTTGCCCTTTACACCACGGGATATGCTCCGAGCTCTCCGCCGCCTCTTAAGTCACAGTGGCTAAGTCTTCGGAAGACGAATGGATGGAAGACGTCGGAAGTGTATTTAATTGATTTATCGTGTGTAACCATCGCTATTCCGCTACGTTTTAATATCCACATCCCCAAGATGCGTTTGTATTATTAATTTTCTGCTATGTTATGACGTGCGTGTCGCAAATCCTTCCCGGAAGAAGACTGATTCGCTGGTGTTTCGTCATATGAGGAAGAGGTTCGCTGCAGCGCTGCAGGACGACGCGTCACCCGTCACAATGGCCCCCTCGCCGATGGGTCTAATGAAAGAATTCATGCTTCTGTATTTCATGCCGGAGATATGTTACGACGAGTTTTTCCTCAACTTTAATTTTCTGCATGGTATGGCGGCCGTTTATATAATTGCGTAAAAATCATTGTTCTAAATAAACAGCTATGAACTTTTCATCTTGCAGTTAAAATACAGCTAATAGGGAGTTAAGTACAAATTATCCGGTACAAATAGGATCGTTTTGTTTGCGCTGAATGACTTAAAGGGAATTACCACTGGTGCAACTGTAGTCATTTGGATACTCGTGTTTTACTATCTTTCCTGGTCTAGTTGGCGGTGTTGCATCATTCACCGCTTTACTTAGACAATTGAGTTCTGTGTTGTTTCATTGTAATGCCAGTATTCATTTTTAGGTTTAACGGACAATTTAAAGAAGGTTGTGTTTCTCATTGTCCACTTAATTGTTTTATTTTTTCAATTTTTATTCATTTCAAGTTATGTCATTGTGTTCTGACTGTAAAGCAATGACTTTTTTGCCTTTTTACCATTTATATTTATTTATTTCATAGGTGCTTTTGTCCTAAGCAATATACCTCGAGGCAGGTACATCACGAGTATACAGCTGTTTAGGAGCCAGCTAAGGAATAAGTGCAGCTGGGCTGAGCATCCAATGAGGGACCAGCAGCAAAGTGCAGATTAGCACTGGGTTAAGTGCTATAAAATACAAAATTACACAACATTGTAAAGAATAAAGAAGAGAGTCTCTCAGATCAGACCCCATGAGGACTACATCCCTAGTAGACAAGTGCAAAATACAAGAGACCATAAACATTGGATGGCTGATGATGAAGTAGGTCCATAGGCAGATGAGTTTTTTGAGGTGGAAAACATGGGCCATGGTTTGTTTCTTGAAGGTTGAGATGGACTCTGTCGACTGGATGTGGTTTTAAGACAAAAGCTCCACTTATTAGTATCAGACTTTGCATATATTAACTTTGTGTAAGTTGTTATCTTCAGGAAAAATTGAATGTAAGCTGTCGGTTTCATAAAATGCTAGATTAATAGCCATTTAACACATACTGTGAGTTAGGTGGTATCCTGTACTGTAATCGAATGGTACAAATCACTGAGAGGATGTAAGCCTTGACTTGAGATCTCTGTATTTTCCACAGTGCAATGTCTGAAGATTGTGTTGAGCAAAGCCCTTGGCTTTGGAATCATACTCGGATCTGTAATGGGTGAGGAAAGGTTTTTGTCTGTCCCCTCAACGCACCATCATTGCTTCTGTTAGTGCCCCCAGCCTGTACTAGATATCACTTTCTCTGGAGTTGTTTTCTCTCATTATTTATGTGCCGGTCCCCTACCCAATCCTGACATGTTCCTGGTAGATTTTAAATCTCACAATGGCTAAATGAAACCACTCGTCACTTCAGCCCTCATAACATTGTCTGTGTCTCCATGAGCCACATTTTACCTTTACAGTGAAGCTGCCGCAGGTCTTCAAGTTAATGGGAGCAAAGAGCGCAGAAGGACTCAGCTTCAATGCCGTCCTGCTGGAGCTGTTTGCCATCACTGGCACCATGGCCTACTGCATTGCTCACAGCTTCCCCTTCAGGTGCCAGCCGCCCGAAGCGTGACATGGTGATGTCATACTGATCCTGTCATTGTGTCTCATGGTGGTCGGAATCACAGGCTCGTAAACATATACGGTCTCTGGATGGTGCCTGTTGAACTCTTTAGCAAGGTACTTGACCCAAACGACTTGTCAAAACAGCAGCCTGTATACTTTAGTTTAGTGACAAAATACCAATACCCGTCATGGATTTATACTGCGCATTGAAGGTTGACCATTTCAGTCACGAATATTTCTACACTGCCTGGGGCCACTCTAGAACTTTCTTTGGCAGATGTGTCATCCTGCGCAAAAGTCACATTAGCTTACTACAGCCAGGCCTCAGAGCATGGAGAGTATATGCCCCACTCATCATTCTGGCTCTGACTTCCTTCCCTGTGGTGAACCTGGTGTTTCTGTGTTGATCTGTTGCACAGTGCCTGGGGTGAAGCGCTCTTTCTCGTATTGCAGACAGTAACCATCGGCTTCCTCATCCAGCACTACAGAGCAAACACAGCTGGAGGTACTGACCATTATACCAGCATGTGGAAGAGTGCATGTATCTCTCTGAGCTCTTTTAAAGGCTGTTTGCTCTGGTATTTTCATTGCAGGTGTGGGATTCCTAGTTGTGTACTTCTCCTTGGCATTTCTGCTGATGTCACCCCTTGCGCCGCTGTCATTGGTCACCATGATGCAGGCGTCCAACATGCCTGCTATCATTGTGAGCCGGGTATGTAAATTGCAAAGACCTGGCAGTATTACTTCTTTTGATTTGCAGTGGTGGAATCAAAGATGTCCAGCTATCCCGTGAAAGAAGCTTCTAGTACCATCTGTGTAATGACATTTGGAAAAACTCATGAATCTTATGAATGAATGACGTCCTTGTTCTTGCTCTTCTCCTCTGCCACTCCAGCTCCTCCAGGCAGGAACAAACTATCGTAATGGGCACACTGGTCAGCTCTCAGCCCTCTCTGTCTTCCTCCTGTTTGCTGGCTCCCTTGCCCGCATTTTCACCTCCCTGCAGGTAGGGGGTGTCTGGTGTGGCTAATGGGGAAAGACACAAGTAGAGGGTTTTGTCTGCATGTTATATTTTTCCCTTTGACATTGGCTGTTTTTTTTAATTCCTGTCCTTTTTTCACACATTTGCGTTGCCAAAGGAAACGGGAGACTCCCTGATGGCGCTGACCTACATCATCTCCTCCTGCTGCAACGGTCTCATCGCCGGACAGGTCATCTGCTACTGGAACCGAAAAAGTCCTGTTAAGAAGAAGAGGGACTAGAAGAAGTTGGCTAGCATGCACATGCGCGCACACACACACACACACACACACACACACACACACACTTTATGAATCCTTTTGACTCAGGACCAAAGTGCAAGTCAAACCCTGGACTTCAGCAGTTCTCTCAGCAGTTCAGGGCACCCTGGATGGGGTGCCCACCTCAGTAACCTCTGTCACAGGATCACCTGTACCTGAGCCCTTTCTGTGCACTAGCTCCTACGTGAGACGCAGGAGTAAGCTCCTCTCCCCCCCCCCACGGATTATACTACAGCCTCATCAGTGTGTTACATAAATACCTTCACAGCCATAAGAGTCCTTACTGGTTGTGCATTCAAGATTGTATAGGATTAATCTATATATGGGCATATAAAATCTTCTTGTGATTTTGTCCGTAAGTTTTTTTTGTTTTTTTTTTTTTTAAATCAAACTGTTAAATGAAATGGTTTTCGAAATATGTACCAAAACCCACTTGTCTTTGATTGTTTGTCATGAATGAAAGATGTTATTATTTTAAAACATTTTAAAATTGTATAAGGGTCCATTATAAGTAGTGACAGGGCATTACAGCAAAACCATGCGCAAGATTTTCAAAACGTGTAACGTGTACTACTGGTCCCAAAATGGCAGCCCACAGACCACAACCAGACTGCAAAGAAGTATTATCCGGGCCACAGAACCCCCCCCACCAGCACCTGTTACACATTTTAGCCAGCCCCTGTCCAGGCCTCCATACATTTCATAATCTAGCCTTTGAGATAAATTCATTGAAGAGCCCTGCCTGGTGATTTTGTATAAACTATCAAAAAAAAAAGAATGAAATTGTAGTGGACATAATAATAATGAAAATAAACTCATTCTTTTTTATTTTTGAGCTACTGCTGTATAATATGTAAGATGTGCAGTTTTTTTCTTTTAACGGGATGTTGCAGTAGAATAACCTAAAGCTGGTGCCATGCTTGTAGATATTTCCTCTTTTGGTGCCGGTGGAATAAACAGTTTCTTTGTTCTTCTGGATTTGTGACTCATTTTAACCAGTAAATGCAGCAGAAATTGATCAGAATGAAAAGGGAGGAAGTTAATGGAAATGGTCTTTCGTAGTGAAGGTAGTGTTAAAGCCGATGTGATTCACATTTGTGCCACTAGATAGAAGCAAAGATCCTATTTAGCACCAATTTAATGACGTTTTATGACCACATGAACGATCTTGAGTGTATCTGCAATCAGCCTGAAGTTGATGCTTATTGTCTGTAGCCAAATGTAGTATTTTTATTTTGTCTTTGTTTTCCCATTTAAACACATCGTCATCCATTTATGGGATTACTGTAACTGTAGTTTTTGTGTGTTCTGTGAGTTTATCTGTAACTGTCCCTCCAGGTGAAATAATTCATGTCTTCCTCTTTTTTACTTGATGAAGTGTAACATGCTCCTAACACCCCCTCCCTCCATAAACACACATACACTTCCACCACCACCCACAAGTGTTTCTCCATGGAAACTACATTGCCAAAGTTTTTTAAGCAAGGCTGTTCCCAGATGGGGAGAAGATCTTTCTCCTTCTGCTTCTTTTGCATCTTTCCTCATTTAGGTTCCTCTACGTTCCCCATCATCCGCCCCATTCTATCTTCTCTATTCCCCAGATTCTCTGCAGTATTTTTTCCCTCAGAAAAAAGAGTGAAAAAGAGGATGCAGCAAGGAATGTGAGCTGATGCCAGGATGTTGATGTAAAAAAGAATAAACAAAGGAAGAGGATAGAGATGAATAAAAGCAGTTTAAGAAAGACACGTATGTTAAAGATATAGAATGCAGATAACTGGACAAGAGCCTGATAGTAAGTCTGTTCTAGCCTAACACTTCAGAATGTCGTCCTGTGCGGGCTGTGATTGAAGTTCAGTTTTGATTCAGGACGATGAAATTAGGCTGCAGAGCCTGACACATATTTTAGGTCTCTTTAATGTGTGGCCCAAGTCTTATCTAGCTGTTGGTCTGACGGAGGGATCTTGTTATCTCTCCACACCTCTGCAGTGATGTCTGCTGATTGGATCACTTGTTGACTACGGGAACCTTTGATATGCCGTTGTTGGTTCTTCCCAAGAATTAAATTCCATCTGAAGTCAAGTTTCTGGGCAGTGATCCTCCTATTAGACCACAAGTCATTTTGGAGGTTTTTCCTGTGCATATGTACTCCATCCATCCATCCATCCATACATACATCCATGTTCTAGCTGCTTATCCTGGTCAAGGTCACAGAACATGTGTAGGTCTTCCTAATATTATCTAGAACAACAATTTCAGTTATTTAGTGTAGTGCACTGAGACTGGTACAGTGGCCTCACAAATCCAAGGTTGGGGGTTCGAGTCTCACTTCTGTGTGTGTGGAGCTTGAATGTTCTCCTCATGTCACACTAGTTTCTACTCATATTCCAAAAACATGCAGTTAAGCTAACTGGTGTCTTTAAAATGAACAGGGACATACAATAGTGTAAGTACCCAACAATGGACCGGCATCTGGTTTTGGGTGTTCCTCTATAGCCTGGGATAAAGATACACCCTGTGTATCCTTTAATACCAACGATGTGCAGCCATGTTTTCATGAAGGCTGATAATGCTGTAACATTTTTTTTTTTTTGCTTTGCATTGCAGGACTTCACAGATAAAGTCATCGAAAATATCACTTGACTTTTGTAGAACGTGGCCCATTGATGTACAAATGCTCAGGCCAAGTGATATCATTGCCAGCCAGAATATTACCTGAATTGATAAACTGAGTGCTGTGACAGGCCACTTAGATCCCTAGAACAACTTTGCCCATTGCTGTGTAGACTAAAACATCCACCCATCCATCCTGTAACCACTTAGCTTAGTTAGGGTGGTGAGGTTGGGGCTTGGAGGAATGCCATGGCATGCAGAACACCACTTTCTAAATTGTAATTTTCAATTCATTTGTATATTACTGTTGTTGAGGTGTGTTTCTTTAAAACTTGTTTGTCTGTCTTGCTTTTCCTTTCCCTCCCCTTCTCTCTCTCTTTCTACGGGACCAGTCTAGTCCAGGGTGTGCCCTGCTCATTAGGGTTGCCAGTCACTCAGTGCTTAACAAACAGCTGTGCGATTAGCAGCATTACTCTGGTCTAACTTGTCTCATCTGTCAGACAGGCTACAGCTGGTAGTAGTTTTTGGCGCCAAGTTTACTGTTCAGGGTGAAAGTCATAATTCAAGGACATTCTGTATGTCAGTGTTTCAATAGAAGTTTTTTATGCAGTATAAATTAATTGCTTAAGCAAGTGACCATAGTTCATCCATTTAAAGAGAGATTGGGAAACAAATGCGTGACCTTTTAGTGTTATCCTTGTATAAAGATTACCAAAAAGGGAAAAGAAAGCCTATTCCAGGCAGCATAGCACACACCATTGATGGGATGTCAGTGCATCGTAGGGCACACACATTCACAGTCATACAGTACAGGTAATTGAGAGACATCATGTATGTTTGGACTGCAGGAGGAACCTGGAGGTCCTGAGGAAAACTTGTACGACAGCGGGAAAAAAAATGACACACACACACACACACACACACACAGGAGAGGTGGGATTCCAGGACTGAGGCTACGGTACTGCAGGCCTACTAAGCCATCATACTACCCTAGTCACACTTATCTGTGTATTTTCATCAGCGTCGTGTACAACAATACTCTGGTGAGACAGTAAATCGGTTTTCCTACCTAGACCAGCTATAAATAATGCTATTCACACGCCTTATTCGGGTCAATTTATGGCTGTTTAGTCACTGATACAATTAAATAAAGTGATCCCGTTCTTATAATTTAGATCAAAATGGAATAATATATATCAGTGTGAAGGTGCACGTACCAGCCGAAATACATTGACGAAAAGCATTAGCGTTATTGTAACAAATGTCAGGCGTGACACCTGTTTAGTATTTAGGAGCAGCCCAATTACATGCAAACAAAAAACGGCAATTCCAGGGCAAGGTCTACTAAAAAAAAACACATTACGTTCTTCATTCGTTCGCAAATTTCGTCTGCCGTGCTACCTCCCTCTAACGCAACATGAGTGTCTGTGAATGTCAGTCATGAAAGGCGCCATATTTCGATGTGTCACTTAAACGGAGACCTAGCTAAGCCGGGAAAAGCAAACAAATAACTGCCAGATTTACATTTGAGTACAGCTGACCGGTGATTACCCTGGTACATCCCTAAAGCCGGTAACACAAGTATACACGACTGGGCAAACCGGTCCAACGGAATACTAAAGGGGTGTCCAATGAATAGGTAGAGATGAGCAGGATGGTTAGTCTCAGACATTGCATACTATAATATCGTTTTCTTTGTTTAAAACTATTACGAAAGTCTTAGTGGAGCTTCCTATGATTTGCGGCAATTTTTGTACAATTTACTGTTTTACGCCAGCCAAACTTGACTTAATATGACAATCGATCATTTTAATGTCAAGTAGGCCTATATATCAGGTTTATCAAAATGTAATATAGTTTAAAAGGGTACAAATATGCTTTGGGAAAATGCTTTTAAAATACTGATGACAAAACACATCAACACGTGACACTCCCAAAAATATTTTAGGCCCAAAGTGACAGCCCTTTCTCTAACCTGTTGCTTTGAAAGTGCCATTTCATGCCTAGCCTCTTAACCTACTAATTCTGACAAGATTGCTATAATCATGCATATATTATTCGTAAATGTCAGACATTCTGCGCTTATCGGCGGAATCTGCCCCTGCTCCCTCCCGAAACGGCTGTCGCCCGTGACAGAGAACTGCCCAGTTCTTGCGTGACTTGTCTGCGCAGCTGTCGGCTGCGTGTGTGTGTGTGTGTGTGTGTGTGTGTGTGTGTGTGTGTGTGTGTGTGAATTATGCGTCAGATCCTGCGCTCAGTGACATTGCGTTCGAGCGTGGCGGCGTTCTGCTAAAAACAGCCACCCACTCGCTCGACCACCTCTGAGCAAACATTCACCGCACGGGAACACATGCCTGCCCGTGAGATGTGCCAGGGAGTGGTATTTAGATTCTTAACTCCACTAGACCTGTGTCAGAAGAATTGGGAGAAGTGTGTCGTATTGTTGTATAGAAATTATTAAACAGGACCGTATATACTTCCATTCTGTCCACCTGTCTTCAGTTATTTCATACATGCAACTGAAAATGAAATATGTTTTCAGATGCATGCATAGTCAGTTTTTCACGGTCGCTCATCCATCACTTTATCTGTTTTCTGTTCCGCTTACCCCGGTGAGCGGCTCAGTATTACAAGTTTTTATGGTTGTGTTTACTTTTGTCATGAGGTAATCGTAAAGTGAAGGAAGCTAGATTTCTCATCACAGAGTTAGCTAAAACAAGAGGTAGCCAATCATTAAACTATGACAATACTATTAATAAAATCACCGATCTCAAAGAAAATCGGGAGCTAATTTATAACGTTATTGCACAACTGTCGCTGCAAATGACAATTAGTTGAAGCAAAATCTGATACGTTTCGGAAATAATCTGTAGTACCCTTCGTGCGCTTAGTATGGTGTAAGAGGATAATTTCTAGATTCTGCTCTATAATATATGCAATGCGTTATTGCAGATGTTGGCCTTTTCAGTGATTGGAGAGGTTCGTCAGCCTTCAGGTATTCAGGTAGGCCAGTGTCACGCACGTGTCGCCATAGCAACCTGGGTTGTGGGTTAGCAATGTGGATTTTACATACGCAACAGGAAATACCGGTGTGCTATTTCTCTTTTGTTCTATTTTTTTTTTTTAAAAAGTAATTAAACATCCCAAAATTCAGATCGGACGGATTCCAAATAGGCTACTTCGCCGATAGCACGGGAGTCCATATAAAATCATTATTATTCCTCGCATGTGACGGCGAAACTTTTGAGCATGTCTGGCTACAAGACTTGTGTTACCTCAAAGCACTGTCGGTCTTTTAAAAAGAGGGCAAACCTCTCTATCCCAAGGCAGCCAAGTCACGACCGTGCGCTCTTGTTTACCCCAGCTTTCGGAAACCATGGTAACCGCTTGTCAAAGGCTCCCCGCGTTGCCATGAGGTTCTGTGTGCTCTAGCTAGAAAAAAATAAATAAACACCACTCCCTGACCAATCTTACTACCCACGCTCGAAAGGAACACTATCTTGATATTGTGCTCAAATATATTAGGTTGAGTTCGGAGCTATGCAATTACTACAGTTACCGTGCCTTAAGTTTAAATTTCGTAGGTTTATCGTTTTACAGTAATTACGCGGAACTCACGGAAGTTTATGCAAATTTGGCATCCCGTTATCTAATGCCAAGTTTTGCTTCCAGATGAAATTTCTAGTATATACCATACCGCGAGAAATCGTCATTTAAGCTTCGAGATCGATATAAGAATGTTTAAATTGTACTTTCGAGTGTGTCCGGAGATTTTCCCTATCGCAACTGACGAACAGCGCAATTCTCTACCAGAACCGCCATGGTACCTTCAAATACAATCTGCTACTGAAAAACAGACTACCTAAAATGAGGATTAATGTTGACGTTAGATCTTTTGTGTTACAGATTATTAAATAGTACAGGTAGGTCTGTTTTAGGTACCTATACCGCAGACGCTGCCTTGCGATTACTTGAACAGAAATCAGTTGGAAGTAGGCTACATAGGAGTTATAGAAACGTATTCATTGCTTGCCTTACAGCAGGGGTTCCCAGGGGAAACGGACTTTATGTCGTTAAGGGGGATGGTGATGAACGCGCGGATGGGAGTGTGTGTTTATAACCCCCATTCCCCTCAGAACTCTCATCCTCTCCCCTGCTCCCATCCCCTCCCCTTGGCCTCCGATTAGCCGGTGCTAGCTCTCCAATTTCCATGAGAATAGCGTCGAGCAGTGAAAGGGTTAAGCTTGGACTGGAAAAGAAGGGAGACGAAGCCCCCGAATCCAACGCTAATTTTCTGCCCGGCGGGATACCAAGAGAAAGGGAACAAAGCGCAACGGGGGAGGCGCTGAGGACTCAGCGGCTTTACTATACGCACCTGCGAGCTCAAAAGCGTCGGACAATGCGCCTCCGAAACGGCCAATTACGGCTGGCCCAGCCACCCGCTTTCTGTGAGAAGGGGGGGGGGTGCTGAGGGGGTGCTAAGGGGGGGAAGAAAGAAAAAGTGAATTTAAAAGAGAGGGAGAGAAGAAAGTAATGATTGCCCCTAAACCTTTCTCCTCACCACTCCCCGCACGGACACCCGTGTTCTCCAACTTTTTGTCAACTTTTTAGGATGCCCGACACAGTCATTGCTTTAGCAGACGTTAGCTTAACCCAAAGGACACACCAACTGGTTTCACATTGGCTCTGAAAATGAGTTGGTTAATTTCTTTCCTTGAACATCTGGTTTGTGAATGGGATAAATTTCTAGAACCACCCAGGTGCCGCAAGAACTCTTATTAATACATTAGAGTAGGAGAAAATATTTTGGCTAGCATAACGACCTTATTGTTCAAAGTGTACTTTTATTTAGCTGTATACGTGCAAATTCAATTGTAAACCGAAGTTCTCCAAATAAGTCTCTTATGACTGATTATCTAAAGCAGCTAACAAACGTAACTTTTAGTGTTGTAATTGCAGTATGGCTGACTAGAGTTGAATAAACGACAACTTTATTAAACGTTTGATTCATATCATACATCTGTGAACTAAAAGCTATAAAGTGTGCGCGGCAGTTTAAATTCCGCACAACCCAGTCGTTTTCTAAACGAAAAATATTGAACTTAATTCTCTGACATACTGTACGATCGTCGTCAGCTGTCTTGGATATCGGGCATTTCTTGACTTGCTGTACATTTTTCATTCCGTCTCGTTGAGTTTATTTTTACTTTTTAATAGCGAGGTGAGAAAAAGGATTTTCTTAAAATCAATCCGATAAAGCATAACAGTAATTTGCAACAACGGTCTGCTATTGGTACATTTCATTTAGAGAGACTTATACACAGAAATGCAGAGGCGGTTTAAAATATTTTACATTTTTATTATTACTTTTTGTCCTCAATTGTCACAGTTTAAAATGGTTTCTTTAAAACAAAATCGCCCTTAGTATAAGGGCATAAAAAAAGAAAAGAGAAAAACAAACTATACATTTCAGAACTGCAAGACTTCGGTCTCACAAACTATTTACAAGCACTGGATTAACAACATACTAATCCGGGAAACGCAAGTTTTTTAAATGTCTACAATTAAAAAAATATATGCAGTTGCACACTTGGATTGCAATGTAAACATTCACCTGTTTCATTATTTTAATATAAATTATAGTACTTATACCCCCTTTTGATGTTTTTTTTTTAAATAAGTATAGTAAGGAATACGTAAGCAAGTGTTTATGTTGGAGTGGAGTGCAGTGCCCATGGCTTTTAAGACTTAAAAACTTAAATTAATCGATTAACAGGTCATTATCTTCCAAATCCACTCAAACGAGGCAGGAATACAGGTAACGTTCCAATCTCCACTACATTTCGGATACACCTCAACTACTTCAAAATCTTTAGCAGCACCACTGAACTAGTTAAGGATCTGGTTTAAAAAACAGTTTAAAAGCTGTGGCGTTCTTTTCCCCATCTAACTAAATGTCCGTTGTGTTGGTAGAGCCAGCAACTTTAGAAAATATAGTGCATTTTCCATTCAAAAGCTAAAAGCAAACTTTACCAAAGCAACTGACATTTATAGGCTGATCATTCCTTTAGAAAATGCCAGTATAAGAAACTTAAAATGCTGACTGCAGCAGCAGCAAGACTGCATGATGCAAAATTTCACTGTGTATAAAATACATTGTCTCTTCCTATGGCATCAGCAAACAATGTGGTGGTCTAGTACCTTTATATAAATCTCAGCTGGATCCAGTGATATCTACAGTGACGGATGTTCAACCAAAATTCCTAATGGAATCCTTCGGAAATTGGTAGCTTTTTTTGTTTGTTTTTATTGGTAAAACAACATGGGCCAGAAGGTCCAATTAAAATTTCATCATATTCTTTGCTCTTGCTACAGTAAAAAAAAAAAATAATAAAATAATAAAATTGTACAATTTCAGTTCAGACTTTCCAGTGGACCGTGCAGTCTTGCCGGGCTCCTCAGTTTGTAATCAGAACCAACCAAATCACACAATTGCTATGTCAGTGAATCGATGAATCCTGATTAGTGACTTTAACTGCTTTGTGAAAGGTCATCCCGCAAGTCTGATGTGCCCAGCTCATGCGTTGGGATGGGGTTTTGGTCATGAAAGTTCTGTTGGGAGACCAGTGGCATTTCTGCATACCAGTCAAAGCATAGCCATATCCCACAGGTCTAAGGTCTCACTACTGCATGACACCAAAGGCAATCATTTTAGTTACCATTTTAGTATGGAAATTAATAAAATATACATCTTAACATGGAAAGCTATGTACACCGCTCCTTCAAAATGGGGGGAGGGGAAGAACAATAAAAATCAATTTAAAAAATTAAGTAAGAGGAAAATATCAGTAGACTACTAACAGAAAAGTGAATATTGGCTCAAAGAAATTTACAGACACTGGAAGAGCAGAGGCAGGAAAGGGCTGCCCCTTTAAATCTACAGATGCAATAAAAAAATGAAATGAACAAGAGGGACCCCTAAAACACAGGCAGCAGAGACGCAAGGTGCAGTCCACGCTGTGGCACGGTGTGTGTATGGCTAGGGCCAGTCCCCAGTGCCACGGCATGTCAGATGTGAGTGAGCGGGACTGTGCCGCCGAGGTAATGCTGCTGTACGCTGGAGTACCCCCTCTGGGCAGCCGGGTCCCCTGCGTCACTGCCTGGGATATACATGCTGATCATTTCACGGAGGTCCCCTTGCAGGGCCCCACGGTGGTGATTCGGTGCTCCGGTGGGAGAGTGTGACACCGACACTGCTTCTGGCTTCACCATGGACATGACCGGGCTGGGCTGCTGGGTGCCGCCACTGTACGACATGGGACTGCAAAGCAGCGAGAGACTTACATTAACAAACAGACTCTCCTGGCAAACTGGACGGTTCAAGTAACAACTTGCACAACATCAAAGCTATGATATTTAAAATAAAAAAGAAAAATGCACCAGGAGAAGCAGTGGTATTGGAAAGAAATATATATGCTCAGCAGATCTTAAAACCATGAGAACAAGGCTCTGTGATTCAAAGCAATACAAGGATGAAGTTAAAATTTCCAGACAGCAAATGTTGTAGCGCATGTTCTGAGCTACAGAATATACCGATAATAAATTACCTTAATTTACATGTTATAGAATTAAGTTGATTTCTTTAAAGCGAAGAGTGTAAGTGAGAGTACCTAAATGTAACAAATTGGGAATCTATAGCATGGTCAGCACCGAATATATTCACCTCACCATTAAACTGCTTACCAGAGCAACCAACAATTTCATAAGCGTCAGATACTATTACATCATTAAACAGCCGTACAATAAAAACCACACTGGATTGCACAGTTTAAGTTATTGCTCTGCATTTTACTCTGTTCTTGCTCTATCCCCCATGTAAGTGTCCCTTCCCTTGCAACTGTGGCAACAGAATTTCACTGTGTTCACCTGAACACGACAAGAAAATGCTCGAAACACACAAAGAAAAAGTTTAACATCATTTTACCTGGTTCAGATGACCAGGCTTCTAAATCATGCAAAATAACGAGTCTCAATTAATCTTTGACCAACGGCAACACTTTAACACAAAGAAACAGTTATCAGCACAAGTCTTTTTCCACCTTGGACTTGCATTTGACTATGCATACGAGCTGGAACTACACAAAATGACACAAAGAAGGTCTTTGATACCCTGTGCTTGAACAACTATCCCAGTGATTGCCGTTAAGGTGCAAAGGCCCCCCAAGAAGGGTCAGGAAGGAGGCCAAACAACTATCAAGCCATTGCCATGTCTAAACCAGAGGCCTAGTGCTGAAACGGTCCTTGACTTAAAGTCAGAGAGGGGGGGAAACAGGGTGTACAAAACAGAGAAATGCTGGGGAGATGAAGGCTCCGCATGCTAAAAGGCTGGTAGGTGGGGGGGTTGTAAGAGCATTCAAGTTGCGTGAATACATGACTAATCACCACTACCTTATCCCACAAACCCCCTCCACCACCACAAACAGACTGACTGCAAGATCTCATGATGTGCTTCATATTTATTCATTGAACAGGACTAAACATGACGCATGAAGCCGCAAACACTGACCCTCAGCAGCAAAGGGTACGAGCGAGAATCTCCCAAAGCCCACTGATGGGGGACAGAAGAGGCAGGGAGAGTTAAGCCCATGACACATCCTCAATGGCTGCCCCCGACTCCTTTGTGGAAAGCAGCACCTAGGTGTCCCAGAACACAATACGACCCAGACTGACATTTTTAGACAATCTAATGGTACCTGTTTAACTTCCTTTTTAAATCAAAAAACAGGCTGCTACCCAATACTCCACACCAATCAGTTAAAAGGCATTTTTTCAGAAGTGACCTATTATTTTTCATATCTAACCATACATGTAATCTCATTTACAACCTTAATGTCACTCATCCAGTTTAAACTTATAAGTCTGTCTACTTCAGTGTTCAAATATCACGTAATCAACATCAGAAAAACTTTATGTCACTAGCCTATTGCTCCTTAGGTTGTGTGGTCTTAAGCCCTAATCAGAACTAATGAAATCCTTAAAAACAGGAAAAAAAGTACCTGAATAGTCGAAAGGCCGATGACCACACACACAATAATTGTGTTACATATCAGTGACTAGAAAGGATAAAAACATTAACTAGGAACCAGTCTCAAAGTTGAAAACCTGCAACTGAAACAACGAAAACGAACGGCAAATTGGCCAGTTTTATTTAGTGGAAAATATACATTTGATAATAAAACTGGAAGAAATAATGTTTTTAATAATGATAATCCCTACATGTAAGGATCATAAATTGAATACCAGAACATGTTTACATTTCATTGATGTTGAGAGCCAGGGCGTTTTACAGGTTTTAGACTGGTATTTACAAGGCTTATTCGGTGCAGAACAGCTCAAATGGAATATTATTTCAATGTTTATGAATAGGACACATGGTAAAAAACACTTCGACGTTTTGGATTAGCTGTGTTTACAAGGGTAAGATTAAATACGGCGATAATTATTTGCAACTGATTGCATACTTTTGATATGAAATGCGTTAGTGTTCCGTCAGGAGTAGAGTCACGACCAATAAACAGTAGGCTACTACAAGGGGTTACGGGGCAGAGCTTTAAATATTACAATTAAGATTCAATAGTCTTATCCTCATCTTAAGTAATCAGTTGAGTACATGACATTGCTGACGTGGAAGGTACATTGAAATAAAATTTATAAGAACGAGTAAAAGAATTCAGTGACACACACCTGTATGAGTTGGCGCTGTTCATGTAAGTCTGGGTAGGGGCCATTGATGGGGGGTACTGTAGGGCCGACAAGTCGTAGCGATGAAGCTGTTGGGGGTATCCGAGTGGTTCACTCTGCATGGTCGCATACCCCCCAGTGGGTCCCCATCCATAGCTCTCCATTCGGGGGCTTCCACCAGGTCCCTGCGCGGCAGCCGCAGCCAACAGGTTGCCGGCCGACAGTGGATACTTGCTAACAGGGTTGTCCTTCTTCAGAAGTGGCTTGCTTTTGCGACGGGGTTTGTACTTGTAGTCTGGATACTCCTTCATATGCACCGCTCGGAGCCGCTTCGCTTCATCTATGAAGGGCCTCTTCTCCGCATCTGTCAACAGCTTCCATTCTGCGCCCAGACGCTTGCTGATTTCCGAATTGTGCATCTTAGGGTTCTCCTGTGCCATCTTCCGCCGCTGACCCCGTGACCATACCATGAAGGCATTCATAGGCCGCTTCACTTTGTCCATAGGGTCGCCACCGGGAGGACAAACCGATTTGGCTGTCGGGTGATTGCCACCCACCCCACCGCTAACTGGAGACATACCTTGGCCGGCTTGGTGCGAGGGTGGCGGGGCCGAGGACTTAAGTTCATGTTCCATCATGCTATACATAGTTGTGGGTTAACCTAGTAATTCTGACTAGCAGCTTTAAAAATGACTTGTGTGTTGTGAAAAGTTAAAAAATCTCAGGGTGAACGGTCGCAGGTAGTTGCCTCGCCACCCGCGTCTTGGTTTTAAATTACCACAAAGTTCAGCTGCAGGCAAAATGACTTGCAACAGCACAGTCGAAATCATGCACGGAAACAAACTCTCACCTGTTTTCAGCCAATCATCACTCGTCGAAAAAATAGTATAATCTTGTGACTAAATAAATATTTGCTAGAAGTTCTAAAAGGAGCGTTCATTCGGGTAAACTTTTTCCTGTACTTAATTCAGTCAACCGCTTGCATTGGGATTGAGTCACATTAAGTAAAGATAACTGCAAGATGACAAAAAAAGTTCTTCCTTTCGCTCTCATGTGGGTTTTTAGTGATGATAGTGTGCAGAGCTTAACCAATCCGATCTCTTCCACTCGTTCATTTGCATCACTGAAGAAAGGGGCGCGGTGAATTCAGTGAGCACCCGTTCAGAAAGACCGACGAGGGCGCTGGAAGGGGTATACGTGAAAAAAAACAAAAAAAAACTAACAATCCCCACGCCACATACTCCTTTGGAATTCATCCTCCTTCTTTTATACTCAACAAGTATTTTAAACGTAAATATAAACCCGCCATTACATTTGCAAAGCGTATTGATGAACTCTAGAAATAAACAAGAACACTTCAAGCACGTTTCAGTAACCAAGCCTGTGGTGTGTGAAGAGTTGCCTTTTGTATCTACCTAGTTTAAGACAGAAACGCTGTTTCACCTCAGTAGACAGACACGATCCCTTGGAAATTGGAACACTTAGCTCCAAGTTAAGGTTTTGTTTTCATCAGACTTAAAACCCAATGGTACATTTTCCTTTATGTTTTGAAGTTTAGCATTAACACATACCATTAATTTCATGATGTACCTAATGGTTACGAGGACTCACCCATTGTAAACAAGCAAGGCAGGGAGTAAAGTTAGGAGCATATTGTTAGACAGGGCAGAGTCATCAGGGAACGAGTTTTGAGTGAAACTTTATGTCACAGGACACATGCTCTGACACAGAATGGAGACCCTAATGGAAGCTACGTTTATCGTAACACTGATGCTGAAGAAACTGTTATACACGGGCTCACAGGTCTATCACAAATAATCTGTCACTTTAGCTAATACTTACACCAGAGATTTTAAAGAGCTCTGTATAAAACAGTCTACAAAGCACCAGGGGGCCCTTCTATGTCACCCCCCCCCCCGACATCGCTACTGTAATTAGCCCAGGTGCGAGAGGCGATCAGCTGCTCCTCCTTAATACGTCGTTAAGCCAGGCAGTTTCTATGGCTGGCACTTCGCACTCACATTGTAAGAGTGGTGCTCCAGTAATACAATAATAACAGGGGCCGGGGGCAGTGGACTGCTCCAAGGCCACCTCTGATATAAAGGGCCTGGGTGTACCGGCCTGCTGCCTCCTGTAGTTGAGTATACTCATAGCCAGGCGCATATGTGTGTCACTTTCTTCATCCAATTACAGAGAAGCCCTTCGCATAATTTAAGTGACCTGTAGAGATTTGAAACATTTTGAACATGGACATCTGTAATATCTCACTGAAATTTGTTTCAAAATACCATTTTTGGGGGCATAAGAATGCCAAAGCATTTGTTATAGCATGAGTCACAAAACCGGTTTATGTTTTAGTAGTTTTCAATTTATTTTCTATGTAACAGTTATTGTACCATGGAAGGATATTATACCATGATAGTAATGTTGGAAAAATGTTCATTCATTTTGTTTTGCTAGTACAATAATGGAAGCTTACGGAAGTTTATGCTCTTACGAGGGAATACAAAGTGTAAACAGCAGCAGTGTCTCTGCACATGCATGTGATCCTGGGAGTGTCAGACATGAATTGTTGTGTTCATGTTTGTTTTTGTGCTTAAACACTGGAAGTTGTTTATCATGGCATTTCAGAATGGAGCAACAAAATGAACCAAAGTCAATTTTTTCTTTAAAATACACAAGAGGTTCCAAATGTAGAGATTTTAACTGCAGAACAAGAACCTTTAAATATTAAAAATGGACCCAAATTTTGTCTATGCTGGCATTTTTGTGTTCATCCAATGATCAAATAGAAATGAAACTGAACTGTGGTGCTGTGCTCCAGGACCTTTTAGCCTCATTATTCGTTACATGCATGAGAATCAAATGCCTTTGAAAAGAGAACATCTGACAAAGTGCAGGGTAACCTGACCTGGTAATGCTGGTGTCAAATGAAGGGAAAAAAAGAGTTCATAAGCACAGCAAACTGGGAGAAGTAGAAGCAGAAAATGATTCTTGTTAGAAATACATTTTACAGAAACGTAGTTGGCAAAAAAGTGTTTAAGGCTGTAGTTATACCCCGTTAGTGAGGAATCCTCACACCCGGATCTGTTGCCATATGCCTGCGTTTTGGTTGTGGGTCACGGGAATGTGAGTGAGTTACTGCAGTCCTATAAGATCTTCAGGTGTAATTCTGGTCCAAATTAGCTGCTGGTCTCACATGCGCAGCACCGGTCCGGCCGGTGTGCATGCTTACCATCCACAGGTGTACCTACGTAGGAGTGCATGCCAAGGCGCAGGTGTGCATCTGTGTGTGTTTCTGTGCATGACTGACAGTTACGCCCCGATGCCAATCAAACGCAGGATTGTGAGGCTCCACTTTCCCGTTTCTGTTTCCACGACAACCTCCTCTGGAATCTCTCCGAGTGCCCCCTCCCTCCTCCCCATCTTTCTTTCTCAGTCTTCTTTCTATTCAGCTTCCCCGTCTAATTTTTTTTTAAACAAAAACAGCCATACAGCTCAAAATCTTCACATCTCTCACCCACTCACTCATTCACTCGCTCATTCACTCACTCATTCATTCACTCTGTCTCTCCCTCACCACACACATAGACACACACCATCATTCTCAAGCCTCCTTTTATCTGTGGCAGTTCTCTGTGTTCGAGCCCTTGAAGGTCTAAAAACCAAAGCAAGTTGCAACAGGGATTTCATTCCAATAAACTATGTAAGTGTAAAGCTCTTTGAAGGAACACTTAACATTCTCCACTGCACAACCAAGAACTTCCCTATTTCATAGCATGGGTCCAATCACAGATTTTCTAATTGTCTAGCTGCCTTTAAGGTTTAGCTTTATTACTTAATTTGCTGAGTAAAAACACGGTGACGTCTGACACAGAGTCGAAACTTAATCAGTCGTTTTTTTTTTAAGTTTGAATTTTATTCCAATTTCTACTATATTCAGCGTCAGGTTATTGGGTGTCCCTGCTTGTTTTTTTACTTTCCCTGCTGATAATCTTCTCTATAAAGTAAATTGGGCCTAATAATACCCATATTCTGTTTACTTTCTCTCAAAACATGACCCTGCCACTTCAGTCTTTGAAGTTCTTTTTCTTTGTGCCTACTTCTATAATGTAGGATTAGATGTAAGCTTGTGCCATAATTTATTCCTTTTGGATATAGAGATGACACGGAAAAGCGCCCCCCGCCCCAAGTTATTTCGATTGTGTGTCAGTTTCGGGGTCATTAGGTGTAATTATTCCGACACCTTGGCTGTTTCTCTGGGCGTGTGTAGTCACATCTGCCATGCTGACAAGGTGTTAATTGGCAATGCCTTCGCTGATGTCCGTTGTCGCCTTCCATGCTGATTATGGGTGGGTAGATTTCAGTAGGAGATGCGATTCGTACTCGGAGTTACCATAGCTTGACCATTCTTTCTCCCCCGACATTAGCATGAGTGCCAAATTCACAGCCTTCATAATAATCACAATACGCAGGCCTAGCAAGAGATTAACGGGCAAGCATGTCTACAGACATCACATCGCGAAAATCCGCGTCTCACCTGCGCCATTTAAACCGAGAGCAAAATGTTACGTGCCTTCAGATTAGTTACAAAAAAACACACTGACCGTACAGTTGATCTTATTAAGAAACATTTATGAAGACAACGTCGTGATTTTATAAGCCTCCATACAGATACAAATATTTTAATGACTTGCTGTTTTATTAATGCTCGTCAAACTGAGAGTGACTGCTTTTTTTGGATTTTGCGCCTTTAATCCGGCAGTGAAATTTAACCTTTGTATTTAAACGAAAATGCTGAGTGAGGAAACACGTTTTCTGTTTAATGAAAACACGTACAGTGATTAAGATGGTCTAAACAACTAAAACGTATCCGTTACTCTGTCAGCTGCACCAGAAATTAAAATGTAAGAGGGTTCTTCTTGGCATGGCTTCCTAACCAGCGTTTACTTCCTTTAGGCGATCCCATAATATTTTCCAATGACGAAAATAATACACTTCTGTGACGTCTGAAATGCGTAAGGATGGGTGTGCGCTAAAATATGGGAGACCTCCGAGTTACGTAATACACCGTGTTCTCCCTTGTCAGTGTTATAAGTGCATGTTATGGTACGCTATTTGTCGTGAGAAAGGAGAATAATGCCCCGAGGATTTAAACGGCATGGCACTTTCTTTTGAGTGGGCCAACAGAACGGAACCCTGGGAAAAAAAATGAGAAAGGACTGAGATGAAATTATGAAATAGGGTAGAAGGAATGATAGATGAGAGTAAAAATAAAGGAAAATAAGATGAGGAAAATGCTGAACAGAAGGAAAAAAGGTATAAAGGGGAGAACCGAAGAAGAATAAATTGGGGATCTTGGAGAGGGGGAGAAAGTACTTCAGTCCTCTGTGACAGACTGATTGAATAGTCCTCTATTCTCCCTCTCTCCTCTCTTCTCATGTAAATGTCCCTTCAGTCTCCCAGCCATCCGTCACAGGACAGAAAGACCTTGGCAGGCCTTTTACGAGCCTCCCACTCGCATAATCCCCCCCGTCCACAATCGGGCAACCAGCAGGGGGGAAAGGGAGGTGGTGGTGGTGGGGGTTATGGCCGGAGTGAAAGTGGTGGAAGGGCCACCTACACTGAACCGGAATGATAAAACATCACATATTCTGAAGGGCAAGGGGAATGAGGGAATGCAGAGTTACAGTTAGAGAACAGAAACAGCAAAAGGAAAATGTTTTGAGTGAAGTGAGAATGTGAGGGAGAGTTCCAGATGGGGGTACATTTAAAAGTAACACAAGTATTAATGTTCCAAGGTAAATAACTTCTACTGTAGTAGAGTGAGTGGGTCGCATGCATACATACAATTGAATTCCGACTATTGAGAGACAGAAACCTGGCTTAGCACGTTAGATAGTAGTTTAGAAACTTGGCAAGCAAAATTTAAAGGGGACAGGGAAGGGTGCCCTCAAAGTGCTGTCTGTTTTTGTGATGCATTTTTTATGCTGGACCTGAAACGTATACTCCTTGCGTAAACAATGACCTCTGGCGGACGTGATATAGAATTACATCTTTACAACGCGCTAGCCAGATGATGTCATGTTATTCCTTATTACACTGATAGCAACACTCAAAACCTGTAGTTCGCAAACAATTGAACATTTTCCAGTGCGTAGACTGCGAGGTGATAAGCAGTTTCTTACAATTCCCTTTGAGAACGCTAGATCGCTTTCATGGGTGTACCACGAAGCTAAGGTCTACTATCTTAGCAATGTTTCCAAGTTACAAGTTTTTTGGACTACGAATCGTAATTCACTTGGCTTAATCGAGTTCTCTAGGGATGTAAAACACGCTTTGTAGTACACCCCACTTAATTAGAAGACAAACATAGATCATAAAACGTTTGAGTGTGCGGGTCAAACATAACACTACTCATAGACTTGCAGTAAAAATATAATGCAGGTTTGCCAGATAATTCTCATATTATAAAAGTGTATATATAAAGGACAAATTTTCACACCACCAATTCCACTGACTGAACCCAATTACGCATTGAGACAATATATTTCATGCACCAGATAGTTGGATGAAAAGCAATGGAAAAGGATGCAGACAGTACCTAAATGACAAAGGCAATGTATACATACAGATATTGCAGAACAGACAAAATAAATGTACTACTTAGACGCAACGGCTCCGCTAACTCCTATGTGGGCCGCCATCTTGAACCGATTTTTAACGGCCCCATCCCGTATAAACTACTTTGATTTACAAGGCACAAAGATAAATGTATTAGTTTCGGAGTCACGTTACCACCTTACCTGCTCTAACGTCATACGACTTACCCTCACTGCGGGGGAACATTAAGAAATTTTAAATGCTACTTCTTGAAAGCTCAGTTCACTGAATAACCAACTAGTAACGTGGGAAAGCTATAAATTACAGGGCATCGGCTTTTGCCTAATGCAAAAGCTGATAAAACTGCAATGTAGAAATACACCACCTTACTAAATAACCAAACCATCCACTGAGGAACCTAAAGACATCAAGCACTAAGGACAGCAGAAAAGCAAGTTGACTTGGTAAAAACAAAGTTTTATTTAAGACCTTTACAATAAATACTATACAGAATTCAATGTAAAATGTTTAATACATTGCTTCTGTCTCAAAAGGTTAACAATGTCATCACATTTAAATTTTATTTAAAAAAAAAAAGCACTGGCCTCCCAATCAAATATACCCTCTAAAACTCCCCCCCCCCCCCCCCCCCCCCCCCCCCCCCCCCCCCCCCCCCCCCCCCCCCCCACCCCC
>JAACJT020000002.1:8160666-8238378 GCA_009936485.2 Gymnarchus niloticus | reverse complement strand
AAACCTACAAACTCCCCTGCACAAACAAAAAAGCACACCTTGCCAAGTTAGCTCCCCGGTTTTTTGTTCCCACACCCCCCCCCCCCCCCACCCAGAAGAGGGAGGGAAAAAAAAAAAAAAAACTTGTTCAGACAAATAAACCACAGTTAACAGGTCTCAACCTAAAGCCAACATTTAGAACAGAGAATTCAAAGGATATGTTCACTGGTAAACATGCATGCCAGTACACACTGCCATAGCAAACCTGTTTGGGACTCTGGGAGGTGTGAATCTCCCCACCTAAAATATTTGGCCAGCCTCTGGCAATATCTGAACCCACATGTCTATACATCCAGCTCAATAAAAACCACCCCACCTAGTAACATGGCAAAACGACTTGGCTGCACGGTGCAATAGAAAGCTGGCTTCCATACCATTTTGAAGTAGCCTTTCCACCCAGTCAGGAAGTCCCTCTGCTCTTTCTTGACAGCTTCTGCTTGCAGGTATTTTGCAATGTGCTAAAAAAAAAAGTATAGAAAATTACCTCGATTTGGCTCGTGTTTAAAGGGGCACGGTCGTGAGGGCGAGTCACGGGAGCGTCAAAACAGCCAAGCGAGACTCGCCTTGGGGCATCGGCGGTTGAGGGTGCGTTGGGAGTCAAAGTAGGTGATGGTGCGACGTGGGACATCCACGCACACCAGCGACCAGTGCACCTCCAGGTGGATTGGGATCAGCAGAAGGTTCTTCTTGAAGATGTCCACCTGGCAGCCCGCGAGGGTGACGAGGTTAACAGGGGCAAAGATGGCTTGTATGCATTCATAAAAGGATGCACAAAAGGTGCCATGTGGCATAGGAAGTGTAGACTCAACAGAAACTGGGACTTGGATGAAACTATAAAGACATGCGTTAGCACTAAGATTACTCAGATCCAATTACGTTTTTTGTCCAACGCTTCACTCCATCGTAGCCGTTCGTTCTCAGCTTGTCATAAAAGAAGCTATTGAAAAAATGAACCTAAGACAGAAGGTAACAGTATGAACATTCACAAAAAGCAAGCAGTTTTCCTTTGTACGGGAACACCCCCTCAAAATTAAGCCAAGCTGTCAAGTATTTGAATGACAGACCACTGCAGATGCAAAAGCACCAATACAATACAAGTGCAGTTTAATAAATGTGATGTTGTAACGAATCATGTCACTTTAACAGGCAAAAACTCTCCCTTGTAAACAGAGAACTACATTTTACTTTGTTAGTGTCAGTACATATCAGTATGGTGCCTGAAGATCGATACAGGTGGTGCTATTGGTAACAATCGTTATGGGCTCCACACGCATTCACACTGGCATTGCGATTTCCTCTCACCTTATCTGGCACACAGTCCATCACCAGGTCTCCATACATGTTCATAACCTGCAGTGAGGTAATACACCAGGGAGTGACCACATGACTGCCACCAGGCTCTTATTACACGCTGCATGGTTTTAGATCCTGTTTAGCATTGACTTCCTGATTGTACAAAATGACCCAGGGTCATTCATTCCATCCATATGTACGCTGAAGCCTTTTCATGCAATCACGTGACTGGATGCAAGCTGCTCAAACTCTTAAAACTTACTAAATAAAACCGCTTTGACATACCTGGTCATTAAGCCAGTTCTGACCATACAGAGTGCTAAGGTCATCCATTGTTAAAACGTGGCGTTTGTAGTTGACACGAAACCCTCGCACCATGGCATTGCCGGACAGCCGTTGGTAGGACTGAATTAGGTGCTGCACCACGGCCCTCCTGCAGCCACACGACACACAGAAACACTGACATTCCATTCTTGCTCTCCTTGGGTGATGAGAGCTCGCACTCATTGAAAATGCGAGTTGACAGTGTGGGCGGTGAAGTAAAGTGATATCTGCAAAGTACCACCTCTCAGAGGAATAGAGAACATGCTCTACTTGTATTTGTGAGCTCAGGATTGACTAGAGCATCAGCACACAAACCTAATAGCATCTCAAATTCCTGTGGGAGGGTATTGTATAGAGTACCCACATGCACTTACGTGAAAGCATGAAACATGAGACTCGTTCTCCATAATCTATACCATAAAATGAACAGCAGAGTGCTTAAAAAAAACCCAATGAGGGAGGTAAGGCTGCTGTAAGTGGTGGACCTGTGAGGCTGGGAGAAGCTCTCATTGAAGATGTCCTCCAGCTTGTCGACCACCTCATCGACGTGGATGGGTATCAGGCTGCCGTACTGCTGTAAAGACTCATCCAGAATCCCTGCGCAAAGAGGAACAAACCCTGAGATCGATGTGAAGGTCAAACTAGGACAGTGATGTTACTCTCTGGGGTTTGACTGGGAGCTCAAAGTGAAGGAAGACACAGCATCTGGGTGGGTGTCACCAACACACATACCTTGGACGCAGGTCACATGCTCATCAGTCAGGGCGTTCTGTATGCTTTGGGCAGCGGGCCTGTCGCGGGGGCCGGGAGGGTCAACACTGCCTGGGGATGACCCACTGGGCCCCTGCTCTCCTGCACTGCGGAATTCACTTGGGAAGCCATTCACCTCACCAACCTGACAGTCTACGAAGACAACAAAGCAGCCATTAGGAACAATAAGATGGTTCATATTACAGAACATTGATTATTCAAACTAACCAGGACCAAAACTGGTACAGTTAAATGGTTTGGATAATCAAACAAACGAGAATATCCAGTTTGTGTTCAACAAACTGAGTGAAAGCTAACCATCAACCCCCCTGTGCTCTCTCACACTCACAGAGGTATAACAGACGACGCATCGAGATCACAGGAGCCTGTCCTGAATCTACACGGGAGCTAAAGCCACTTTGTACCTCCTATAATGCCAAACTATATAGACTATTTCTATGCTATACTATGTATATATTTGAATAAATAATCAGAAACAAATGGATTGACCAGCAGGAGTAATACTTCAGCATAACAACCAGCACACTAAAAGTAGACACTTTTTTTGGGGGGGAGGGGGGGGGGGGTTGATTGAAGTTTCAGATAATCAGCATTCAACTGAATTAATCGAAGAGAAACACAGAATCTTACATGATGAGGGTGTGACCTGGTTCTGGTCATTAAACCACTTACATGTGAGAGAAAATCCCCTCCCCAAACTGAACAGGACAGCACATAACGGACTGGATGTTCTTAGGGTACTGGCTGGGTTTCCATGCTATTCCTAAACTGCTGTCAGTGGCAAAGTGTCAAATTATTAGAGAAAACTTCCCCTTGTGTGGCTAAGAACCACAGCTTTGTTTCACTACAGTTTAAGACAAATGGCTTTGCTTCCACAAATTCCAACTGTAACAAGTCTACTTGTACTACTGTTGGTGCTACAGCAGATTCTAAGCCAAGACTAATCAACACGACAGCAGTATGCTTATGGATAACTTTTTTTTTTTTTTAAAAGAAACTCTGCACCTGAGGCAAAAGAATTTTGAATGAAAATTTTTGTTTGGTGACTGCATGACCTGAATAAGGCCCCAAGAGGGATTGACAATGAGTAAAGGCAGGTTAGGAGCAGCCCAGCCAGGGATGACAGTATCCCACTGAGGTCATTCCAGTCTCTACGTACCACTGAACGCATGATAAGTCAGACCACAGAGGAGTCAGGTTCCACTCCAGCAGTTCTCAGGCCAGAACTGTCCACAGTATCTACAAACCATATCATTCAGTAGCACTGCACTCAAGCACAGATTATTCTGATGGACTGCATATCGACCAGGTGTAACAAGGCACCTGTGTAGTGTAATTAGAGCACGACACCCTGACTACAACACACTCCTGTGTGCTGCAGTATTTCACCATTGACAAAGATTAATTTAAATCAAACCGCAAAAACTGCTACTATGCCCAGATAATCATCTTTTATATGTGAGGCAGGAAAGACTAAAGTTTCAGTAATTGTACTTTATGCATCACAGGCAGATGGCAATAGGACCAGAGTGGCATAGATATGGTCACAAATAGGAATGCTGAAACAGGCCTTATTGGACATTTATCTCACTCTCTCATTCACTTAGCCAATCAAAAGGCAAGGTTCTGCTGGGTTTGGATTTACAAATTTACCCACCGGCCTCAGCTCCATTTAATGCCGCCCCACTTGGCCGGGGACTGCGGAGTCTCTGGCTGTGATTGGGTCCACTGCCATAGTGGCGCCACCTCTTGGCCCGCCTGAAACCGAGCGACCGGACCCAGAGGGCCTGCTGACGCCAAGTCTTCCAACGGGATCTCAGGCTGGCATGAGAACGGAGCCTTCGCCAGCGCCGGAGCCTACAGAGCCTCAGAAGGTTGAACCTTGATGAGACAGGGCTGTCAGACAATTCCCCGACTTGATGTTCAGCCTGCTGCTCTGGCTGGTGCAGCATCTGCAGTGGCTGAACCCCATACTCCAGATCTCCATCTTCTTCCCAGCGACCACCCATGTAGTCTATGTCCTCCCCTTCATTATCATCATCGTCATCTTCTTCCTCCTCTTCATTCAGGTTCTCTGGCTCAATGCACTCCATTTCCCACAACCTCTCCCGCTGGCCCAATTTCAGCTGCATGGGACTGGAAGCATGACGATTCAGGGCTGGCTCCATAAGCTGCTCCCCACCAATGTTCTCTCCAGTGCTGCCGTCCTGGCCCCCAGCCAGGGCCAGCTCACTTTGCCAGTGATTCTGTGCCAGGCTGCCACCACTATCTCTCATTGTCCACCGGCACCCTGCTACCTGCGCCAGCTTGCCGCCTACCTGGGCAGAAAGTACCAATAGGAACAACGGAAAATGTAGGCAAATTTACCTATAGTTGCAATTAATACATGGAAACAAATCATTGGTGTAACAAATTTATCGAAAATCAATATCTGTGTTACAAACATTTCCATTAAAAGCAAATGAAAGCTCAAGGCTGTTTAGTATTCTGGCTCCACATTACCTTGAATATATCGTATTTAAATCATTTTAAATGTTACCCACCAATTGCTGTAAACCAAATCTTAACCGATTATTCAAATACAAGAACGCACACAGCAAAAACAACTTAACCGATGGAAGGAATTTCACAGCAATACACTGAAAATCGTACACTGACAATCGCTACACATTATTTTCACATTGAGTGCTAGTAGGCACATAATCTGCCTGATATAGTCAAAGGCACGTTATTGAACTCCCTCGGTGCTCCAGCTGTCTGGCGCTGAGGTCCCCTAACAGCATCAATTAAGACTGAAGTCCGTCACTAAACGTGCTACTTAAACGGAGGGCGCCTTTAATGGCTCGGCTTAACATAGAGAACAGGTACAATTTCAGATGCAGCTCATCTTTCCGATATATACGAAAAGTACGTTCTAAATATAGTCATGGCCAATTACAAAAAATGATTTTTTTATGTGCTACATTCAGGTACGTATGTACACATGTAACGACTGTGTGCTAGCATGCTCGCTCTGAAGTACAAGGTATATTTAAGCTAGTGGTACACCGCTGGAAACTAGCACTGTATACCAACTTTTTAATAATTCACTTTTCGTATTTATCATTTATAAATAGCTCGTTTACTGCTTTTACCTTAAATCTAGCTAACTAACACTGCCGTTACCTAGTAGCTAGCTAAAACACACATCCAAACACCAAGCCGCGGATTCCCCGACACCGTGAGGGCTGTAGCAAACAGAACCTTGCACTCACCGTTAAAGTACACCTATTGCAACTAGCGGGGGTTTTCTTCTCTGACTCGCCTTAATTGCACTTAAAATACTTTTTTCTGTTAAAACCGAAACACAAAGAAACGATACTTTAAATTTCTGCCACAATCAATGAACACCGTCGCTCTTTTACGACGTAAGAAATAATTTCCGCCGCTGTTCTTCGACGTCATCAATGCGAAACAACCAAAAAAAAGAAAACTTGCGCCTACACGAACTGCTGGTTTTGATTACTTTACACATTGCTTGTGTGGCTGATGCTTTTGTCCGAAGCGACATATAAGTGAGGTATATAATACAAAGCATGCATGTTATGTATTTCAAAGGATATGTTCACTGGCTTGGATAAACAGACAACATATTTAAAACAATTATATTTTTTTCTGCCCTATATGCTTACAAGGATGATATGGTAGAAGGAGACGAAAGTTGTTTCGCACGGCTTGTCATCTGACCACAACTCTCTGTAGCCACTACAACTGCTGAGACCTTGAATATGGTCAATTCAGACTTAATGTTCCCAACCTCATTTGGCATGAGAGAAGTTTTTCCAGAGACGCAAGTAAAATTTTAGCACAGAAGCTTTGGCCAAATGTTCTTAGCAAACCCCGACTGCTTGACTGCATAATTCTAGTGTATGTAGCCTACTACCTATGCATTGAATCAAACTCAAAGCCAACTGGTATTTGGTTGACTGCCCTTCTCTTCACTCATTTATCAAAAAAACACAGCATGACTCAACTATACAATCAATCATGCACACCTATGAAAAGCCTTGTGTTTTAGCCTGGTGTTTGTTATTGATAATCCATATCACTCATAGAAGTCCAATAAAAATCGACCACTTGGGTTTATATCCATGAGGTTATTCTTCCCAGTCGTAACCATCCAGTTATTTTCATCATTCCCCATGTGACCACTGAACAGTAATAATAAGGCAGTACCCATTCTAGCACCTCACCCACTTTCTCTAAGAAGGCTGGATACACCAAACTGCTCTTTGGTGCATATGCACAAACAACAGTCAGTTTTTCTCCATGTATACAGGTAGCCCTGTATCACAACTGTTTTACTTCTTTTTTGCCATCCAGGGTAACTGCATAAAGCATGGAAAGCCAAGAGCCAAACTACCATATTACTGGTTGTGATGTGGGACAGCTAAGCGCTGACTGGAGGAGGGCAGACAGCATTTCAAAGGGATCTAAATATCCATACTTTAGGATGGAAATATAGTGGCCCAAAATGTCTTGTCTCTGCTGTCTGACTATGCCTCTGGTCTGACTGAGTCTATCACCCCAAGTTCTGCACTCTCTGCTACTGGATTGACTAACATTCAACATGAATATTAATGAATGATAATATTCCAAACGGGGATGAAAATACCTCTGAGAAATTATCTTCTCCACCATATCAACCAGTGAAGGGGAAAGTGTGTGCGTAAGGCAAAAGGAATCTACAGTACATTTTCCATTTCACACACTGAGAAAGGGGCCCAGGTTCATGCACGGGTTCCCATATTAAAGCAGACTTCTCCCCTGAGTCAGCCAGCACAAATGATTCCACTGCTTAGAAGGAAGAAGCTCAGATTGACCCTGTGACCTTGAATGAGACCTATAGTATGACAAAACATATTCACTTCAACTAGTCATTGCTGTATTACAGGTGTATGAAATTTTCCATGTGAAAAGTGGAAAGGAAGCCCTGTTACCACACTTGCCTGAACTTTTATGTCTGTGGTGGAAGAAAGACTACATCCCATAGGATATGCGAGATACCAAGATTGTCAGTCTGTATAAGAATGAGGGTGACCGGAATGACTGTGACAACTATCGTGGCATCTCCCTTCTCAGCATTGTGGGCAAGGCTTTCGCTTGAGTTACCTTGGTATGCTTGCAGTCACTCGCTTCCAGTGTCTACCCAGAGTCCCAATGCGGCTTCAGAACTGGTTGATCTACAGTAGATATGATCTTTTTCCTGCGTCAGCTACAGGAGAAGTGCCAAGAGTAGCAGAAGCCACTATATACTGGATTTATCGATCTGACAAAGGCCTTGTTAGCTGAAGTGGGCTGTTCAGTGTGCTGCAGAAGATAATCCTCAGCAGCTTGGGGGGACAGTCTATCTCCTCCTTTCATGAGGACATGTACAGTACAGTCTGCTTCAATGGTGCAACATCTGTGAGTAGGGGTGTAAAGCAGGGCTGTGTATTGGCACCAACACATTTGGGATTTTCTTCTCGGTTCTACTTTGCTGTGCATTCAGTGACTGTCCTGATAGCTGATGGTAAACTCTTCAACATCGCCAGGCTGCGGGCTAAGACAAAAGTCACCAAGATTTTAATTCGTGAGCTGCTCTTTGCAAATGACACTACCTTAGTTTCTCAGACTGAGACCCAGCTGCAGTTTCTTACTGACCAATTGTCTCACGCATGCAAGGAGTTCAGGTTAAACATTAGCTTAATGAAAATGGTTGTCATGGCTCAGGACATTGACTCCCCACCAAGGGATCATCACTATAGATGATCATGTCCTTGAAGCGGTTGACACTTTTACATACCTCGGATTGACCATTGACTATTGCCAACAACTTGTTTCTAGACACAGAGCTGAGCAACAGGATCACAAAGGCAGCATCTGTAATGACCAGGCTGAACAAGAGGGTACGGACCAGCAGCCACCTGACTGAAAAGACCAAAATTTAAGTATACCAAGCAGGTGTTCTCAGCACTCTGCTCTATGGCAGTGAAGCCTGGACCACCTACACAAGACAGGAAAAGAAGCTCAATAACTTCTACCTACGATGCCTTCAGCGAATACTGTATCTCACCTGGCAGGATAATGTCACCTATGCAGAGGTCCTGCAGTGTGCTGGCATTCCCAGCATTCAGATCCTCCTCAGTCAGAGACAACTCAGATGGCTAGGGTACGTAAGGTGAATACCACCTGGGCACATCCCTAAGGACTTGATGTATGGCCAGCTTGCTGAGGGTACTAGGACTGCAGGATGACCCCAGCTCAGACACAAGGACGTCTGCAAGAGGGACGTGAAGATGTTTCAGATTGATGTAGATAACTGGGAGAGCATTGCAGATAACAGGGCTGCCTGGAGACTTGCAGTCAAAAAGGGCATCAAAACAGCTGAAGCAACAAGAATTTCAGACCAGGCTATGGCCAGAAGGAAGGCCAGAACTGCTCCCACCCCTGCCCCTTCATCTTTTCTGTGTAGCTCGTGTGGGAGAGACCGCCACTCAAGAGTGGGCCTTCACAGCCACTCAAGGAAGTGCTTCATTAGAAGCTGACACCCATGTGTGTACTACCCCATCATCTTCTGAGATGTAGACTGCTGACAACTTCTTTTTTTGAATGAACTCATTTTAAAAACTTGAATCTGTCAGTCACATGTCAAAACAAAACCCTTTGTAAATCGAAAAAAGTTATATATTTTGCTTTAGATTTCCGAGGTTTCACTTGGATAAACTTTTTTTTAAGAATAATGGGTAATGCTGTAATTACAGTTCCTCTCTGCTGTACACTTGAATGGAAACACTCTCCATATGTATCACTCACCATATCAGCCACACAGGACAAGAGTAATAACCCGGTTACAAAGATGTCATTCTAGGAAGTGTGAAATAGTAGCACTGTTTTCAAATGTGAGAAAAATCTGGTTAAACCGGCTAGACTGAAAAGGTCTTGTGAGGGAAGATAACAAATGGGAGTTTGGTTTTAACATATCTGGCTCTTCACAGGTATCCTTCCCCTACAGTCTATTCATATTCATAAACATATTAACAAGTGAATTAAGGTAATGTGGAACACCTCTGACTGTGACTTACATTTTTATGACACCCATTTTTTGTAATTGTCTGCAATTTGTGTACAGGGACTACGTTAATCTTATTTTGACCAGCTGTTATCAAAGTACCAAGAATTACACATTAGCTATCCCAAAACTCCCCAGTTGAAATTTAAATCTAATTTCTCAGATAAGCTTATATTAATACTCAACCAAGCAATAAGGACAAACACATACATTTTCAAATAGAATGTCCATCCATCCATTTTCCAAGCCACTTAATCCTATTCAGGATCACCCTGAGCCTATCCCAGGCAGCCTAGGGCACAAGGTGGGGGACACCCTGGATCAGGTGCCAGCCTGTTGCAGGGCACACTATGGATAATCTAGCCATGCCTGTTAGCCCACATCTTTTGACTGCGGGAGGAAGGTGGAGTACCCAGAGGAAACCCCCAAAGCACAGGAAGAACATGCAAATTCCACACACACAGAACCAGACATGGGATTTGAATCCCCAAGACTGGAGGTGTGAGGCAACAGTGCGAACTACCAAGCCACCATTTTGATCTCAGAATTTAGTCTTTGTCAAACTGATACAACGCATACAATAACTTCTGCCATTTTGTTGATTTATCAGGAAAGGCTGGTACATGGTTATGACTATTGTGATCCCGATAATTGGAACACGGTCACTGGCAAACTGTATTTAGTATTAAAACACATTTTTTCTTCTCAACTTTGTGCCTGTTATGTTTCTTGACCGTGGATGTTATCTAGGTTGGCTGAATTATTTTCACATTTTTTTTATTTCAGTAAGTATCGGTGATGTGACCCAGGCTGATCGAGATGAAAATGAGAGATGGCGCGTTATGGGCTTTGTGAGTTTGAGTTTGCCACCTTTAAGGACAGTCACTGATATTTTGGATTACTGTTCCCCTCTGTTATAAAATCCCAAGATTTAGAGAAAACCTTATGAAGACCCCCACCAACCATCAATGGTCTCATCACACAACCAAATAAAAGTCATTGGTGATCATCTTAGAAAATGACAGAACCTATTTTATTTGTCATAACTGGGCTTCCTTTACACGCATTAGGTTCTGCACATGCATGTATTCCCTTCTAGAAAATAAACACCTTCCTTACGGTAAATTCCTTAGAACGTTAATGAGTCATAAACCTTCCAAGCCCTTTTGAGTTGTCTCCTTTGCACAACTTCCTCAACATGGTATTTTCCCAATTACCACACTACATGACTGTATGCTTATAGGTACTCGATAACTTATGGTAAATATGTGGATTGGGCCTTGCTTGCAACAGCCAGTCAGTCATGCTGGTTTCACATTAATCACCATAATATCCTTGCCTTGAGAGTATAATATAAGTATGGATATATTATGCCCAGTGTCTGTATCAGTCTAATCATTGTGCATACAACTGTTTAAGTTCATTTGCGGAGAGTAAAACTAATTAAACACTGACAGACTTCGCAATCTTAAACTCCACTCATTTCATTTTCAGCTTCTGATGTAAGAAAGAGGATTGGCTATGCGACCTGTCAACCCTACTGAAGAAGCCCTAAGGAGAAGAAAGTGATTGGCTAAAGACTTTTTACACCTGAGGAAGACAATGTGAGAATGGGTTGACAAATAAAATTAATATGCCTTCTGAAGTATTTTGAACAGTTTTATGTAAGTTTGTGACACATTAGTAAACCGTCGGCAGTGTCAGAATACGTACAGGCATGTAAGTTGTGTAATAGAACACAATAGGGCACACACCTCAATGTGTACATAAGAGCAGGTAAGAGTCCTGGGGGGAGAGGAGGAGGAGAGTAATCTTTACTGGTAGGTTCTTAAAGTTAGTCATGTGCTTTGCGTAGAATTTTTACGATCGTTTGAAACAAGATAGAGCTGGAATAACCTAAATAATACTCACAAAACACCACTAAGATGGAATGATAGCGGAAATAAAACGGAATGAGGAGAAGATAAGTGTTTTATAGTGACATACGTTTTAGAATATGTTGTGTCTTTAGATGTAATTATTAATTTTATGGGAATACAATACTCGTCGATACTGGGATTCGGTGCAAAGACTCGGCGATAATTTCAAACCTGAGAAGGTCGGAAGCAGGCCCTAGGTCGTTTTTACCAAGGGTAAGTGTTTGATGTTAATGATTACAGAATGATACGTAGGAAAGCCAAGAATCTAGTGCTATTGAAACTGTCGTCGTACATACAAGATGGCAACAGTCCGGCCCGATAAAATTGTACCATAAGAATTTCTGTGAATTTTCTACGTACATTGGAGCCATTTTCACTAAAAAGACCTCAAAACGCGCCATTAATGACAAAGCACGTCGAACATCTACCAATTTACGTACGTACACATGTTCTTTTAACTTTCATAGGTAATACAGGTATAGTTATTTTAAATAATCGCGAATTAAGAATCTATTTTTAACAGGTGTGGCTTCATCTAAACACCGTCGTCTTAGTGTTTCCAGTTCTAGTCTCTGATGAGCACTTTTGCTCAAAAGATGTTTCCTAAAAAGGTCCTCGGTTCCCAATACTGGTCTGATCTTCATGGCCAAATATTACACGACAAAGTGTCTTCGACAGTGTAGCAACACGATGCCTATTATTGAATATTCAGCAACACCGACGCAAAGATGAATTTTTCAGTCGTGGGGTCATTAAGACTGGCAATTAGTGAGGAATCTAAACCAAGAAACGGTAACCTATTTATTCTTTGAACTTACAAATCATTTAAAATTAGTATTCAAGTGTGGGTATGTGATGCGTATTATACGAAACGTCATACTGAACCAAACATGACTGGACAGACTATTTCTAAGCCGCAGCCAGTGAGTTTCCAGAAGCCTGTTTATGACAACCTGGTTTCTAGTTGGTTAACCAGGTTATGTCTAAGAAGCCTGTTTACCACAACCTGGTTTCTAGTTGGTTAACCAGGTTACGTCTAAGAAGCCTGTTTACCACAACCTGGTTTCTAGTTGGTTAACCAGGTTATATCTGAAGCATTTAAACGGGAGAAGGCATTCGCAGCATGCATACTGTTTACAGGCACTTAACATATATGTTATATCGAAATATTCTCCATTGTTGTAGTTTGCTTCATAACTGATTTACATGTTTGCACATGTTTTTTCTTTAATAAGAGAAGCAGTTCATTGTTTTCGAGAAGGATTTGGCCCACCTTTGGCAAATGAGACCTTTGCCTAGCGGGTGATTCATAGGTGACACTGTGTGGAAACGAATAAATGTGATTTGAAAGCGTATGTGGCAGGCTTTAGAAATCATGGTGGTGGTTGAATATTTTGTTCACAATATAGCATGCCAGTTAAAGCTATACACCATGTATAGGTGTGGGTTTGGGTGTTCGTTTACAGCTTCCATTTGTAAAACTAAATAAATGACCCGGAACCTGCTACGGTTGGCCCTTCTTCCTTTGTGTCCTGAGCGTCTGTGTCCTTCGTATTTACTTGGTCGTCGTGAACACAAGATCAAGCCAAGGCCACTGGAAGAGGAATGTTGATTGTACCACAGATAGCCAGTCGCACCTGTAAAAGCGTAGTAACTTGAATGGAAACTATGTAGGAACGCTACGATTTTATTTATGGCCGAGGGGGATGATGCGAAGCAAAACAATTAGTACATGCTGCGAAAATACCGTCCTTTTGCTGTGGGTGATTAATGTTTGCCTGTGTGCCACGCATTTAACATTTCGTCTGCTCTAACGATATCAGTACGATCTATTTAGGTGAAAGAACATCAAAGTATCTAAAAATGTAATGGGGAGATCTGCTAGTTGCAGAAAAGTAATGTTACAGTATTGCCCATATAGGTTTCACATATTTAGTATTTTGTGAAACCCACAATATAAATTCATTGAGAGCCATCCTTTGTGTTATTTTTAATGTACATATTGCTATTGGTTAAAATCCAACATAATATAATTTGACATTCATACTTTGGCTAAATGGCTGCTATTTTTCCTCATCCCGGCCGTCGTTCCCAAACAGCTTGGGTACCAACAGTGTCATGCGGATGGACCAGGAGACACAATGGCTCTACCAGCTCCTGTCCGAGGTGCAGCTGGAGCAGTACTACCTACGGATACGCGACGGCCTCAATGTCACCCGGATAGAACACTTTTCCTATGTGAAGGAGGCAGACCTTGAGCAGATTGGCATTGCAAAGCCTGGTCAGTTTACCTCTTTAAGTGTGTGTATATGTTTGACCAACTTGTGAGGACCTGGAAACCTTTACAACACTGATATATAGATATCAGTGTAATCATGTGATTTTTAAAACATGGACTAAACCTTTTTTTAATCCATGTTAAAGCACTGTGTTTTGGTTTGGTTCCTACATGCAAGGCTGAGAGTGTATGGTGTGTTTGTGTATGAGCACATTGTGGATTTTAAGTGTCAATGTGCTGGCAGTGGTGCGGTTTGTTTATATTCGAATCTCTGAAGACAGCTTTTAATTTTCCACATTTGCCTTGTGTGGTGTGTGTTTTCACAGGACAGAGAAGACTATGGGAAGCTGTTAAACGCTACAAAAGCGGCCTTCGTCTGCGGTCATGGTTACCCAAGGTATAGGCCTCCTACTTCCATTCACCCACTTTGCCAGCCAGAATCCGGCCCACTCCTCATGTTCTACTTACCAGATTCGTCTCCGCTTAATCCTGCTTTCTCGCATGTTGTCCTCAAATAGTTAAGTTTTCCGTGAAGGATATGCCAAGTTTTACCCCCCGCATGTTTTTATAGCCCTCAGGAAGGCTAATGCAAGTCAAATGATTTACTCACAGATTTGTGAACTCGGTGAAAACAAAACCTAACACTAGTTTGGTCTGATAAAAAAGGTATTGGATAGTTTCCCAACTTTCTCTGTAATAGTTTTTCATAAAGGCCTCTCTTGGGCCGATCCGGCAGATCACTTGGGTCATGTGGTTGGGTAAGTTGTGTTTGTCTAAAATGTTTTGGGTACCTACCAATGTCTTTCTGGGAAATATTAAAATGAGCCATTTTTCTCAGGATTCATCTACGGATATCTTTAGGGATAGACTGTGTAGTCTAACCCTGAAGTACAGGTTAGGACTGAGGTAAACTTGCCCCGCTAAGTTTTAAAGTTTCTATTTAAGTGTTCATTGCAAAAGGAGTTGGGGGCTTTGCGATGGAACTGCCAAGGATCTGTCAGGCCTGTCATTTAGGAATTTGGCAGGAAAGATGACACTGACAATGTTGTTTTTGGACGAGTGCCCTGGATATTCGCCACAGGGTTAGTTTCGGTAACATTGGCGATAAACCCACTAACAGTATATTTGCCAACACGTGGTCATCTTCTGTCGGTGTTGCTCCAGGTCTTCACTGGCAATGGGCCAGAAGGGGGTGACCGGACTGGGGTGCCTCAGGGTGCGAGGATGAAGAGATCTGTCACCTGTCTGATCCACGACAGTGAGCTGATCCTGGGAGAGAAACTGGGTTCTGGCTCCTTTGGGGTGGTGAGGAAGGGCAAGTGGCAGACGCCCACTGGGCACATAGTGAGTGTTGGAACTCTGGGTGGGAGGTTGGGGGACTGGACACCATACCTGCATCTCTGTGCGGATGGACTTGACCATTTGCTCCTCCCCCAGTTACCAGTGGCGGTGAAGTCTTTGAAATCCGGCCCGTCTCAGCAGATGGACACTTTGACGGACTTTCTGCAGGAGGCAACCATCATGCAGACCCTGGACCATCCCAACATCATCCGTCTCTACGGGGTGGTTCTCACGCAGCCCCTGAAAATGGTGAGTCCCCGCCATCTCCGTCCTCACTGTCTAATTCCCTAGCACCTTCCAGAACGGCCCTGTTGAAATATTGTGGTACTAAACATCTTTAATGATTGAACTTCAGTACAGCTGTGGGACTCATGATGCTCTATGACTCTGTTTTCTAGAGCATTGTCATTTCTGTTATACATGTTACAGTTTCTCCAGACACCTGAAGGAGCAGAATATATTTATATGGTTCAGTGATTATCACTGTAGTCTCACACATCTAGTGTGGTAGATTCAATTCCCATCCCCCAGTTCTGCAAATGTCACACCCATGTCTTCTCCTTGATTTGTGTTCGTTTTATCTTTTGGTAAAAAACCTGAGGTTAGCTGAATCATGTCTCTAAACCGCCTGTGTGTGGTTGTGTGAGAAGCCTGCTGTGAAGTTATTTCATGATATCCTCTTCAGATGAGTCCTTGCATGATGATAATTGGATTAGAAGTTATTACTGATTAGTAACTTTGTTCCATTTGTGTGAACGATTCAGGTGACGGAGCTGGCTGCCCTGGGCTCGCTGTACGACACCCTACGGCTCCACCAGAATGAGTTCCAGCTCTCCCGCCTCTGGCTGTTCGCCACGCAGATCGTGGCAGGCATGGAGTACCTGGAGAGCCGGCACTTCATCCACCGAGACCTGGCGGCTCGTAATGTGCTGCTGGCGAGCCACGAGCTGGTCAAGATTGGCGACTTCGGCCTCATGCGCATCATCTCCGAGAATGACCACTACCTCATGAACACTCACCGCCGCATCCCCTTTGCCTGGTGAGCCACGGCACCCTGGATAGTTGGGATCTTTATTTGCATGTTTGATACACCTATGTCATCCGTGTGTGTGTGTGTGTGTGTGTGTGTGTGTGTGTGTGTCTCTCTCTCTCCCACCCAAGGTGTGCTCCAGAGAGCCTGCGGACAGGCTACTTCACTCACTCTTCAGACGTGTGGATGTTCGGAGTCACCCTGTGGGAGATGCTCACCTACTGTGAGGAGCCCTGGTTCGGGCTGACGGGCCGACAGGTATGTCTGACTGGATGTCTGCCTGACCATGATAAGGGCTTGTCTCAATATTCACCAAGCTGGAGCTTATGGACCCCTATGTATCCTCTAACCCCCCTCTAGCTCAGCTGGCAGGATTATGCAGGACTTCCTCACCTTTGTTTCCATGGTATTGATAGGTGTAAGAGCCTCCTTGTGTTCAAGTCATGTCAAGTATATCTTTATTGGCATTTCAACTACGTACAGATAGTACAGTAGACAGTGAAACGAAACGGCGTTCCTCCAGGACCACAGTGCTACGCAGCGCACAGGACTACAAAAGACTACACATAACACAAAGTACACGTGTACAAACAGTGGTACAGATGATAACAGTGCAGCGCCGACCAGTACACAGTTGATATATACAAAAGTAGCAGGTTATCATTTACAATTGATATTTACAATGCAAAATGTAGCAGGTTGTGCAAAGATGTGACAATATAATTAGTTAATAAAGAATAGATGAAGACATGACACTGGGAGCAGGAAGAAGGTAACGGTATAATAATAAATATATGACTGAGACAGCTGAGAGTGTGTGTGGTATCAGTTCATTCCCTGAGTGTTTAAGAGTCTTATGGCTTGTTCCTTCTCCCCTCAGATACTGTGGTATGTGGAGAAGGAGGGAGAGCGCTTGGAGAGACCGGCAGATTGCCCACAGGAACTGTACTCCGTAATGCACAAGTGCTGGGCCTTGATTCCTGCAGAGAGGCCCACCTTCTCCCAGCTGGCCACCCTGGTGGCTGAGGTAATGCTTCTGCTGTGTTACCGTTCCTTGTGTTATTCTGTACGGTTCACTTGCGTCATGACTGACTTCTATTGCCTACCTAATTGACCACGTGACTTCCCTGGTGTGTGTTGTTTTTTTAAATCTGCTTAGTCTCCTGTGTGACTGGGTTACGTGATGTGCTATATCTCCTTGCCAGATCAGCCTGTTTTTATGTCCGGCATGTCCGTCATTTCTAGAGAAGCTTCCCTCTCGCTCTCATATTCCTCCTCATATCCTTTGCTCTTCTTACTTCCAGGCCCAGCCAAGGGAGATGCGTGCTCTCAGAGACTTTAGTGAGCCACGGAAGTTGACCCTGCAGACCAATGACCTGGTGACCATCATAGACCATGGGTGAGGGAGTGGAGGGACACTGCGGGTTCTTCTGTGTGTTAACCGAGTCAAACTGTGTTCCAGGCATAATTTTATTCTGCACCGTAATCTACACATTTGTTCCCACTACCTGTGATTTCTGAACATCTGTCATTGAATGTACATCAACTTGAAGTTGAACGTGTTACGGCACCCTTAGCAATCCTCTAATGTAGGGTATCTGCTAGATGGTCTTTAAAGTGTCCTTACAGCGTGAACTTGAATGTTAGATTATATACCAGCCCTTTCAGTTAGTTTGTTGACAAGCTGGTGGCCCCTGTTTTAGCCATTCATGGCCTTAGATCACCCTTTGGTGTGACTCTCTCTCTCCCGGCCACTCAGACTGGAGCTCGGCGAGTGGAAAGGGCAGAACCAGAGAACCCTGAGTGTGGGCTGGTTCCCACCAAGCCTGACTGTGCCCACTGCCACTTCCCTGCCTGGCCCTGCACCCAGCTCAATCTCTGCTCCTTTGAAGAGCAGTCTGCAGCACAAGAGTCATGGAGATGTCAAACCAGAGTCCAGCTGGGGCTCCCCGGATTGCCTCAATGAGTTGGTTTCCCTTTAGTACTGTTTGTCTGTGGTGTCTCTAAACACTATTCAGCACCTTGCATTAACTACAAGTCATTTGGTTTGATATTTGGCTTTGTAACACTTGAGTTCACTGCTGAGCTGGAATGCCTGGCTGTTTTGTTCATCCCTGCATGACCTGTGACCTCTGCAGGACTATGCACAATCAGAGTGGAGTGAGCAGAGACCGAGTGAGGGAGAAGACCAACCTCCAGAGACTGGCAGGTAAGGAGCAAGAGAAGACCACCGTGTGTATCATGGTTGTTTAACCCCCGCCAGGTGGCTGAACACTGCTGCTTTTGTCTACTCCCCAGGCCTCTCAAGGAGTTTGGAGTCTGTGCTAAATGTGCCACAGACATACAGTCCACGGGTCCCAGGTACCTCCAACTCCTTGCTCCATCCATTCCAGGACCCCCGACGGATCAGTGATGCCGGTGTCACGCCTCCATCACGCCCTCCGCCTCCCAACCCCCTGCGGCTGAAGAACTACTTGCTACTCAACAATCGGAAGCCCAACGTCAGTCCAGGCCCTGGCTTGCCGCAGCCACAGAGCACTAGCAATCTGCTGAAGATGAGCCACATGGTCCGGTCCAACCCACACTTGGATGAGTGTGGAGACAAGAGAGAGAAGGAGCAACCTGTTAAGGCCACCATCATGGCCCAGGTGAGACCACCATATTGGTATGTTTGTCCGGCTTGCTATCGTTTGTTAGCATTACATTTGTTTGGTTAGCATTGCGTCTTTTTATTGCAGTTGGCATTTGGAGTGCAGTTCGTGCATCTGCTGTTACTTGCTTTTAAAAGCATCCTTTATCGTAAAACATGACTATAGTGTCAAACCCTGTAAAGTGTAACTTGGTAACATACACACGCTGAAGCCGTTCTAAACCTAAAGAGAGATGAAAAGTGAAAGTAGTACAGCGATTCAATGGAGAATATGAAGACCTCCAAATTAAGCAACGAGTCAGACTCTCTGATTGGATTAGGACAAATGAGGTCTCTGAAGGTAGATTTCAGCCGTGATATGATGTGATTTGGCTTACTGCAGCAGTCATCTGGCAGTATGCAGTATCTGTACACAGAGCTTTTAAAGGGTTATCCTGTCCAGGTCCTGGAAAACCTACAGGTATTAGACCGTGTTGGTAATTCTGCAACAGAATTCCTGCAGTCAGGCTTCTGGAGAGGAAACCAGCACAGCCTGTGAGCATGATTAGCTGGAGTATTGCTGTTTGACCCATGTTCTCTGTGATTGGTGGGGCAGGTGCAGGAGGCGGTGCATGGGGTGACCAGCGAGGAGGTGCTTAACGCACTGCGCCGGAATGACTGGAATCCCGTGAAGGCAGAGCAGCAGCTGAAGGTGGGACCTGTCAATCATTAACCCTTGTCTGCCTGGGACGACTGTGACAGTTTCTGTTTCCAGCCTTGGCAGCTCTATTATGTAAGAGATTTCTGTAAAGCGTTATGATGGGAGGTGTTTTTCAAAGGAGCCTTGACCATCACTCTATACTCTTGCTCCATCCTCGTCACCGTCCACCATCTCTCGTCCCCCTCCCAGGTGGAGCAGCTGTACTTCATGAACCTGTGTTCCAAGGAGGACTGTTTCCGTGTTCTCTCCCGCTACCAGTGGGACCTGCAGCAGGCCAGCCGCTATGTACTGAAGATGGCAAGCGGAGGAGCTTTAGGTGGAGGAAATGGCAGTAGGTAGAGGAAGCCTAGATGGGAATCCCAGGAGGTACTGGGACTACAAGAGGAACGGAGGGTTTGTGGGGTGATTGACAACGTTAAGGACTGGAGATCTGAGAAAGGACAAGCTGGGGGGGGGGGAGAAGATGCAATGGAGGGACAGATTTGGAAATGGGTTCTCTCCCTCCCAGGTGAAATTGGCCTGCAGCCTCTCAAACAGTTGACCTGGTGCTTCTGTGAGACTCATCGCCTTTCCATTCCCAATACCATTCACATGTGGCCTACAGATTTTGACAAGCCACTCACTGCACCTCCACGGAAACAGGGGTGATGGTCCTGAAGCTCTTTTTAGTACTTGAACGGGGACATCCCGTCCGGATGCCAGAGAGTTAACAGTGACAGTGGTGGGATGTTACCAGCTTTGTCATGTGTTCATCATTGTTTTACTGCAGGCCTCAAAATGTTTATAAACTATTTATGTAGCATTTTTAAAATCTGTAAATCTGTTCATTTGTAATTGTATTCTGGTATTTTTTTTTTTTTCCCTTTTTTTTTCCCCCGGCATACACACCCTATGCTAAGCATCTCAGCTTCTCCTCTGGGTGATGGTAGAATCTCCCCCCTAGGGCTCCTACTGCCCTCTGCTCCTCAGTCAGCTCTGAAGAGCTTTTACATGGCTGCAGAGTCAGAGGTGACCAGCATACGCTGTCACCTGCAGGGGAACTGTACGGAGTGTGGTCAGGGAGGCCACTTCACAAGGATACTGCAGACACGTTCTTGGTCAACGAGGTGGAATGTGGTAAGAAGGGTGCTAGGTAACCCAAGACGACCCATGATGGGTACAGAAACAAAGCAGCAGCAGCAGCAGAGGAGGAGGAGCCCCTTGCATCCTGCCAGTCTGACAGGGGTGTGGCCATTCTCTTGGTAGGCTTCATATTTTCCGGGAGGAGCCGCATGACATCACCTCTGGGGGGGGGGGGGGGGGGTTTCGGTCCCACACTGCTTTGTATATTCTCATGGGCTGCTAAAATCTAGCCTTGAGTGGTATTTTTTTTTTTTTTTTTTTTTTTTTGAATCTTGACAAATGGTTGATTAAACAATAAAAGGTTGGAAAAGTTAGATATATTTAGATGTTGTTGCTCAGCGCGAGACCGCTTCAGGAGGAGGTTTTAACACAGGTGCTCACACACAAAAACTGGTTTCTGTTAATAGCATAAAACCAAAATGCAAACGGGGGAGGTTGTCTACCTGCAGTTTCACATTACTTGCATACTTTTGTTTGGAAGAAGAGTCCCTGCTTGTTCAGCCATACCCCACCCCCATTTCTGTGCTGCAGATCTCACCCCCTGGAATACTGCACGCCCTGGAAACAAGAGCCATTTTTTTTTTTTTTTCTTTTCCCAATTGCTAGCAGATGTTTTGATTTCATGGGGTGGCTAAATTCTTGCAGCCAAATTGTTTTCCATCTCTCCAGGAAGAACGAGATTGAACATGGTACAATTGTTGGCTTTTCTGAAATGTTTATTGTATGGGTTCTACCCAAATTTTTTTTTTTTTTTCTCCTAAGGAAAGGTCTTGAGTTTAAAGGTTGAATTCAGTATACAATAAAACTAGGAAATAATACTAAAGTTGAAAGGCAAAGCAGTCAGTTCCAAGGCTGGATTTTAAACATACTATTGGCCTATACTCAGAGGCAAATGAAAAACAGCTCCTGTAATTCACACTTGAAAAAACTCCAAGGCAGAGATATAGCACTGTGCAATTAGTGTAATGGTCCCGGAGACATCATGCATGCAAGCAGAGATGAACATTAACATGACAAATCAAAGCAGTATATCCATTTGTAACATAATCCATTAAAAAAACGTCTGAAAATGCCATGGTGTCTGAAGAAGTCACTAATGCAGTTCTTCACCCATGTCGACAACAGATGCTATGGGTTGCTACAACACCCATAATGCGACATGACTCACGATAAGAAAAACAAAGGCTCCACACATCCTGGTGTGCATTTCTGCTGCCTCGTGAGGCATAGAGAATTCACCTATCTAACCCCAGCCTTGCAGTTTTCCAAGCACCCCTTCCTTCCCCTTCCTAACGGCATGACGTTAGTGTTACTTTTTTTTGGCTGTCTGGCCAAAAAAAACCAAACTCAAATCAGCATCAACCAGGATTAAAGCCCCAGTTCAACTTACTGTAACCCACTTCAACTACAGGGTATTGTTGGTTTTAAAAGGATTAAATGTGGATGTGTGCACAGTGTTAAAGGGAATTCCTAATAATTAAATGGTTATAACCAGAAAACATTATTCAAGGAAAACTATTTAAAAACACCTTAAGGGCTAAGAACTTAGACATTCCCTGCCTTTTCAGTTTACCTGTGAATCTTTAAGTCTCTCAAATAGTGGACCAATGCTCCTTATCAACTGCACTACTCTGTATTGAGAAACAAGGAAGTGTGTTTAACAGTAAACAGAAGAGCATTAGTGAAATCAGCACATTTCAGTGGCGTTCCCCGTAAATAAATCCCCCTATGACATCATCCCATGACTGATCAGGCCACTGCCTGGTTTATCGCTAATACACCAAAAAAAAAAAATTTAAAGGATGTAAATTAAGTGCATATTATACTGTAACAAACCATTCAGGTCTAGAGTCTACATGTATGTTATAAATGGTTTCAGTTCACCCCAAAAACAGGTTAAATAATACATTTAACAAAGAATGCTAAACGTGAACAGTGAACCAGGTGATAAGATTAATGTTTTCTTCCATTGAAAAGGATCTTATGCTATAATATTCTGATAAGAGCTTCGTCATCTAAACAACAATACAATGAAATCAAGACTAAAAGCAAGGCCAATTTGCAAAATTTATTAGTATTGTAGTTAATAAAAGAGCAATTTATCATAATAATATGTGTTAATAAACCTTCCAAAGATGTTGGAAACCATCCTCCACCATGATGGGTGAGGAAGCAGCTCTAAATGAAGAATGAAGATGTTTCACAGCAAGTGGACCAGGACAACGATGAGACAGACACCGGGTGGCGCAATGGGATGGGCCTCCTCTCATGCCTAACTTCTTACTCTTTCCTCCTCAAGAGAAGACAGTATTGCGCTGGTTCCTTTCCCCGACCTTCTCGAAGAACATGAAGTCCTGGTACATGAAGAGAAAGACAGAGAGATGTCATGGGAACATACAAAATTGGGCAGTTTTCATGTATCCTTGTACATGAGCCCTTGGGGAAAGATGGACATGTATTTAAAGATCAAAGTTTTTTGTGGTCAGAGTGCGGAGTCAGACAGCATCCAGCCCCCTCAGAAGCTGTTGGTGTTAAGGGCCTTGCTCATGGGCCCAACTGTGATATGATTACTCCGCTAACCATCCTTCAACCTTCCAGACATGGCCACAGAGCCATAGCCCACCAATCAGAAGGCGATGTGCTTTTTTGCCACCGTCAGGGGTGTGTGGAATGTCGACAGAGCTGGCAATCGACGGAGGGCCACTCACGATGAGAAAGCAGGCACCCATCAGCACAGCTTTGATCTTCACATCCATGTCCAGGGGGAACTGGATGCCAAAGTTGTCTGCGTCGGTGAAGACCTCTTTCAGCAGTCCACTCCACTGCTTGCTGATTTTCCCGATCGGATGGCCCCCATCCTTACCCATGAGCTGCATGGGGGGGGGGTTAGAGTATATGGTTACTGCTCTCGGCCTATCCCTTTCCCTACAGTCGTTCATTCTCTGCACTGTCCCCACCCTCACCTCAAAGTTGACATCACTGCAGCAGTTACAGGCGAAACATGGCCCCTCCAGCTTCAGCATGGTTTCCCGTGATGGGCCCAGGATTGAAAATTTTGGCAAGAATGGGTGCCAATCCTGAACCACATAACCAACAGTGGTTCCAGGTGGTGCTTGGACTTCCAACTGAGGGGAAGGAATGGAAAAAAAAATTAAACTGCATACACAGGCTTCACTAAAATTAAGCACAGATTTTTACCCGGTCCTTCATCACTGATTTACATAAATTTTTAAAATATCCTGTATCACAAGGTCCTCTTCCAAAAAGTTCTCAGTGACTAAGGAGTACTTGAGCAATGACACATTTCAAAATCAGGCTTCTTGGGTGACATCCATCCACCCATCTATCAAAACATCCTCCATAAGTGCGTATCCAGTACAGGTCTGTGGTGAGCCTTGCTACTGAGCAGGGGACAACCCCTTGACGACATGCTCTATATACTGATCATATTCCATGGTGCAAATACTTTGGACAACGTGGAGCTACCATGTAGAATCTCATTTATGGCTTGCTAAGTTCCCCTTTGTAATTTTGAAATGTATGATTTCAGTGATTTCCTGAAGACCTCAACAGAGAGGCTGGTTATTACTGTACCCACTGCTCCTTAAAAATGACAGGGGTTGAGGGTCAAGGGGCAGGGTGTACCTCTTGCAGGCAGCAGGGGCAACAGCAGGAGGCACAGCGGAATGGGCGCACCAGGCGGATGACTTCGCGGTCCATGTTGTCCTTGATCTTCATGTCGAAACTACGCAGGGAGCCACAGCAGTTGCGTGTGCAGCAGTCGTTCTTCTCCTTGGCACTGTAGATCTTCTGGCCCATGCTGTTCTTCACGTCGTAATGGTTGTTGGTCTCAAAGCCAATTAAGGCTGGGGAGGCAATGCGTTTGATTTATGGCACACGAAATTACATTGGAAAACATAAAGACACATGACAAGTAAAAAGGAGGTTACTTAAACTTTAAAACGGTTAACTCAAACAGCTTGCCCTGAAGTGTCATTCTATGTCAAAGTTGGGTAAAAATTAATTGTTTTGTTCATTTCAAGATCTTTTACTAAACCAAGTTATACTAAGCACCTTATTAAAATGTACCACAGGAAAATATTCTCTTGGGAACTGAACTGGTAACCTTCTGGTTACAAGTTAGTTTTAAGTGGCAGGTCAGAAGCAAGAAGAGTGGTTGGGGAGAGTGTGGCAAAGTAGGGAGGAGGAGATGTCAAAATGAACACAAACACGTGTTTGTCCTTGGTTCCCGTTTATCTATTGAGCTTCCAGTGCTCTATGAAGCTGTTAGTACCCCAGCTTCAGAGGAAACCCAGGCAATGTGGTAAACGCAGTCTCACCTTCCATCAGCTCCACTTTCTGGTGTATCAAGAGCTGATCAATCTGTTATAAAACATACCAACAACAACGCCTGTATTAAAAAGTGAAACACAGCACAATTCCTGGAGAAACTGTATCTAAACATCCTGAGTCAGGTGTGGCATGCAAGACCTCCACATGGACAAGACACCCATAAAGTTAATTTCCTGTTCAAAACACATTACAAGACATGGAGACAAAGATAAGCAGTTTCTTTGTTACTGATTATACAATCCATCCAAAACAACTTTTCAAATGTAGCCCACAAAAAGTGTCTATAAACAAACCTTGTATTTATTTAAATATTGCATTTCATTGCAAAAAAAGTTGATTATTTTTGGCTAAAAAGCTGGATTACTACATATTGGACCTAGGAACTCCATAGCAGTTGAAATTTGTAAACAAGTGGTAAACTGAATGGTCATTTTGTCTGGTCATTCCATTAACTGCAGATTTGTATACAATCAGACGCAACTCTTGGGGGGAGGGGCAGACTGTCAACAACACTACACTAAAGATGATAATAAAAAGACATCCTAAAGAAAAACTATTGTGAAAACATTAAACAGGATATTATCAGTTCATGTCCAAAGTCCAGCAAAATTTTATGACCATTTTACAACAGAAAACTATCTGCATCTTGAACCATGGTACCATCTCTTACACACACACATACATACATACACCCCCAGCGGATATGCCTTACTCGCTTGCTTTCTTTCACACACACACACTGAAACTACGTTGTGGTTCCAAACCACGCATGTATTGATTTCAGTAATGTTTTTGATACTATTTTTACCCACTGACCTGGGTGAGATACTCCAAGCCTGGCGGGACCCCAAGAGGGACAGAGATGGTGGGAGCAGGTGTGACAGCTGCTGTGGGGGCAACATTACCAGCCCCATAATCAGGGCTTCCCATTGGCCCCTGGTAAGGCATGGGTTTCACCGGCCCAGGCTGATACATCACTGGCTGGCCTGGTTGGGGCTGATATCCCATGGAGAAGCCTGCAGGGGGCACCTGACCAGGCTCGCCATAGCTCCCCTGTGGCACAGGGTACGGCGGCGAGGTGTAAGCACCTGGCTGAGGCATGCCATACGGCAGCTGCTGAGGTGATGGATAACCTGGGAGCGAGAGAGAGACTCCAGTAAAAAATAAATCCTCACAAACCAGTGCTACATTTGGTTATGTTAGCCAAAAAAATAAAAATCCCCCCCCCATGGACCAAAAAGACAGTGAATGGATATTGACCAAACAAATAGGCTTGGAGTCAGACCTAGCAATGCAACTGAACCTGATGAGGAAAACTAACATCTCTTGTGCCAGTGAATTCCCATCAATCAAAAGCACTGCTACCAGTGAGGTCAACAACCAGAGGTGGAATTTCCCATGTGCTATGTGAGGTGGCTGAATATCACACAAAAAGACAGGAAGTGGTGTAGGATCAGCATGAAGCAGAAGTGAAGCATAACTAAAAAAAAAGGCTCATTTTTTAGCCACAAAGTCTGAGTGGCAACAGGTCATGACTGATCTACAGAAAGCAAAAACCAAACACACACATTTCAATGCTAAAGCACCAAGCGTACAAAATGACAATGCAAGAGAAACAATACATTTTAAAAAAGCAAAAAGCAAAGTGAACAACACATAATGGACTTAAAGAATGTCACCTTTTTCCATATTGAAAAGTATGTGGAATAAAAATCCAGGGCCTCGAGGGCGTCTTGCAATGATTTTTACAGCCTTTCTGCCTCCAACCCCACACCATGCAGAAAGAACGAGGAAAGAGCTCTAACATCCCAAATCAGATTAGAAAATCTATTCCATGCATTTTCCAAAGCACTTAATGCTATTCAGGATTGTGGGCGGACCTGGAGCTCATAACAGGCAGCCTTAGAGGATGGTCCGGATGGGGGTGCCAACCCATCACAGAGCACAGTCATGCACACACTATGGCCAGTTTAGCCTACAACATACATCTTTGGACTGCAGAAGGAAACCTGCAAGGCACAAACAGGGAGAACCCACCGAAAACTCCACAGACACAGTGTGATTGGAGGTGAGAAAGGAACCTCTAGCCCTGGAGGTGCAAGGAGGCTACTGTACTACCCACTGGGCCACCGTGCTTTCAATTTTAAAACTAATGAGCAGGACACGGTCCTCTTCATGCATAGCTGCAGTACAATCGCATTAAATACAATATTTTGCTGCATTGGATGACAGCCAGAGACGACTCCGTGGCAGACTGAAGCACGGGAAGAACACAATCAGCTACTACTGTCCAGGTTTATTCACTGGTACAGGGTTAACTCTGAACAATGTACCACTGGTTTGGACTGTTTCAAGAACCAGTACAAGGTGTGGCACCGTGACGTATTGTTGGGAGCTTGGATCGTCCATCTGAAACATGTATAATTACCTCCTTACCCTCTACACTTCTATCAATAAAAGCCTTTCTGTGAATGCATCCCAAATTCTTTGTGGACAAAAATGTATGCTGTAATGCAGGGGCTTTCAAACTGGGCTCAATTGCTCAGACATCCGAACAACAGCTTTAAGGGGCCTGCCTATGAAATGTGGGTAATTATAGCTGACCAACGCATCACAAAAAATAACCGAGTCCATGGATCTCAGTTGCTTAATGGATTATGTATTAATAGTAGGGGGTCCCTGTCTCTGATCTACTGTCATTTAGGTGGTCCCTGGTTGAAAGACTGAAAACCCACTATGGTCTAATAATCTGTCTTGCAGTATATGAAATGCTGTTCTTATGCAGTGTAGAACCATGAGGGCCACCTTTAAATATGCATCTACCACAAGCAGCTGTATTAATGAATTAGAACGAAAGCCAAGAATGGAAAAAAATACTGAGGAGAGAGAAAATTCCTCTGGCCTTCTCCACACAAAAATGAGCTGGATGCTTGTTCTCTCGATTTACCAGGAATCCAGCAAAATTCAGTCAAGCACACAAACCCTAAACATAATTGTTAAAACTCCTTGACATATTCTGGTACATTGGGAATGGAAGACAGGATACCAGACTTGTTTCAGCAGCGGCGTCCAAGGAAGTCCACTGCCAGAGCTTTTCAAGCTATACAGACTAGCCACACACTAGACACACATAAGCAGACACAGGATGACACAGCACCTGAATGGTCATGAACAAAGACCACACTTTCTTTCATCTCTGGGATTGAAATTCCATAATGCAAAGAGAATTAATGGTCTGGCATAAGTGTGCAAAATAAATGTACGCATACATTAAAATGCAAGAGGCAGATTAAAACAAGCACAGTTCATGTTTAGTAGCAAAGATGGTAAACAAGAAATACAAACTGTGGGACTAAAATCGGTATTGTGCGATAACTCAATTTGCCCTTAGAAAAGTAACTTTTTAAGCTGGTTCGTGGAAACCTGAAAGACTGAACAGTTTTATTTCCTTATTGCTCTCATGCTGCAATTTTTATGTCTTATCTTATTTCTGCACCCACAGTTAAACCATCAAGAATGGTTTTCAAAGTGCTACACAGATGAACTGGATACTGTACCTGGTCCTGACATTCCAGGCAGACTTCAGGGATCAGCAGATGCGAACTTTACCCTGCTGGCACCAAGATGGCTCTGGAGACAAGACAGAGGATTTTTATTTATTTTACATGCAATGGAATGAAAGCCTTTTAAACATGTGTACATTTTTGACATTCATTCACGAAATATGAAAACTATTCACCAGACTCGATATTTTAATCAAGAATACAATAATTGTAAAGCAATCCTAACCCTCCTTTGCTCGATATACAATATTACGAATATCTGGCGTTATTCTAGCGTCCCTGCGCTACTACGAGATTCCCAGACTAGGATGTCCGATTAGTACCTCAGACTCACTGAATGCCGCTAAATTTACACACTTAGGGGTCCATCGCACGAGGGCTTGGAACGTGTTAATTTCCTACATAACAATTCACTAAAATTAACACTCAATCCGCCATTCAACTTCAGAAAAATCCATTCATACACAATTTGGAAAATGACATATTAAAAACATTTATGTCAACACAAATTTGGGCAGTGGATGTCAAAGCACAGCTTCAGTAATGTCAATTACACACGCAATAAAAGTGATTTACAAAAGTCAGCAGAGGGCAAAGGTAATATGTGGCAAAACTGTGGTCGATTTAATTGCATCAGTTGCATCCGGTCAGTCATATACCACAGTAGATTAAGTCACAAAAATGTGTATTGTGTAGAGCTATTGCTCTAAGTAACAAAGTACAAATGAGAACGATTAATATGGTGATATTTGGCCACAAGAAAATACAGCACGCAATCAACATGCTGCATTTTTACATTCAACACTTCAATTCTTTCACCTTACTTGATTTTCCGAATTTCCAGTTCTCGTCTGGTACCAAAACAGCAAAACCATTTCCTTTTAAACCACTTCAAACTAATCAAACGTGTTACCGCGTCTTTTAAAGCCAGCTTTTTACATTCGACGGACTGTAAGGACATCGTGGCCAAACCTTAAACGCCTTTACTACTGTAGGTGCGAACAGGGAAGTAGGTGTGCTTTTCAGCAGTTTTCCCGTCATTAGTTTAATTTCCTCATTTAATAGAGTCCTGCTTTTCAAAAGCACTCAACACGTCTGTGTTTTCATTGCTTTGTCGCCGAAACGAGGCGCGACAAACTGTCACAGAAAATGAGGGACACTAACACACTAATATTACTGTAGCTGGTCCTCGCCAAAAAGCCTAAGACGGTGATAACAAGCGTCATCTCACAAACAAACACTAGAACATTAATAAGCCACACATAAACAACGCTTAACGGCCGGTTTATTCGGGCTACAGACGGAGTTTCGGTTTTATGTTTTTAGACGCACTATTCTTCAAAATCAAGGCAAAGTCCACGTATATGATTTTCCTTACCGTTTAATAATGCGGAAGACTCCTAGGCAAACAATAAAGCCCTCCGGAGTATTTTCTGCAAAAGATCAAACTGAAAGCAGCACAGTTAGACCCTAGTAACAGAGAGGGTGCTTATATACAGTGTATTTATCCCACTGTCACACAAGGTCCTTGATAAACAAAAAAGACTAAATCGGTGTCGCTTTCTTCGTGTTTCTCCACCCATTCTGCCTTTGACGTCCGAGACTCGAATCTAACAAGACGTCATCTCACAAACAAACACTAGAACATTAATAAGCCACACATAAACAACGCTTAACGGCTGGTTTATTCGGGCTACAGACGGAGTTTCGGTTCTATGTTTTTAGACGCACTATTCTTCAAGACGCAAATACACTAAGTGTCTCCACCGATTATTTCTGATTTACTACAAAGTAAATACCTCACTAATCGAGGGCATTTATGTAACAGATTTTTCTTGAATTAATTTTTAAATAAATTTTTTAATAACTTTTTTTAGTGAGTTGGACACCACGTCGCTTAGAAACAAATGCACGCATTTGTTGTACATATTTTAAGAAAGAAAAATATGAAAGGGAGAATTGTGTTAATCTTAGTCGCATTCACCTAATTTTGAACATGAGCTGAAATGTTTGCACGCATACAAATAAGTGTAAACCAATTCAATTCAATTTTATTTATATAGCGCTTTACTTAGTCCCGGGCCCACAGTCCCCAGAGAGTAACCCGAAAGCGACAGTAGCAAGAAAAAACTCCCTAAGGAGGAAGAAAACCTCAGAAAAAACCAGACTGAAGGGGGAGGCTCATCCTCCTCAGGCCAAAAATCTGCATAAATTTCATTTTTGGATTACAAACGTGTGTACACATGGAGGCTACTATAATAACATTTGCCAACGTATACGAACTCCACTTCAATATTACGAAAAGTCTGGAAGCCGACATTTTTTATTATAAAATATCACAGCATTCGATATATTTAAGTGAAAGTAATTTCAGAAATCAAGGTTTTGTTTTTTGCCCATTTTTTAACCGGAGAAGTACCCATGGATCCTTAAATGTTTATCACCACGAAAGCCTCCATGTTTTCTATCTTCCACCCTCCTAAATTTTTCTTATTTCCTTTTTTTTCTGACATTGCCCGCTAGAGGGCAATGCTCGATCACTTCGGTGACTTCAGCTCAGTCACATGGATGCAGTGTGTGTCTGACGTACCCCAAACGCACATCTGTCCGCATTTCGTTTCCATGCGAAAGGCACATTACGTTTGTAACGGGATGTTACTGTTGTGGCAACAAAGCTGCAATATGCTTACCGCTTAACGTCAGCAGTTCGTCTTTGAGATACGGAATTAAGGGGGAGCATACTGAAAGATAAGTACACGTGCTTGGGGAGGATGTGAACATTTTCAGCTTTGATGGAGCTGTGTTCTGAGCCACAGTAAGGCACTGGATGATTCCTGAGATGTTAAATGTATAGGTGGTGGTCGGGAAATCCATAGACATTTCATGTGCTTTGGACTCAGAACATGAGTCTAAATGACGTACATGCTGCAATAACCCAATCAGTACGTGTTTTTTTCCAAATCAACAATTATTGTTTTCAGTCTCCAAAATAATTGCTGAAGCACCAGTGTGAATGTATTGCTCGTAATAAATGGAAGAGAAAACGAGCTTGTCAGTAACATGTTTACATGTCTATCGTCTAAACCCATGTTGTCCCAGGACACTAGGTACTCCACCTTGTTTTTAATTTTTCTTCTTGAAAGCATCTAAAACCAAAAGAACTATTTTTGCGACACCAGCTTCCACCTGCTTATCGTACAACGATGAATCTGGTTACTACAACCATCAACAATAAAAATTGAGTGTATCGCAGAAATCCTGGTGCCTGAGGCCTTGTGACACCCTGGGCGGCATCCCAATTAATTACCTGGTGATCAGTTTAGATACACCAATTCATGGTGGGAGGAAACCAGAGGACATTAAGAAAGACTTCAAAGACACATGCAAACTCCACATGCAGTCAAGCCAATATAGCCTTGGAGATTTTTTTTCATTATTTTTTTCAATATCTTTATTATACATCAATTAAAACACATACAATAAAACAATTGGAATCAATCAAAAGAAATTTCATAATCATAATCAAAACAATACATATTCCAATTACATCACCCCAATAGTTATATTTATACACAAATAAAATCATTCTCCTAAAACATATCCATTAAAATCCAAACTACATCATGTCTAACAGGCTTCACATGCAAATCCAAAACATTCAATATAACCATCAGTAAAACCGAGATACCTCCAACACAGTAATAAATAACAATAAGATCCAGCAAAAACAAGGTTTGGCCTCGTTTTAAGCCCACAGAGTGACTAGCCTACCTAGAACCCTAAACAGGAATTTGTCAACTTGGTCAAACGCTCTTTGCTGATCCAGACCAACTAATGCAAGGGGCATGTTCCTGTCTGCCCAGGCAATTGCGTGTCAGATAAGATGTAAATTCTAAGTTCCATCCCGGGAGCTTGCAAGTCTGGTCACAATGGACCAGGTGAGCCATGGTTTTCTTCAGGTGTTCCATCAGGGTCTTTGCGATGATCTTAGCATTTATGCCAGGCATGGTCAGGGGCCTCCAGTTGCCAAGGTCGGCACGTTTGCCCTTCTTGTGCAACTAGGAGAGAACCCCAGACCTCATGCTCCTAGTGAGCATGACCTGATGCTGCACATCCTCAGCTACCTCTAGTATCTCTGGACTGAGGACATCCCAAAACATGGAATAAAATTCCATGGGGAGCCCATCGAGTGCCGGATACTTTGCACCAAATCATTTTGCCAAGCACCTCGGTCAGCTTGGGTAGAGTGAAGGGGACCTCTAAGCTGTCCTGTGTCTCACTGGGAAGACAAGGTTTGATTTTAGATAAAAACTGCTCCCCCGCTTCAAAATCAGTGTCTCTTTTTTTAAAAGGTCTGAATAAAAATCTGTAGCAATTCCCAGTATCTGAGCAGTGCCTGAGAAGGTACTGCCTTCTGGGTCCCTCGGGAGGTGATTTTTCACCTGCCGGACCTTTCTAACCTTATTAAAAAAGAAGGCAGTACACTTCCCATTCTCTGCCGACTCTTGTACCCTGGCCCAGAAGAGATGGGTAGCAGCCGACTGTTCATACAGGGCTTTGAGCTTAGCTTAGATGACCTGGACTTTATCAAGATCAAATTGTCCTCCATTGTTGTGACAGGTGTATTGCTCTTGCAGCCTATCCTCTAACTGTTTTATGATATGAAGCTTTGTGGCTCTGCGCTGGCTGCAATAGTGGATAGCGAGAACACAAATGCTCTCTTTTACGTTCTTCCACCATGCCACTGTAGAGGCATAGGCATCCTTGCAGCCTCGCCACGCTTCGAAATGATTGACATCTAAAAGTCTCTCCCAGTATCTCCACGTTCAGCTTCCAGTAGCCTCTACCATAGGCAGGGGCGTTAAAGGAAGCTGTGGCCTCAACTGATATATGGTCAGTGACCCACCATGGAGACAAAACAAATTTTCTAAAAACAACAGAGGACGTAGCTAAAATGTAATCAAGATGGCATCTCGACCCTTGACTGTTCTGCCAGGTAATGCCCGGATCTCTGGGACTGCATTTTTTAAAACCGTCAGAGAGGCTAAGATTTTTGATAAAATTTCTAAAATACTTTGTCCCTATGTCCTCCTTACCTTCTAGAAAAGTATTAAAGTCACCTCCTAAAATTAAGTGCCGACTAGTGACACAAAGTTGGGCCAAGTCATCAAAAAATTTAGTGCGGGATGAGGCCTCCACTGGAGTGTACACACACATTACCCTAATATCCTGTTCTCTCCAGGTAGCATCTGTTCCCAGTGCTCTTCCCTGCACAACAGGCACCCCTCACATTCTCCAAGATGCGGTCCCCAAAAAGCATGACCACGCCAGAAGAGTGGATGCCACTGATGCTCCAGTGGGACTCACTCCTCTTCCATGCTTGCGAGAAGAGAGCCTTGTCCTGCTGGTCCTTGAGGTGAACTTCCTGTAATAAAAACACGTCATACGGTAAGGAGGACAATTCATTAAAAACCACAGTCCATTTGACTGGCTTTCTTAGCCCTCTGATGTTCACAGTTCAAATTTTCAAATTATCCATGGGTGACTGTGTTATAACAGTAAAACCAATAAAACACCAATAACAATAAAATCCTAAAACACTACAAATTTAAAATAACTAAAAACCACCAGCTAAAGATGCCCCTTTCTCCCCTCCCCACTTCGCACTAGGAGCTGCCCCAGAATCGTTTCTTCTAAGGAGGGTCCATCTTGATCCACCAGTGCAGTATAGGACTCCTCCATCATCGAGCCTCCCCAGTGCATATCTTCTGACTTTGGGGAAGGAAGAGATCTTCTGTCACTGTCAATAGAGGCATCAGCTTGTGGGGCTGCAGCATTGGGTGTACTTTCCAGCTGCTCCAGAGATTTTTTTCTGACCTCTGTCCTTGTCCTTCTTTTTCTTTGTTGCACCGACCAGAGCAGGCAGGGACTTCCTTAAGGTGGGGCTTCCTTAAGGCGAGGTGGTGATGGTGGTGGCGGCAGTAGGGCCTGGTTCTCCTCCCCATCACCGCATCCCACCATGTCACCTGCTGCCAGTGTCTTTGCTCCTAGTGGAGCCACTGCAGGACCAGCTCCATCCCCGGGGCCCCTGCTTCCTTCCTCACCCCTGGTGTGATTCACCATGCCAGCCTGTGTCTAAATTCTGAAGTAGCACCCAGCCAAAAGGTATGACACTCATATCTAACTGATCTCTGTAGCATGCACAAGGCAGAATGCAGGCTTTTGATATAGGGTGCAGCCTGTATGATGATTAAGGCAATAATTAAGAAAATCCATCCATCCATCCATCCTATCCAATGTAAGAGCTTACCCAAAGAAGCACAGGGCACAAGGCAGGAACGCCTTTCACATTTAGTACGTTATTATCCTTTTACACACTAACCTGTGCAACCTTATCCTACTTCTGGAAGCACTCTACCCCACTGTCATGTGGTCAGTAAATCAGTATGGGTTTGCTACGTTTTAATAAACACAAGCAGGCATCAGTGAACATCGTTATCATGCCACCATGCTGCTGGTCAGGTGATCCTGCCTTTTGCCTCTGAAGCCACAAGTGGGCACATGCATGACAGACCCCGGTTTGTTCTAAATATGGCCAAATCTGCAAACCTGGGTACTTATAGGGCTGCAGAAATCGGTGGGGGGGGTCAGGGGGTGGTTGGGGACAAGCCGGCGGCACACACAAGGCGTCCACTGGGGCACACAGTGCACCCTCTGACAATTAGCCTAATCAGCAGTGTCTATCTGGTCTCTGCCCCTTTGGCTGGCGGTGTGGGGAGGGACCGCATGTAGCAAGGACCGGCCGCTCCGTTGGTTTATTTTCGAGTAGGTTATCTGTCAGCAATGGCGCTATGTTTAGCCATCCCCCGGGCCTGAAATAGACTTAATTAGCACTGGGCAGGACAAGGGAAGAGTGAAAACGTGTTGGACTGCTGGTACGCTTCTTGTAGGACCCCCGCCCCAGTTCCTCCTCTGACTATACCTCCCCTCTGTTCATTTCCTCATATTGCTTGCGGTTTTTTTTTCTGTTCCTCCTGTGCTCGAGCGGCGAGCAATCAGTGCTATTGAGGAACATGCCCCTACGATAGCAATCTGGCACTCAAACTGAGCGAATCAACACCGTTATCTGTACCAGATGGCCACACACACGGCGTGGGTACATCGGAATCCTCTCTTGCCCGCCAAATCTCACTTAGATGATCGCACTCCAAACAAATAACAATCGCAGGGTCAGTAGGTTTCACAGATTATTTTTTTTCTACTGACCATCAGATCAATACATTAAAAAAGCATTCTATTACCACATAACAGGGCCAGACCACGGTTGACAAGATATCTTTTCAATTGACATTCAGTGCCTTTTTTCTACCATAAGTGTGTTTAGAAAGCGGGAATCTTACTCTCACTTATGACCGATTCCTGAATGAGACAAATCTTGGCCTGAAATTTATAGTCATTCATCTCCATCCTTGATCATTGCCTTAGTCATTGGTCTGCAAGGAAACTTCTATTCAGACCAAAGCAGGCCCTGTCCAGGCTCACCTCAGAAGTCTAAACAATGTGTCTCAGCACCCATGGCGACTTTCTAATCACGTCCTCATCTGTGTTCTTCCTCAGCTGATGAAAAAGTCATTGGGCTGGGGGCTGTGGTGGTGAAGGCTAAAAGCTTTGACCCCAAGGTCAGTGGGGGCAGGCAGGGCATGGGCTGTAATTGCTGTCTCTAAAGTCACATAGTCTCTTACACACACCCCTCATATAAACACCCACCCGTCCCACTTGCATATAAACCCACCCCATACCCAAGACTACAAATACTCCCACGAATCCATGGTGTGGAGCGAGAGAGGAGAGAAAGACAACATCCCATCTTTAAGCACTGAAAGCAAGCATCCATCACTTTTTAAAGCTAAACAGACACGGTAAGATTTCCAACTACAGTTTTCAAATATTTCAAAGTATTACATACGATGTATATAATAGCTGAGTATTAACTACCAGGTATAGATATCCCTAGCATGTCATTGTACTTTATTATTATTATATTTAATCCTTGTTAGGTTCACCAAGCTGTAACTTTTTCTTCGTCACTCCTAATGTTTTTTATTCTTTGTTTTTGTATTCCAGCACCTACAATATTATTGGAAGTAACGTGAAATAATTTAACAAATGACATTTTAACAGAGAGAAAACCCATTTGAAGTTTGACTCTTCTGGAGTGACTTTATGAGGGTCACACTGTCCTGCTCAGACACTTTCCCATAATGCCATTCTTTTCCCAGATGTTGTATCCCGGGTGTTTGCTAGCTACCCTGGCTCTCTACCTGTCCCTGGAGGAGATGTCTGCCTTCCTGCTGCCTCACGGGATTCGGCAGAAGAGAGTAAGATCACAGCAACACTCACAGCTGCATGACTGACGGCTCCGTAGACACTTTCCTCTCTCGTAAAACAGGAATCTGTAACTCTGTATAGCTATCATCAGATAGCCAGTGCCTCTATTCAACTGCAAATAAACATCATCATCTTTTCTTCAACAAAGACAGCTGTAATCTGTACCAAAGCATGCTTTCCAAAGGTCGTGATAATTAGCCTCATGATGCAATTCTACCCAGAGGCGTAATATCGAACCTACAAACAGAACGGTCTAACTAACTTTCTCACACGTGTCAAAATGAGAGCTGTTATGACTTTATAAGTTTGTGTCCTTAACCATCATGGGGCCTCCTCTATAATCAGGATGACGGCAGCTCACCAGAAGACGAGCTGTCCCTTCATCTGTCTGAGCTCTCTGACCTGGGGGACCGCTTCCTGGGAGACACTGCAGAGACCATGCGCGACTGGGGGATGCGCCAGTCCAGACCCTCCACCTTCCATGCCCCACTGGAGCGTCTGTCTGTGCCCCATCACAACACCCACCGCAGCAAAACCAAAGAGAAGAGGTGAGAGGTGACAACACATGGGTCATCCTCAGTGATGTTCATGCTGCCTGTCTCTCTCTCTCTCTGTATCCTCCTCAGTGATGTTCATGCTGCCTGTCTCTCTCTGTGTATCCTTCTCACTGACCCTCATGCTGCCTGTCTCTCTCTCTCTCTGTGTATCCTTCTCACTGACCCTCATGCTGCCTCTCTCTCTCTCTATCCTCCTCAGTGATGTTTATGCTGCCTGTCTCTCTCCCTCTGTCACCGTGTATCCATCTCAATAATGTGCACCTGTATCTTCTTCATGTTGCTGTTTAGATTGTTGCCTGAATCTAAGCCTCTTGTTCATTTTCTACCCCTAGGAGAAGAGTAAACATCCCCTTAGACTCGATTGGCACCTCCTTTGTTTCCCCCCTAAGGAGCAGAAAGGTAAATATCAAAACAATATTATCTACTGTTGCAATCCTAACCCAAACATAAGAATTTTCATGTTAAATTTACACGCAGGTATTTATGTTTAGTAATTATTCACTTGCACTTTTATTTCCCATTCTGCTAATCTTACTAGATGACACATCCAAGCATGTGCGTGGCAAAAAATATTGGCGCACAAAACACCAAGTTGTCTTTGTGTTGCAGGAGGACCCAGAAAACCACAGGGAATATTCCACCGAATAAAACGGCAACCGTGTGCTCAGAGACACCTTTTCTAACACTCTCTGATCACATTGACCAATTACAGATCACCTTTCTTCATTGTTTTACTAAAGATTTTTTATCCTGTGAGTTGTTTATTCACAATATAGTTCTAAATATGGGAGAATTACAAAGAAAATGTAATTCTCAACACAGATGGCAGTTGAAGTTAATGACGAATATTATTTATTGGTATTTATGTCATACACGTAATGTTGAATGTTGCTCCCTCTAGTGGACATGTATTCCGAAATACAGCGATTGTTAGGTTGTCGTCAATTGCATCAAGGAACAAAATAAATGAAACTCAAAAATAACTCTGACAAGTGCATTCATTGTCATGAGTACAATCCATGACCCCCCACCCCCCAAAAAAAGAAAAAATGCCAAATATAATTTCTCATTCCACCCCCCATTTGTTATATGTACAGTTCTAAGGCAGGGACAGGGCATACATCCAAATATGAACAATGTGAAGGGAGAGAGTGCTAATTACAGGCTTCGGGGGGGGGACTAAACCTGCTTTTCCCATTGCCCCAACCCCCCCCCACAAAAAAAAAAATAAATTCAGTAGCATCACTTTCATTTCTGTACAAAAAAGTGGAAAATAATGCTAGATGGGGCTAAATTTGCAGTCTGCTCTGAAAGAGTTTTTAAAAACAAATCAATAAAACAAACACCCACAGGTGGCAGAACTGATTCAGGATTCATTTAAAACCCCATTCTCTGAACAAAAGGCCTAAAACAAGAGTCCTCTCAAATCAGCAGGATGCAGTTAACGTACAAGACGAAAGTAGATCACCCAAAATAGATGCAGCAACGAGACTGATCTGCCTGATATAGCTTGTCACTTTAACAGCATCCTCTGTGCTGGGTAATCAATGGGTCCCTCCAGTACAGGAGGTTGTGCGTCAGCTGATAAGGACAGTGGCTTACAAAGTGATGGGTAACCAAATGAACAGAAAGGGTGTTTATTTACACTAAATCATTAGTGCCCGGTTCTACACACCAATCCACTCCCCCATCCCAACACCACAAAACATCCCTGGGTAGTTAAAGGCTTGATCGGTTTGAGGACTCATTGAATTGACCATGCAGAGAGTTGGTTCCCCCCCCAAGGGACTGAGAATGTGCAACCCTTACAAAAGTTTTTAAAGTCACACGGATGAGAGGGTATAACACCCACAGAAAAGCATCCTGGGAGAGGCTTAAAAGGAATGATTTAGGAAACACACTAACCATGACGCCTGAGGCAATCACCAACATGCCTCTGGCTATCCAGCACCGCAGCGATATCTATGGGTGGCTCCAACTGGAGGCCCAACCCCTAAACACCTTCATGGGGGACAGCCAGAGTCACCAGTGAACTAAAAAAAAAAAGACGAAGGTCTGAACGAAAAACAGGGGTCAAACTAAACCAAATGGTTTAAACCATAACCATTTCCGTAACAACCACAAATTAAAAAAAACAAAAAAGACAGCTTCAGTAACATGCTGCGTTAACTGGAACAGAGATGTTAATCATTCCAAAAAAAAAAAAAACAGAAGTGCAATAAAAATAAGGAGCCAGACAAGAAGTTCAGCCAATTTTCCCCAGGAGAAACTATTTCTAACCAAGTTATGAAGCATCTGATTCTAAGAATGAACTTTCGAATCTTTGGTTACAGACTTGATATTCTGGCTTATTCACTGTCAGAACAAGACCGCACTTAAAAGATGACAATTAGATAACCCCGCCCCAACCAACAAGGCATGCGCTGAAAACCCACAACTCAATTTAGATTTGACGTTCATTTAAATTAACCTGTGCAAGGTGTTGTCTGTTCCAGAAGTCCTGAAAAAAAGATCCCATTAGGTGTTAATTATTATATGTAGAACTACAAAGAGCAGCAACAGTCAAGCGATGCACTTTTCGGATCGTGATTTTCAGCTCAGCATTTCCGGTCTGTGGCGTTTCAAAGCATGCCTCGCTGAGCGAAAACCCAAAAGAGTTCACTGCTGATGAGATTGTGGGCTTTTTCCTCCTTTTAAACTAGTTCCCTTCAATTAGACATTACAGCTGACTGTACAGCTTCCAACCAAGAACTGCAGATACTAAGCAAGAGTGAACACTGGAGATGAAATAGCTCCTCAGAAAAGGGACCACCTTAGAACACAAAGGGGGGGAATGTTCTACCCCCAAGGTAAGGTGGTGAGGGTGGCTGGAGAGCTCCTCCCACACGCTTTAAGTGTCTTTCTTGTGCCCAGAACGTCTGTCTTGGCGGCAGTCCCTGCACTTGTGGCAGTAGAAGACGTCGGGCACATTGGATTTCCTGATCTTGGCGCAGGAGAGGTGCACCCACACCCCGCAGTGGTTACACTCAATCATGGGACGCCCAGCAAACGGTTTCCCGCAGTAACAGGTGATCAAGTCCCATGAGTCGTCACCTGTGGAGAGCAACAGGGGGAAATGTGGTCTGTTAAGAAAGCACAAGTTCTGGTCCATCCACCCTGCCAGCTACTGATCTCACTATTCCCTGCCAAGGACACCCACCTGATTCCACCATGATGTCTTCATCTGCGATCCAGGTCTCGCCCTCACTGGAGCTCAGCTCCGCCTCCCTGGTTGACTCCTCCCCCAGCACCATTGTCACAGCCGCTCCCTGAGCGGTCACGCCTCGCTCCACCAGTGCTTCCCCCGCCGAGTGCTCCTCCTGTTTACTGGGGGCTGTCTCCGAGTCCGTCTCACTCTGGCCAGAGCTCTTCTGCTTCTTCGGACACTTGGGCGTCTTTGGATTCCGACTATGCTTGATCCGAGCCCGTTTCTCCCCACCGCTGCCCCCTCGCTCAGCCTCCCCCCCACCCAGAGTAAGCTTTTTAAGCCTTTTGTCCTTCCTGCGCTCCGTCTTGCCTCCTCCATGGCTCTCGTACAGTGAGTCTTTCAGACGCATCTTGTCCAGCAGGGGGCGGCCTGCATGCAGCCCACGGAGGCTCTTGCCCTTGTTGACGCGGGCCTTGCGGACAAACGTGTGGATCGTGTGTAGGTCTGAAGCTCCACCACCCTCCCCTGAGGCACCGGAACCATGTGAGGAGCTGGAGGAGGCTGGAGACCAGGTGGTTTCCTGAAGGAAGAGATGTGCAGACAGTTAACTGGCATGCAACCGAAAGTAACACCCAGAAAACTGCAAGGGCTGGAAGAATGGCCATGCATCATCTATACCCACTTAACCAGTAAAGGGTCACAGTGAGTCTGGAGCCAATCCCAGAAGGGACAGGTCAGAAGTGGACGCACTGAACAGGATGCCACTCCATTGCAGGACCTCAATCACACACTACTGCAATTTAGAGACACCGATCCAACTAACATTGTATAAATGCACTACCAATGAAGAACATGCAAACATTACATGCACAAACCCAGGGGCCAGAATAAAACCCACAAGGCTGGAGATGTGAGGCTACAGTGCTAACCACTGGGCCTCATCTCTGCCAAATGCTGATCTGATAATTTAGAGGCATTCTCTAAGAGGAACAATAAACAAATTCATTTAATTTTAAAATGCTTTGTTGCAACTAATCCATTAGATAAATTCGAAAACCAACCAAAGTCCTTTGTGATCATCTGCGAGCACGACTCTAGACCAGGGGTGTCCGCCAAGGGCCAGTGTGGGTGCAGGTTTTCATTCCAAGAAGGAGCCACACCTGATTCCACATGTTCAATCAGTTGAACTTGGCTTTCAATGAACTCAGATATGGCTTCTGCTTGGTTGGATTGAAAACCCGCACCCACACCGGCCCTTTGCTGATAAGATTGGACACCTCTGCTCTAGAGGAACTTACAATTAATACACCAAAACACCAGCAGGGGGTGCCCTGTCGCAACATACTTAGCACGTGACCACAAAGCCGAAGTTCTCAAATGCCTGGTTTACGGGGGGGGGAAGAGATGAGGAACTAAACACTGCGTGCTGCGCGCAGCTTGCAGCCGAAATAAATGGCTCAACACTTACCTCTTTAGGACTAGGGATATAACCAGCGTAGGCCAGAACAAAGCTGCAGAACTTGTTGAAGTCTTCCACTGTCCTCTTCCTCCCCTCGGGGGGCTAGAGAAAGTCAGAGAGACCACCGGCAACAATAATCAGCGACACTTTTACACTCGCCGTCTCCCTATCTGGTGACACACGAGAGGGTAACGTCAGCCAGAGAGCTGATCATTACAGTTTAGCGCTAAGCTGATGCTCTTATCTTAAACTCGTGCAAGCATTTAGACTGAGCACGACTACAAACCGAGATATACAACATGGCAAGTTGTGAGAGGTTTGATATGGTCATTTCAAGCGGTAAAATTCATTTAAAATAGTCTAACGATACAGCAGTCGGATCGACCTCCAGCCAAATTACCGCTACAGAAATGAGTTCTCCGTGTTTAGCAGACAAAGGCAGGGCAGTGAAGACCGGAGCTGAGGAAAACACCATGGCGGATGGAACAGAAAACATATCGAACTTACCAGAGGCTCCGTTTTGCATTTCAGAAGAGTATCTGTTCGGCAAACAGGGAGAGAGAGACCAGATACGATTACAAAACCGGGCCGAGTTTCTAGCATCGGCAGAATTAAATAAAATGACTTGATTATACGGCGTTTAAGCAGCACCCCGAAGCCCCGGGCATCTCCGCCTAAGTGAAGACCTTACCCGGCTTAACCTACTTAACTACACGGTCAGCTAGGGTAACCTAAAGCATCCCATCCTGAGAGCCATCTGGCACACAGACTCGGCGTGAAAGGAACGACCCACCGGGCAGTCGGATGGAGAGAGACGGCCCGAAGAGAGGTGCTTCGACGGGGCGCTACGGTGCAGGGATCCCGGCCGGGAGCCCGACGGTCTGCGGTACTATAGCGAGTCCCAGAAGAAACACACGATCTCCGGACACCCCGCGACTCTCCCAAGGCAGGGATCGCGCTTCGTTATCCCGATCGGAAGGTGTTAAGAAATCTACAGACTAAAGGAAAGTTCCTTTATAAAACAGCTAGCCCGGCCACCCCCACCCCCCCGCCAGACTCGCCATGCGGTAACTGGATAGAGCCCCCTTTTAAAAAGACACCCATGACAGACAAACAGGCGACGATTTCGACGAATAAGTCATCGATCCGAGGAGAGGTCCAGATTCCAGGCGTCGTTTTTAAAGTCAGCGGGCTCGATCGCGGGTCTGCCGAAGCCGGCGAGCCAGGCTGGCTACCGTGAAGGGAAAAAAGGACGAGGGCGAAGTTGAGCGGCCACTTCGTCCGACAGCGAGGCGTGTTGTCGCCGACACAGCAGTGACAGGTCATCGCTGCGGCACCGGCAAACGGGGCGTTCGTGCCCGGTGTCGCCGATCCTTTTTGTTTCACCCTCCACACGTCAACTTAGCCAGTCGGCTAACGCGGACGCCCACACGGCATCGCCAGGATTCCGCAATTCTAATGAAATAAAGGAAGCCAATACTAACTAAAGCAGGCAGCAGAGGAGAGGAACCGGCGTTTGGGGACCTCGGCGAGTCCCGATTCGGCTAAATTAAGATGGAGAAGGAGGACGACGCCGTCGTCCGCCCGGAGAACCGCGTAGCCATGCTAGCTAGCCGCGGCGGGCACAGAGGAGTTCCCGAGTCGCGTCCAGCTGGATAACGGCTTCGCCGAAGACCTACCTTGATGCTCAGCCATGATTTCAAGCATTGTCACCCGAGCAGAGCCGCAGTCTGTAGCCGGGGTCTGCTGTCCTTTTCTCCGGGCTGCCTGGCTGGCCGCAGCCGCGGCGGGGGACGGGGGCTGGCGAGCGCCGATGAAAGACGACGAGAGCGGCTTTTTTTACCAATCCGACGATCGTCGGTGAAGCAGCGCTCTTGGGCGTCCGGTAAATAAAGGCGAAACAGCCGGCGGCTGGCTAATCCGTTACGTAAAGCACTAAAAGTATCGCCTTTTTTACATTGTGAGCCGAATAACCGCTCTTGCCAACAATCCAAAATAACTGGCTACACAGCACAGCTTCACAGCTAGTGGACGCTTGCCACCTAAGTCTCTCCGCTCGTGCTGTAATAGTTACGGGGAAATTTGGAGAGATTTATCCCTTTTCCCCGACAGACGACAAAAGTTGTACTAAATTCGTCTCGGTATCGTCTTCTACGCGCTTCACTCCCACCATTATCAATGTCAACTAACTCAAGGGTGGCCCCTCGTGGCCAAGAAAACACCGCTCGCCGGAGGCTGTCGGGAATTGTAGTTGATCAACGGTGTGGCCTGGAGATGAGACAAACGAGGCTTCAACACCCGTGGTGGGCGGGAATATTAGCAGTTCGGGATACTCCCATCCAACACGGGTTTTGAAGCCTCTGTCTCATCACAGTGTGGGAGGGAGTATCTGTAATCCACTGTTCAGACGCAACCATTCACCTGCGGGGAATTCTTGTCAGTCATTGTCTCTTCAGCCAATCGGCTTCTTTGTGTCCTGCGTGGCGCAAGGAGAAGGAAGAAGAAGAAGCGTAAGAACCGCCGCTGCGCCTGATATGCTCTGGTGTTCGTAATGGCTATCGGGAAGTTGCTTTCATTCGGTCTCGTGATATATTCGCCTTACGACACACGTTTTTTTTTGTACGTTGAAAATGGTTGTATGAATGTTGTCTATAATTATTTGTTGAAATATTGATAGAAAAATATCTACACCTTTCTTTTTGGGGTTAACGACTCAATTGTCTACTTTGTTGCGTTTTCCCAACATGAATGCTGTTTATTTCTGTATGTGTCAATACATTATACAGTACTTTAATTATTTCCCATGTCTGTATATTAGCAGTGTTTTGCTTTCCCTCATGTCTAATTGCAGTTGTGCACTGACTGCATTGCAGGTTTTGGACCCCAGGAATCTGAGTGTGGTAGCACAATGAACTTTTAAACCAAGTGTATTATGGTGGTTAAAAGCAGACTTGTGCTCTAAAAGTTATATGTTCCAAATGATTTGAGGCAAAAAAATTAAAAATTGTAAACTAAAAAGTGTTATGACAATACTGAGAAGTAAAAGTTTTTTTTACTTTTTCGACAAGTCAAAGGAACAATTGAATTTCTGCTGGCATGCGGTCTACATTACAGCCATAATTAATTATAAAATAACCGGCACACAACTCTGATGTTTCATTTCTTTTTCTGAATAAAGTAAGTTTCAAATATCTTCTCAAACGCTGCATAATTATTCAATGTCTCACCCTTACAGTGAACCAACCCTTCCAGAGGAAAAAAATTAAAGGGGGAAATCCCCCGTGGTCTTTTCTTGGTTATTTATATAATTCACAGATTAGTCGTAGGGAATTCTTGCTAAGACTTATTTTATGACAGCGGTCCCTGTGTGGCCTCCTACTTTGTCATATAGCTTCAGATCAGTAGGCGTGGGCAGCGAGAAAACAAGGGATTGTGGGAGATGGAGTTCCAACCTTGTGAAGGCTTCCTGTCCTTTCTTGCTGGCCAAAAAAAAAAAAAAACTAACTAAAATTTAAACCCTGTACGTAAGTCTACACTCAGATTGCTAGTTTGGCTCAAAAGACAAGTTCTGTCCGAAGCAGTAAGTTTAGGACGGAAATTTAAAGATCTTAATTTTCGTCAGTAGGCCTAGAAAAGCCTTGGGTGCGGGTAATTCACCTGGCGTGTTTGTGCATTGACGTTACGGAGATACGGGAGGGGGGACGTAAAGCCAGTATCTGCGGAATCAGTATGTTACTGGATACAATACAGGGTTCCGAAAATGGAGGATTCGTCATAATTCAAGGTAAAACAGTACGTATATTCGCCACGTGTGATTAGACTTGAGAAGCTGGACAAGGCGTATGTAGGGATAACAGAATGCATTTACCATCATTAAGCTGCTCAGATACGAAGTCCTTTAGGTATCCTGCTGTGTGCTTTTAGACATGACCTCTTCATCTTTCAGACTCGGTGGAATACTGCGGACGGCAGCTTCTCAAGAGCTGCGTCGCCGCCGCCCTGCAACGGTGAGAAAGACTCATTCCTTTTGAAAGTACTGAGTTCCGGCCTCCAGCTTGATTTCAAAATGCGAGCTGTTCCAGCTTTAGTAATGCATGGGTATATACGTATATGCGGAGTGCATTTTAACATATCAAACACCTTCCATTTCTTGTATTTTTTCCGTGTTTCAGTGTTTTAAGATGAATTTGGTCTCATCGAATGTACTGGCGGACCACTACGATGACTGTAACTTCATTTATTTTAAAAAAGTAATTTTAAAACCGTTATTACACATCCGGTTGTCAGGTAGATTTATATCAATCAATAGGCGCCATTCTTCGGGATAGATATTGCTTGCTATCATCATTGTTTGACATAAATGCTAACGTATATATTTATGCTGGACCAATTTGGATGCAATGTTCAGGGAGGAGGTTGTCCACGTGCTCGCGTTTGAAGTTTGTGAAGAGGACCTACGAGTGGGATTCGACAGCAGATCTGTACAAAGGTAAGCGTAAGGAGGAAGTATATGAGGGTGTCCTCGCAGGTCAGCAGAGGTCCACTTTTTATTCTGCAGTCACTATTCATTATAGGTCTGAGCAGGGCCATAACTATGAATTCTGGGACCCTGAAAGAATATTCCTTTGGGTTTCCATATATAGACCAGCACAACTATGTGCCATATACAGTGTGTATTCTATGGGTCCCTTGTAGGTGTGGGCCCCTTGAATCATCACCACATACAATCTACTAGCTGTGGCTCAGCTTCTGAGTAGCATCCTTGTGTTCTTGCTTAATTCCAGCATTAAGCCCCTCTCTCCCTCTCACATTGTAGGCTGTGTGTTCACGATGGTTACACCGATCCACTGGGCTGGTTTGAACACCCACCATTCACTGTGCATCAGTTCATGTCTGAGGAGCTCAATGCCCACTTGAGTCAGTCAGAGCAGTCCAAACCTGCAACGCTTGTCATCGATTCGCTTTCTTGGGTTTTGAGGCATCACCCCCCTGCTGTTGTCTGCCAGCGATTACAAGCACTCAGGAGAGGTTGATCCAGTTTAACTAGCCTAAAATGATTTTGGTACTTGCATTAAAATGTAAATATTGGTGGGGATAACAAAAAAGTTCTCATTGTTTGAAAATCTTTGTCTCCACAAGGTGGAGCACTGAGGAGAGTGGTAGCTTTGTTGCACTGTGACCTGCACCAACAGGGCATTGTGGGTAGCTTGTGCCATCTGGCTACTGCTGTTATATCTGTGGTGCCAGGAGTCGGGGGCCAGCAAGCTGTTGCCAAGACAACAAAGCGCACCAAATCTGGCAAGGTTACTCAAGAGGTAAGAAGCACCAGAAACCTCTCACTTTGGGTACAAGTCAAAGACCTGAATGGATTTAGGCCTAATAGTTATATGATCATAGTGCCATCTACATACAAACGTTTGTAATTATAAATCCAGAACAATCGATTTGGGAGACTCAAACTCTTTGCTTTTTTTTTTTGCTTTCCCAATGCAAGTTTTGGACTGTAATGATTGTAAAATTCTGAAATAAAAAATACAATTATAAAAATGTTAGCAGACACTGATCAAACTGGTAGTGTGGGTTAATTGTAGCTAGGTAAAAACTTAAGGACCCCTGGACAGAAATGCATCTGTGTTGCCAGGAGGAGCACTTCAGTATTAAGGAGAATCTGACTGTCACTGTTGAAGCCCGAAGCAGTCATCATAGAAGCATGCAGGCTGAGCCAGATGAGTGTGAAGTAAGGAAAATACTGTCATGTTTTCCTCCAGTGACCAGCACCCAGCGGTACTCATATTTACACCATCTGCAGATTTATTTATGATGCAGAAAAGGCGGTTAGTTTCTTGTACATGCAAGCCCGTATTATCACTGGCAGATATACTCAATTGAATTTTTCCAAACATAATACTAATGGAATAATTAATGTCAAGTAATACTGTGCAACTGTGTCCAGGATAAGTGCTTGCAAGATATCATCCATTTATCACCGTAAATTGGGCACTTTTGCACTTCATTTAAAATCCCCCAGAGTATATTACCTCATAATTGTTATGTGAATAAAGTGCATTAATCAGTGTTTTCTTATTCAGGTAGATCCTGCTGCAAACTTGACCTTTAACCTTCGGTTGTCTGAGGCTGAAAAGGAAGCCAAGGAGAAGCTGTCTCTCCCATTCATCTTTAGTGAAGAGAAGTAAAATAGATACATTCGTAATTCAGTTATTGCCCTAACATAACTTCTTAGGCTAACAATGTAGCAGTGCTACCACTAATGTCCTGTGCATCGCTGTGCTCTAGCTGGGTCAGTGTACATCAGCTAGTGAGAGTTCTAAGAAATAAAGCACTTTTTTTTTTTTTTTCTTGCTTTATGCAGTGCATTTATGACATAATGGGATTTTTTAAAATCTGTTTTCAGTTATGTTTCCTTGTTGCTGTTTTTTGTTTTTGAAGAATCCTGATGCAGATGGAATGTACCATGACATATCGGTGCATGTTATTCAATGATTCATTTATCTGAGTCTCTCTGGAATGTGTATACTGTTGAGATCCAGAGCAGTTGTAAAAATTGCATGAACAATACTTCAGTGTAGTCATAACTGAAAACAAACAAGGATAGTCATCTCCAGGAATCACCTAGCTAAATTAGAGTAGACCATCAGATTGCTCATTATCTGACTTCTCTCCATTTATCGTTATCCTGAACAGGAAGTCTGCCCTACTTCGGCCACGGCCTGGTTCTGGCCAGATAGTGTACGATCCTGATGCTGGCGATGACTTTGACCCAGAGGACCCAGATGATGACCTGGATGTCTGAGTTTATGATATGCTTCCCAGTATGAAGCTGTATGGTGCTGGTGATCCACCAACCTATGGTTAATCTACAGGATTCATATGAAATGTAGATGTCATTGGTTAGATATGGCACTTCAATTTCTGAAATCATTTATACCAAAACTCTGGTACATTTATTAATGAATCTTATTTGAAGAAACTTGTTTTTTGCAATGTTTGCTTTTTTAAATTTAATTTATTCCTGCATTTTTAGAATTATGAAGACAAAGCTGATGATGTTAACTGATATCCATCTCTAGTGACAAATTATGTTGTGTGTTGCTAAAATGGAAATTAAAACTTATTTACTCATTATTAAAATGATACATATTTTCATAGGAATAAGTTTCATGTGTTTGATTTTTGCCACTTTGTGTTAATAATTTCAATTACTTCAGGACTACTTGGGGGCAGCATAGTGGTTCATACTTATAGGGTTGGGTGTTCAAATCGCACCCCTGCTGTGTGTGTATGTAGTGTCCAAAAACATGCAGCTAGACTACATGGTGTTTCTAAAGTGTCAACTGGATGGGAGCATGCATGTGCCCTGTGATGAACAGGCATCCTGTTCAAGGTGTATCCCAATCTTGTGCCCTATGCTACCTGGGATAAGCTTAGCTATTCCAGTTCCATAAAAATTATGGCTCTTTTTAAAGCGGAATAAAGTTCCTTTTTTGCATTTGATTTTCTCAGCTGAACTCTTCCAAATTGTTGATAGTGCTGAATATCACTTCACATCCTCAAAATGGTCAGTCGGTGTGCATATTTCCAGCCAATGGCATAGGAAACTACTACCACCTTGTGCTGGACAAAAAAATTAAAAGATCCATGGAAAATCACTTTTTTTTTTTTTTTCCCCAAGTATATCTAGAATGTGGTTTTAATCTATTTACACAGAGCTATTTATTAAACTTACTGTAATTTATACAATTTCATCTTTCAGATGTTGAAAGAGGTGGGAGCACGTTGTATCAACTGACTGTGCTCAACTGACTGCCTGTTTCAGGGGTCCTTTCTCAGAAAGGACAGAACCACAGGTGCATAGATTTCAAGTAGATAAGGGTGATTAATTTCACAGCAAGCACTTTCAATATCATCATCCATACGCTTAAAGAGGGAATCTGACAAGATTTCCGGCCTGCGTACGAATTAGGGTATGGTTTCTAATAAGACATCCTAAAAGTTTTCCTCGACGAGGATGGGATTCGAACCCACGCGTGCAGAGCACAATGGATTAGCAGTCCATCGCCTTAACCACTCGGCCACCTCGTCTTACGAACGCTCCTTTTGAACTTTTGCTTTTCACAGGATGTAACATCTAGAACATATTTTTTTAAAATAAAACTTATATTGCAATAAATGCATGGAAAAAATGTCATTGACAATTTTTTTATCGTAATCGAACTTCTTTTTATATATGCAAATTTAAATCAGTAACAATAGCTTTTCATTTGCAAAATTTGACTGTATACGTTATATACAGGCAGTTTTGTGGTAATGTTAATATGATAACCGTCAAGTTAAAAACCCATCATTCTATTTACGAATACATGTGGGACGTGCATGCTCGTGCACAGCAGATTTATGAGCCCGGCTCGGGATCGCGCGGCGCGCCACCGCGTAGCGCTCTGAGGAGGAAGTGACGGCAAAGACGACGATGGCGGCTCGCAGCTCTGTTCCGGATTTGCTGTAAGGCAGAAGGTTTCGGTGGCGACTGTTTCTAGTTCTAGTGTTTTAGCGACTTTATTACAGTCAGTCTAAAAAAAACGAAGAATTACAGCAGAACAGACCGTGGGGTCTGGGGGTTTTGTGGCTTGTTTTTTCCCGGCTTAAGAAATTGGAGGGAAAGCCCAAGTAACTTGCTAGCTTGGCTGACTAGCCACCTTGCGACTTCTTGGCCAAATCAGCTCCCTATGGCTATCGACCGCTAGTCGGTTTGCCGATTTATTTTCCTTCTTGTCCATTGGTTTTAGTGAAATTTTAAGTTCTATTAGTTGATTTTAGTGGGCGAATTCTTTCCTACACAGGATTTGCTGCTCCTTTTTTTTGTTGTTCTGATGCCCGTAGGTCCGGACGGGTTCGGCACGCTTTTAAGTAACCTCCCTGCCCCCTGTCTCCATGAGAGGTTCCATGGAGGGTTGACTCTGTCTGACTAGCTGAAGGTGATCTGTATACCCGCGTTATTCTGCCCGGGTGGTCCGCGGGCGTCTGCCTGGCCGCCGACATGCTGAAGACCCGACAGTGGCTGCTGTGGATCCGCACTTTCCTCGGCTTGACGTCCAGAATATGGGGCTTCGTTCTCTACCTGCTCAGGAAGCATCTGCGCACGGTGAGTTAGCTGGCCTGCCTGATGCCTTACAGATGTTCCCATTTCATTTACCATGTGAGTCGTCTTCCTTTCAGACGAGCTGCCATGTAGGCAGCAGGTCATCGAACTCTTTTACTTGGTTGAGTTTTGTTGTGCACTTTCACGTGTTGGTGCGCGAAAATAAACACGACTGAGTAAACACGGGATAAGCAGTCTAACTCAATCGGGATCGCAAAAGCAAGGGCACGGCGTGTTGTGGTGTTTTCCCGAGCTTTGTGTTTTGCAGCTTATAAATGGTTAGATCTTGCTGTGCGCTTTCGCTTTTTCATTCAAAGTTCATGTTGCCGCCTCCTGACACGCTACCGATTTGTGGTTACCAACTAAGCCAGTGATGATCTGTTGTAGTTGAACTATTTTCATCTCATATCGTGGCTAGGAAATTCATCTTTAATTTCTCCTCACTTGTCCAGATTTGCTGGTCTGTTGTCCTTCTCGATTTTGTTTCCAAGTCCTGTATTCGGTGGTGGTTACCCACATGGTGGAAGCCAGGTCTTTTTTATGAAATGGGGGAGTCATTTTTGACATTTAAGGCATTTTCTGGAATTTCTCAACCGCCAGGGGGTTTTGCTCTGTTGTTTGGCAAGGGAAATGAAGTCACCCAGACAAGCGTTTCTTGCACTGATGTGATGGACCTTGAGGAAGTAGAATTAAAATCTTAATACAAACAATTGTGATTTGTTCATTTTCACGTATCATTTTCTGACAGAGCAGATGCAGTGTTGAGGTTATGAGGCTTGAAGCTCTACATGTTTGTAATATTGACCAGATGTTTGTTAATTAATGACATGTATATACACAAACAGTCTGTCATTTTGGTTTTTTAGATTTCAGGTTTAGGCACAATTGTAAATAGGTCTATCTATCTTGGTATTGTTCCTTGTAGGCTAACAATTTGTATTCCATAAGAGATTTCATCATTTCATTCAGATTTAGCATGTGATGTTTCTGTCGTGGTCATATTTTTTTAAGCTCCAACTGAAAGCAGGCACCACAAAGACCCAAGGTTTAACTGAATCCAACCTGGAACATTTTGTTTTAATATGCTTCAGTCAGAAACGGCCTGGTCTGCTCCACATGGGCACTCCATATGAGTGTTGCATCTTGTACAGTTTGGTTTTCAAGTTGTTTACCCGCCTCATGCATTGGTTAATGAATCTTGAATTATTTAGCCAATCAGACACAATGTCATTTAAAGTACACACTGGGCTAGTTAGCAATCAACGATCATGACTGTTGTCTGTGTAATGGGCACGATAAAATAACCTTGAGAAGCACAGCAAGACTGAGTTTAGTGGACAGAGTGGTCTTATTTATGGAGTAAGTGGGAGGTGGTCTTTGCCTGCAGAACTTTCGTTATTCCAGTTGCTAAAACCTCTGTCAAGTATGTATTAAGTTAGATGTCAGTCCTTTATGAATGTGTGTGTAAGAGGTGCTTAGCTTATCAACTTATTGTCTAGTTTCTGACTTGCTACTACAGTCAAGAAGCATTTTGCCACATCCATCATAGGCCTGGCTGCCATGGTCCTGCTGAAGTCTGACTTGTACAGAACGATGCCAGTATGGCAATTTAAAGCACATCCTTTCATCTCGCTGCTTTTAATGTACTGAAAGGCAGCCGTAGGATTAGAATGGGCAAAGAGTAAGCTGTGCTGCTGGGCAAACTCAGCCCGAGGTGTTGCTGTAAGGGGCCTTGCATGTGGTTCTCATTGCGAGCAAAATTCAGATTCACATTGATTATAGGAAAGGACATGGGAATTTTTTTAAAGGGACTGCACAATGGGTACACAGCTATAGTGTGATTGGTCAGTCACTGTGCCTGTAAACAATACACAGTTGTGTTAAGGCCTTAAAACGACACCAAGAGCTGCTTTCTGCCCAGAATTAGCTGTAGTGCCCTGATAGGCTGGTCATTGCACAGGGACTGATGGACTTTGCCCTTTTGTGTTTAAAAAAAAAAAAAAAAGCTTTTCAGTAGGCCTACACATTGCTGTTCAAGTCCAGGTTTTTTTCTTTTATTTTTACAAGAAAATGTACTTTTTCCCCCTCTAACAATTAAGCTCCTGTGACCTGTAATGTAAGTATTATTATGTAGATCTAACTCCTACTGCATTGTAAAACAGTAAGCACAAATCCATAAACTTATCAGTAACCACTTGTCTGCTTAACATTCATGCAGATGGACAGGATCGAAGGAGGGATAGAAAATGGCACATTACCCCATTCTGTGCCTGCTGTCTGCAGCAGGGTTGTGGTATTGAAGCCCTTAAGTTGGGGGTTTCGGGGGGTACAGCAGTTGTTCTGAGCAGCAGCTGAGCAACTTGAGGCACTTTGTCTGTACTTTCCCACCCATGGCAGGGGTAGGGCTATGATTGTGGACCCAGTTCAAAGTCACCCCTTGGTTCTCAATGTAGGCTCACCCCCTACACCTGCTGACACACATACACACTTACACTCTCACCATTTCCGATTGACACGCTTGGACAGCTGGGAGGGGCTATAAATATCTGAGGAGCATGGGATACTCTCTCATGGATTCCTGGGCTGTTTCTATCTTGGGGCATGGAGATATTGCCCAAAAATTGGGTTATGCATGATGTATATGATAAAATCATTTTTCTCTCACTGTTATGTTCTTGTTTTCTGTTGCTGTGGTTTATGCAGACAACTGTCCATGCTGGTATGGTAATGTTAGAGATGGTGTCTGCTGGCAATTAAAATGGCTTTAGTCCATTAAAGAATGTTGTAGTGTTCATGGTGTGCTTAAGATTTGATTTGTTAGTGCACTGTCTGGTCTCTACAGGTACTTGGATACGTGGATATTAAGAATGTGGCCCATACATTTTTCCATCTTCACTGCTTTCATGCCTATTTTTATTAAATAAACTTGGCAAAGCAATATAAATGCCTATTCATTTTAATAGCATTGTTTTGAATGCCAGAATATGTGAATTTCGAAATATTTTGAATTCAGAATTTATTTTTCTGTTTGCGTGTGCGGTGGGTTTTGAGCCATAAATTTACCTTAAGTAGCCCAGTCATATGGAGTAGTAATGTGTGCTTTCATTTAATGAAGGGGAACAGGAATGGGCTGCCTTGAAGCACAATACATGTAGTTGGGACCGTTAAAGATTCTTTCATAAGAATAGCAGTGGCATACACAGTGTTTGGCAGTTGACCCTTGTATAAATTTGTGGGAATTTAACAGATCTGCTGTTGTTGTAAAAGCAGAGTAAGGAATATTTTAAAAGCAAATTCAAAGCTAACTTTACCTTTTTGCCTTCCCACAACAATTTTCAAAATTATATATGCAATTTTCAGTCATAAGCCTTCAACTTATTTTTGGCATAAAAGGAATGAAAATGACTGATTATCATCAAAGGTGAAGCTAAAACCCGAGGCACCGAAGGACTGTGAAACTCATCTAAATTTAGTGATTGTACTGCACTCTGTGGATCACTTGGTTTGATGAGAAGGGTGTAGGAGATGTTTGGAGGGAAAAGAACAGCGTTTTCTCTACAGAGGTGCCATGAACAGCATTTTCACTGCAATAGTCATGGCTGAGGAGCCAACAGTTTCACTTTGTGAGGGAGCGTGATGCCGCGGCACTGTTTCTCTGGGGGAGCGTGATGCCACGGCACTGTTTCTCTTCCTGCTCCAGGCAGTTATGTAATTCTAAAAGCTGCTGTTCGAATTTAGTGAGCCAAAAATACAGCCTATAACCGGAGCAACTCAGAGGCTCACTGGGTAGTACTATTCACTCACACCTCTAGGGTTTGGGTTTGAATCCCGCTTTCACTCTGTGTGTGCAGTTTGCATGTCCTCCCCATGCTGTGCAGGTTTCCTCCTACGATCCAGAGATATGCAGTTAGGCCACTTGGCACCTCTACAGTGAGTGTGTATGTCCTGTGCTGGACTGGAATCCTGTGCAGCGTGTACCCCATCGTGGTGCCCCGTGATCTACCTGCAATCCTGACCAAGATAAGCGGCTGGAGGATTTTTTTTTTCTTTTAACACTGAGTGCCTTGTTTTGCTACGTCTTGCACTTGTGTTTGTTTGAAAATAAGTATCTAGATATTACTATGTGCACACTCTGTTGCTTTTTTTTTTTTTCCCTCCTTAACAGGTTTAGGTAAAATCCTGTTTTACAGCTCTGGAACCAGACACTCATTGTCTTTCTGTTCAGTTAATTTAGATTTTAGGTTAAATTTTTTCATTTATGTGTATGCTTTGTAGAATAGTTATTCCCTTTTTGTATGGATTCAGAATTGTACTGTCGTAGTTTTCACTTAACAGGACTGATGTGTAAGCACTGTGCTGTGCCTTTATGTTCAAATCAGGACTCTGTCATTGGCTGACTGGGACTAGACTGACTCCTGGTCCAGCAGCAGTCATGGGTCTGAGTTTCTGATTGGCGGATGTGGGTATAAATAATACTGGACAAACACTCCCCACCTCAACTAATCACTGACTGATAGGTACATTTGGGTTGTGGGTAGCCAAGTATAATTTAATTGAACGTTCAACTTGGAAAGTGGAATTCATTTTTTTAAGCAGATTTTGCTGCCTGTTGATGTTGTCTTCAAATGTCTGCTCTCCATTTCAGATAATCCAATACCAGACGGTGCGTTATGACACTTTACCTCTGTCACCTGTCTCCAGAAACAGACTCAGTAAGTACCCTCGTTAGCATCTTCAGTTTAGCATGGAGGGGAGCTTCCCTTTCAGACTCCTCATTCAGGAATTTGTCCCCTCCCTGTTGCATGGACCTCTCTACTGCTAAGGTGTGCCAGGTGTTCAAACATATCCAGACCGATGTGAAAAGCAGCGTATGGAGGAATGTTCTCTATTGGTAATGTAAATATAGTGGTATAGAGCAGCATTTTAGAGAGCTACATGTGTAAATTGGTACATATGACGCAGGGGATCCACAGGGAGGATCACTCTGCTGCAACAGTGACCAGAAAAAACAGCAATTGTGTTGTGCGACATCTGAGATGCGGCTCTGACACACTGCTGTAGTGGTGGCTCAGTGTTGCAAGCTGAGGATGATGACGGTAGGCCTCCGCTGCAAGTTTACTTATCTTTTAGGATGAGGGAAGTGTAGACGAGGCCACGAAAAGCAAAGTGATGTTTGTGTGCGTCGTCTAGCTGAGCACGAAGCTCAATGAGAGATCGGCACGAAGCATCATGTGTCCTGGGCCAGGGTAACATCCAGGAGAGACTACTGTGCAATCGTCTCGGCTCTCGGGAGTCAGCAGAACCGCGCATGAAATAGGCCAGAGAGCAGGTCTCTGACCCAAATAATCTGACGCTTTCTGGTCGTTCTACACAGATGCAGTGAAGAGGAAGATCCTGGTGCTGGATCTGGATGAGACGCTGATCCATTCTCACCACGACGGAGTCCTGAGGCCCACGGTGCGGCCAGGCACGCCACCTGACTTCATCCTGAAGGTGAACACGCCGTGCGCTCTGGATCGCTATCGTGAACACCAAGCTGAGTTGGCTCACAGACGTAAACACTCCCTAGGCAACGGGCCGGTGACTTAACCCGTATTTGAGCAGTGAGAAGGAACCTTCGACTGCTTATGGGGGTGTGGCCTGTGGTCTGCAACTTAATTATATACACAAGCTAAATAAGCTGCACTGCATTTCACGATAGAAATCCTGTCCTGTGCATAGTAACCCCTTGTCCCTAGCTACAGTGATAGAGAGAATAAGACCTGGGAACCAGAGTAGATGCATTGTGGCATGTGACGGACGTGCACACTCCCTACATATAGAGCTGAGATTCAAACCCACACCCTGAATGTGCTAGGCAGCAGCAGAACATGCTGAGCGTTTATACCTCAGTGTTTTTTTTTTTTGTTTGTTTTTTTTTTTTTTTTCTCCCCCTTCTCCCTTGGCAGAAAAACTTAATTATCTCTCCCTCCCTCTTGCTCTTTAGGTGGTTATAGACAAACATCCGGTCCGGTTTTTTGTACATAAAAGACCTCATGTGGACTTCTTCCTAGAGGTGGTGAGTATGCTGAATGGTTTGCAACCAGCTTTTTGCTTAGCAACTGACCGCCTGCCTGACCTGCCACCCTCACCTTCATGTGACCTTCGCCCTCAGGTCAGTCAGTGGTATGAGCTCGTCGTGTTCACAGCCAGCATGGAAATATATGGCTCTGCTGTGGCTGATAAGCTGGACAACAACAGGGGCATCCTGAGGCGGAGATACTACAGACAGGTAGCCTTGGGCCCCTTCTGTTGCATGCTGGGAGTGGGAGCACCTGCCTGTTATTGGGATTTTACTGCAGGCAATGCATTGTCGCTACACACTCAGTAAGCAGGCTGGACTCAAGCCCTTTTGAAATGTGGTTGTTTTAACACACAGTTCATTGTATGTCGCTCAGAAGGGTTTGTTTACACGCTGTTTTATTTTGCCTGTCAGGTAGTGTTTGTTTTTAAACCGTTTACACAGATAAATCTCTTATCAGCACAATCCTAGTTGGCTACTTTAACAGCAGAGCCCCACCTGAGGTTTTCCCTCCTGGCTTGTAAACACTTAACTGTCACACCACCTGTTGCCCCTGATTTTGCTGTATGGTATTGTTAAGCTGACATCTTTCCTCTTCCCCAGCACTGTACCCTCGACCTGGGTAGTTATATAAAAGACCTGTCAGTGGTGCACAACGACCTCTCCAGTATCGTCATCCTGGACAACTCGCCAGGAGCTTACCGCAGTCACCCAGGTAAGCCATAGTGCCCCCCACCCCCCGGAGACAGGGTGGCATTTTCCTTGGGCCTGCTGTGTTTGTCCTTGGAAATTTAATCTGGGTACAGTAAAACGTGCCACCTATTTTTATCCAGGGTGGTCAGGAGGAACGTCAGTTGTACTGTTACATCAGTTATTTGTAAAGGGACAATGGTTTTGTACTGTTGTCTTTGTCTAGAGGGCTGTGTGATCCAGTCTACTTTGTGTGCTTTGACTGTGTCGTTAGTGTACTCCTCCACAGCGCTGGCTGTTACCTTTTCAGCTTAGCTGCACTTCATCATAGAACCACTTTGAAGACAATCTATATCTAAAATCTTTTAAATTGATGCCGCACTCACTTATTTTCAATGGAGAATTTGATAGAGTGCAAATTTTACCTCATTTGCAACTACAGCAGTATATTCAAGAATGACCGGCACAAATTGTCCACTTAGCCGTCGTCTGAGAAAGACCTTTCCTAATTGTACAGTATCCCAAAAGTGCAAGAATCTTTCGTCAAACAATCTCACAGTAATTTGTCCCACAAAAGTTGCTCGTTAGGCAAAAATATAATGCTTATTCCCTGTTATGTCTCGTTTAATTAGTTTTACTCTGTGTCCATTTTAGTCCCAGAATTCAACTGTGTCTGTAAGTTTACTACTACTGAATGGGATGGAAAGCAGCATTGTAGCCCTGTAATAATGACATGTTCAGCCATGATTCCATGATTCTTGTCTTCAGGTTACTGTGCTTAATGAAGGAGGCACAGAAAAAAAAAAAGCTCAGTTCAGTTTGACAGTGGATTAACTCTTAGTTTCTGTTATGATCTTCCTCCCGTGAGAGGGTGAGATTGATTCATGGGATTGTAATGTTTCACACACACACAGCACAGAGCTGAGAAAGTGCCAAATAATTGGTAGGAACCTTTGTGTGAAAGTCGAGCTTGAAAAACAGTAAATTTGGTCATTAGCTGCAAGCACAGAGTTGTTCACATTGTAAATGAGAACCTGAAACATAACTGTTGGTATTCCCAAGGAATTCCTGCAACAAATATGCACAAGAGGCCATTGTACTGTCCTTAAAAGTCAAACATTTAAATTGTCCACCTTTAATTTTACGACGAATGGTAGTAGTCTTGCTGAAATTATTCTGCAGGGATTTTGAAAACACCCCACAAGTGTTGATGGACCCTCCTTGAGCTCCATATGCCTTACTGTGATGAGTGCTCTGTGAGTGGCTGTATTAGTAGTACACGTTCTTCGTGGTCCATTTTAACAGGATACTCCATGTATAGATGGCAACGCACGTGCTCTTGGTGTGAAAGTGTGCGGAGAGATGGGCGGGGCAGTCTTCTGTGAGGGTAAATGTTTGTTTTCTCACTTCCTGGGTGCCACACTTGCCTTTGCAGACAATGCAATACCAATAAAGTCCTGGTTCAGCGACCCCAGTGACACAGCACTCTTGAATCTGCTGCCCATGCTGGACGCACTAAGGTGAGACGCTGCCGCTGCCTCTGGCCCCTCCCCTCCCCAGTTCCCTCAGTGATGTCCATGCCTGCCCCTCAGAATGGTGGTTAACTGTTGAAAATCCATCACCTTTGTACATCTTGTTCTCATAGTATAACAGGTACTGGGTGTTTCTAATGCCTGTAATGCAGTGTATTAGATCATGTGTTTCTTGTTTTCAGGTTTACAGCAGATGTCAGATCCGTCCTCAGTCGAAATCTGCACCAGCATCGGCTCTGGTGATAGTCCAGTGGGGGCCTCCTCCTGTTATGGGCCCTCGTACTTTGAAACCTTTTCGCCTGCCCATCCCATGGCTGCTGCCCCAAACCCCAACCCTGTCATACCATTGACCTCTCATCTCTCCACAATACCCCCACCTCCACCACCCATCACTGTGGTGCAGTGTGGAGATGGGTTTGGGGGACAAAAAGGAGAATGGAGGACAGATGGGGGAAGGGGGGCCAAGGCAGCCAATCGGGGAACTGGAAACGTCTCTGCCTTACAGTCTCCCAAACTGCGTGTGCATGTGTGGTGTACATCTATGCACGCGTGTGGGAGGACGCTCACATTCTTTTTAATTCACGTCAGCAAAACTGAACAGATGAGCGGACAGAGAGCCAGTGAAGCCGGCCTGTTCTTTTACCCCCTCACCGGCACCAAACCTGCCTGCAGACTGCCATGACAGACCCTCCTCCTGCCCAGCTAACTTACCCCATCATCATATGGATCTTTATTTACTGAATCAAGCCAAGAGGGGAAAAAAAGACCAGAGAATCTGGAGAATCCCCCCCATCCCCTGTGTTTCCTGAAAGGGGATACTGGCAGCAGTAATATGTTGGTGGGCTGTGGGATAGAGCTTGGAGGTGTGCTTGGTCCAATTATGTTTTTGCAGACTGTATCATGAATACCTGTGAGGAAAAATGAGGTTGCTTTTCTTGTGTGTATAGATCATGATTACAGGAAGAAATCAGTGGTCTCTTCGTTTTGATGAGAATTATACTTAATTGTTCGTCCTTAAGAATCCAGAAACTGATTGAAATGAAATTGTCAAACAGCCTTTTTCAATGTCTAAAGATTGCTCACGTCATTTCCTTTTGTCAGTCTGCCTGAGTGACCGGTCAATAGGTCTGACCATAAGCCATAAACAACTGGAAATCTATTTCACACTTTTTATAATTGATTGGGAACCCCAAACTATATTTCTTGTTCCTGTACCCCCTTTCCTTCCCTGTAATTGCCATTTTGAAATATTTTAGTCTAGTCAATACTGCAGGCGGCTTCTCTTTTTGACTCAGTCCCCAGGTCTGTGCGTGTTACTAATAAAACACATCAGTATCAACTGCTGAATCCATACTGGCTATGCTTTTAAACTCTGCTCTACCTTTTTTCGTTTTGTAAAGTGACCCTCTCATAAAGCATCGCTGCATAACGTTTTGCTTATAAATCCGTCCCGATTTCATGCCATTACTAACAATTTCCTGCTATGTCATGGTTCTCCCCTTTCGTCCGCATGCCGATGTTTAAAGCATTGGCACCTTAAAAAGCAAGCGTTTAATCGCCACATAACATCTATTTTGTAGAGCTGGTGACTAAAAAAGAGCAGTGCTTTCTGTCGTCCATGTTACAATGCTGAATCGTCTCCCATTAATCGAGTTCCTTTCCGTGCAACATTGTAAAAAAAGAAACGTTACATGTGATCACACCTATTTAACAGCAATTTCAAATGTGTTTTCCAGCGTTGCCCTTGCGTCTCGTCCGGTCCCAGTGCGGTGCAGCGTTCTAGGCGGTTCTAATACTCTCAAGATCCAAAGTGGGGCGACAGACTACTAGTCACTGTTTTAGGCGCCTTTTAAATGTTTATAGCGATGCGGTTCACTGATTAATTGCAGGCCGCCTTTGGTTGATTGGTACGTATCATTAATAGTGGGAAGCACTTTTTGCAGTTGTGCATTTTGTATATTGAAAATGCTTTCTAGGTTTGGTGTTGAGGCATCTTTGATCCTTCATTGTAATAGTCAGGTGACATTAAAAACGAAATAGCCCTTGAAACAGTCACATGACACGAAGCCAAATTACAACCCTGTTCTTCCGCAGTCTGAAACGACAGACGTCAAAATAAAGTAGTCCCAGTCAACTGGATATTTCAACAATTCGGAGCCCGCTGTTGTAAGACGTTGTAAAAAGATTTAGCATGATTAGGCAGTTAAAAAAATCATGTATTTTAACGGCCCGTTCTTAATTTGGAACGTTGTTACTCGTATTTGTGTTCCTGAAAATTCTGGCTCGTTGTTAAAGTTCTAGTTGCCTGGATAATTCCGCGGGAAGCATAAACATTTATCATATTAATTGACAACGGAAACTATTCTCATGTGCTTGAATATACTGTTTTATATACTGAATGTACTGTTCCGCCGTGGATTAACAACAAGCAACCGGAAGTTTTCGTGAGGCCAATAGGAGGTGTCAAGCGCCGGCCCATTACTTTAGCTATCGTTTCTTTGCGCAGGTTCCACGCTTTAGAAACCAATTCAGACCAGCCCGTCTCGATGTACGTGCATCCAAAGTTATCCGGATAACAGAACGGCGGCACATTTCAGTGCTTAAATTTGTTAATGTCAAAATACGGTTTAGTAAACATGCTTTGAGGGGCATCCCTTCCTGAAAACGTAACAGGGACAAGAGCAAGCTCCTCTCTTCTAGTAGTTTAATTTGCCTTTCGAGTGGCAGTGTCATAGTTGTCTTCTGTGATGGAGCATGGAATACCTATATTGAAGTGATGAAATCGATGTGATCTTCTGTTAAAGTACCACTTTGTCTTTTAGACAAAGTCTCAGCAATTTAAATGTATGTCCAGAAGTCGTATTTCACTTAAGCGATCCAAATGCCTAGCATTGAAATGTCCATGCAATGAGCATCAGTCAACCGCCCGGCTTGGGTAATTGAGAGGATTCACTACGAGTGGTCAAACAGGATTCTGCTGCGGTTCTCAGGAGCTGCGTTATTTTTTTTTTCCGCACCCGCTTTCCCCCAGGGACACGCCCCCGTTTAATCGGAAACGCCCCTTTCGAAACTGATAGGTTAATGGCCAGACGATACTCCCAACGCTGCTTCGTACAATCGACGCTTGTCGCTTTTTGGAGACTCATGACAAAAAAAAATTTATAAACGTTCGCTGGTCTTTTCATGCCTGGAATATTACGTCACAATTTTGGTTTTCCACGTTTTTGAAAACTGTTTGATATACACCAATTTATCGTTAGTTTGCTAGCCAGCTAAAGCTGCCTTTGGTTGGTGTTGAAGGATTGTTTACCAGCTAGTTTATGAGTACCACATCTGCGGGGGCGTTACAGTTTCAGCAGGCGCGTGTCGCTGGGGGAAAGCCGGTGCTGAAAAAATAGCGCAGCAGAGAGCTTCGTGAATTCCGATGTTACGCATTTATTCTGCTCGCCTTGTTATTGTATCCATCCGCCACAGTCGCAGTCGTCAAATTCAGCGCACCGCCAGCTAACTACACCGCCGACATCTAGGCATCCTCGACGGATACTCGTGTCTCGAAACCTACCCCAGTACATTTAAAAATGAAGTTTCAATACAAAGAAGAGCACCCCTTTGAGAAGAGGCGGTCAGAGGGTGAGAAAATAAGGAAGAAGTACCCGGACAGGGTCCCAGTGAGTATCGCTAGCCGAGTCGTGTTATAAACGTCTCTCTTAAAAGTCAGCGTCAACGGCCTTCGTCATATTAGCCAGTCACCTTCGCATCTCAGAGGATGAATATTTAAATCACAATTGGTAACCATTTTCCTAGGTGTGGTGTCATCCTTGATGTCGTTTAGATGAATCATCGTAGGTGCCGATATAGTGCATTATTTACAGAGCTGGACTCGCTGTAATGAGCGGTGTCTGGTTAATGTCACCCACCTTATCCTAATTATAATGTAATTTGTAATAAGATGTTCACTTACCTAGGCATCAACGCCCTTAGGCCTGTTCCTTATGCCGTGTTCTCCATGAACGAGCGATACGGTCCCGATAGTAAACATGACCAGCCGAGGTCATTCTGAACGGGCCGTGTGTGGCAGCAGGTGCAGCTGCGAAGACCCTCCGTAGGCAGTGAATTTTAAATAATTACATTAAGATTGCCCTCGGTGTCATAAACCGTATTTATGTCTTGGAAACCTATTTTTGCGCGATGTGAAGGAACTGGCATTTAAAATCATTCTCTGTTTTTACATTTGTCTGGAGTTTATTTTGTGCTTCTGAGTGTTTGACTAAGTTGACTTAATATCAGTTTTGCTAACTTGGTCTATTTTCGCTGTATTGATAGCTGCCTGTTCTTCTAGTGACACTGCATTTGTGTCTCCAGATTTACTACTGTATCCAGCGTTGGATTGTGGCATGTGTCACAGGCCTGCGTGTTACAGTGCAGTTTGAAATAGGTGCCTGTAATGCTCTGTAAATAAAGTGCTTCACTGTTTCCCTTCAGCATCTGGACCCAATACAGATGATTGTTAAAATAATTTTTCCATTATCTTCTCCTCTATCCAGGATGACATTGCTTTAAATTTCATACGTTAATTGCATGCTTTGCTTTAAGATCGTTAGACATGCCGTTGTTCCAGGTTCACTGGAACAATGAGGACCTTACAGATCGAACAAACCAGTTCTTTTTAGGTGGTTTTTTCCATTGTTTATTTGAATGCTATTCATAGGAAGATTTATATCGTGTTTTTTCAGTCTCACTTCTTCTTTCTTCAGTACCATGAAATGAACACTTGCCCTTAATGTTTTACTCATCTTCTAAATAAGCTGGTTTTGTCATCTCGTCACTGTGTGGTGTCCTGTTTAATCACAGGTGATTGTGGAAAAAGCACCCAAGGCCAGGATAGGTGACCTGGACAAGAAGAAATACCTGGTGCCCTCGGATCTAACAGGTGACAGACTGGTTCTTATTTAGGACAAGTGGCGTTCAGCTTTTTCAGATTTCTAAACACAAGGCCAGTTTGGAGAATGTTGTGATTTGAATACTGTGTAATATACTGCTTGAAAACATTTTGAATTGAATGCCTGTGTTCTTAATCACTGTGCCATATATTGTGGCACACTTTATTTATGCAACATTTTTCATGTTAGCTGGAGGGCTTGTACACGTGAAAGCATAAATATTTTTTAAATGTACCAGTATTCAGTTAGTGATATCTTAAAAAAAAAAAAAAAAAAAAAAAGTTGCCGTTAAATAATATTATTGAGACATTTGTGGCCTTTGTCTGAATCAGATATTAGAAAATCTCATGACTGATCACATATGTTGTCATGCATAAACCATTTCCAGCGTGTAGCATACCCTAATAACGACGTTAGTGGAGCTGTTTACTCTGCACATAACAGCAGCTGACAGTTTATATAATCACTTCAGATGTTATTGGCTTAGCACTAGGCTGTGTATATTGCCTGTTGTGATTCCAGGGCTGTCTTTATCTCTTCGAAGTGGGCCAGTTTTACTTCCTCATCCGGAAGCGCATTCATTTACGGGCCGAAGATGCCCTTTTCTTCTTCGTGAACAATGTCATTCCCCCCACCTCAGCCACCATGGGTCTACTCTACCAGGTACATCATTCCATATTTAACCTTCCTGGGCTACTGCGCACTTGTGCTGCTTCTTTCTGATTTTGTGTTTTGCTGGAGTAGTTGCTGTTCATTCCCATCACACGTGTCATGTATCTCTTCTCCCATACCAATAATGGTTTCCTTGCTTTTCAGGAGCACCATGAGGAAGACTTCTTCCTGTACATTGCCTACAGTGATGAAAGTGTGTATGGAGAAAGCCAAAGGGAAATGTAACCCCCCTCCTCCCTCCCAAAAAAAAAAACCCAGTATGTTACCCATCTTCCAAGAATAAAACCCAGTTGAGCAGCCTAGAATACCCTAAGAAGAGGCATCATCATGCACTTTCTCTTCCCTGTGTCCTGCGCATTGTCATATTGCTCTTAGTCTGAATTTTATTTTTTGCCTGTCCTCTAAGATCAGTCCACTCAGAGTTCTTGCTGTTTAAGGTTGCTGCTAAAAGGTTTGACCAGTTTGAATACAGTTCAGGACCTAAAGACCAAGATGCCAGAAATATTACTAGTATGTCTGAATGAGAACGTTGGTTGCACTACTAGAAGGAACTCAGTGCTGCGTGTTGTGTTTACCAATAGCACTTTCATAAGTGCGAGTTTTTCAGCATTGGCTTTAGGGTTAACTTCAGCATAATAAAATTCAGACTGAATCCTTTGTGTTTCTGCTTTCAGCTGTGAAATTATCATTTTACTTCATTTTTTGGTGGGTCAGTTTAATCATTTGTAAGGAATTGTGCAATTTCTTATTTTTCCTTTTAAAGGTTTTGCTTTTTTTTTTTTTTTTTTAAATCCTAATTGTATGAAGCTAAATTTCAGAATCTAACTGCAACCATATAAACTTGCCAAAAAATGTTCTTGGTCTGTCTCTGACTTTGTCGGAATTTCTTGAACATTTCCAAATGAGAGAAATCTCTTGCAATGTGTATTTTACAGATTTAACAGTGGGTAATACGCTGGCCACATATAAATACTTATGCAGTATTAAATCGGTATCCTCAGAGTGAAATCTGTGTTTTCAGCTTGACCCAAAAAGTGGGAAGAGAAACGAACAAATGTTTAGATTCAGCTCTGGGAAAAAATACTCCTATTGAATGATCAGAAAATATAGCACAAGTGATTAGCATGTATAGGTAGCTGCTTAAGCACTCAATGCTGTACTAACTGCTACTTTCATGGGGGGGGGGCTTTCTGTCATTCACCAAATACTGAAAATCAAATAAGACGCACATTGTTGGCACATGCAAGCAAGTCTGCTCTTAGTCATTCTACAAAGATATTAAAAAGCTGGGATGTTAGCATAACTATGGGCTACATTGCAGATCCTAAGCTGAAATTTGACAAAGAGTTAACAGGGTATTGTTGATTTCTCTAAAAAGGAGGGCCTTTCATTGCCTGCAAGTGATTCACTGAACAGTCATCAGGATATATCTACTGTTTCAAAAGGACTTGTTACTCAGAGCACTCCGTGCTTATGGACACCAGATGAGGAGTATCAACACAAGTGCAAAATCAATAGGTGTGGTGATGCTCATTAAAGTTATGCAAAATATTAATATGGCAAATAGCAAATGATATTAATATTAAAGATCTTATACCAACATGGAAGGACTGTATTGAAGGCCATTGAAAATGATTTACATTAAAGTCATTTCATATAGATTCTTTATGAACTTGCCAGACAGAGGATGATGGGCTTCCCCCTTCTGAGGGAATTTCTCTTTCCACTGTTGCCCTTGGCTTACTCTCTGGCAACCTTGGGTCTGCAGTTCTGTGAAGTGCTGTGTGACTATGCTACTTGTTTTAAAGTGCTAAACTGAAGTTAATAAAAGGTAAAAAAAAAAAGAAAAAAAGAAAACAAAACACCTGAGGACTGTCAGAGAAATCACACAGGCCTTACTGAGGTGGAGCTTTGCATACTGCAAATAAGCAACATGCTTTTGTATTACATGGGAGACGTCATGGGGTGTGTTAAAAATGTATTGTTGGTTTATAGCCTGAGCAATTGCATAACCATATTGCAACGTATCTCAGGACTGAACCACTGTTCCTGTATTGATTTCAGTTCCACCCAAACCGCATCAGTCCAGTCAAAGTTTTCTATTTGCCGTTATGACAAAAGAATCAAGGTACAGGTGACATGGAACTTATTTGGTATTGATCAGCCTATCAAAGACATGAGCAATAGACTGGGTGACTGCCCCTTTGACACCAGTGCTGATTTGTCAGATAGCGTTGTCAAGTCAAAGCTACAGAGGCCTGGAAGATGGCAGAAGGTTCTTTTGTGTAACTTTTTATTTACATTTAACAGTACAATCTATTGAGCAATTTTAAAACTGTGCTCTGCTTACCAAGACCTACGTTAAATGTTTTAATATCGAGCTCTTTAATCTTTTCATGCTGATCTAAGACTTCATGTTTGGATAGAATTACCATATAGCAGGACACAGTACTGTATAGCTCTTAATCCAGTGTTAACCTGCACTTGGTTACTGGTTCCTCATTGGACACTCAGCTTAGCTGCACTTATGCCTTTAGGCAGCTCTTTAACTACGGTAGGCTTGTGCTGTATCTGCCTCGCTGTATGTTGCTTTGGTCAAAAGCATCTGCTAAATGAATCAAATGTAAATGTAATTTAAATGTTTTTCATTTCTAGAACACTGGACATGATCTAATTTGCGGATTCTCTCTTGATTACAAATTCTATCCTGTCCTATTCTCCCGTTGTTAACATTTACATGGCCAGTATTGGGATGGCGCATCATTATACTGAATGAATCACAGGATTTTTAAACTAATGAACTGGAAATATAACAGTAAGAATATTTCTTTGCCTTTAAGAATTCTGTTAGAAAGGTTGCCTATTTTGCTGGGATTTAATGATTTTGTTTAGGATTTAGATTTTGAAGAATGACACCCTATTCATAGAAAATCAATATAATTTTCCCACTATGAAATTCAACATTAAAAACCATACTTGGAAACCAAATGAGTCCTTTTTCCTGCACAAGTTGGCTTTTAGGCTTTCATTGTTCACAGATGATTCAGTTTCCAACATGGTTAGACCACCTCCGCCCCTTTCCTAATTTTCTGAGGTGTACTGAAATGTTTACCTTCTAGTGAAGTAGTATAATGAAATCTCTGTCATTGTGGTCAAAGATGAGTCAACTGAGCTCATTGTGGACATCATTGTGACCACCTTGTCTCCTGTTAAGAACTCTGTCTTAAGATACACATTTGCTTAAATAATGGGTAGATTCATTGATTTAACTTGCGAGGTTGTTTATTTGCCTTGGTACTTTTTTGACTCAGGATATTTTTTTTTTGTGCATTATTCAGTGTTCCATCACACAAACCAAATCTTATCCTTCTTCCAAGCTGTATGACTGATGCTACTTGCCAGGATCCAGCTCTGCTTTCCTGGCCAGAAATACTAATGCGGTATGCTTCTTGATGTTATCAGGTGTTGTATGAACATCAACCTTGGCAAACTTTTGTTAAGGTTAAAAAAGCTAGACAATGCAAAATAAAACTGTCACCATCATTGTATTCTTAATATTTTTTTTCTTGCACTGACTGTTCCTATTCTGTATCATTATCACCTGCCACCTGAAAGTGAGCAATACCAGTAAAAATGTTGGCTTTTCCTTTTAGTTTTTAAAGGTACTGAAAGGAGGACTAAGTATTTATTTGATCTGTTCTTTCATTTTATTATTAACAGTTGTTTTTGTCAAATGGCAGCCTAAACTCCAACCTGTTTGATAAATGACAAAGAGAAGCGAGAGGTGTTTTCTGTTTGAATTAATATAATCACAGAAAACCTATAATCATTGTAAATTTAACAGTGAAATACGGTTGTGCAATTACTGCTATATTGCAAAGGAAAAAATTTCTTACCTTTGAAACAGGTGGTGGCTGGTGACCAATGCCATGTAGAATGGCCTTCCATAATGACAAAGCAACATAATAATTTTCCAAAAAATTATATGTGGTTCACCTGCACTACAGTTTATTTACTTATTATAAATAAGCTGTTGTGTTACTTCACAGTCATAAATCAGGATTTAATAAAAGAAGTAGTTGTATTACTATGGTAATGCAACTTAACGTTGGAGTTTAAGTTTTCGTGTTTAATGGAACTACAACTTCCGTTGTGGACGCAGGCGTAGCCGGAAGTTCGTTTGTTTCTCGTCTTGGCTATTTACGTCATAGGAGTGCGACTTCGGAAAAATATCGGAACCTCTTATCAGGTTGACCGCATAATACAGATTTATTATTTAACAGTTTAGCATCGAGTCTTACGATTTCTTTACTTATACAAAGTAAATATAAGTTGTGTACAAATAAAAGAAACGGCATTTGCTGAAAAAGCCAGGTAAGAGAAAGGTACTTCGGGCACCGATTTTCCTATCCATTAAAGTAGAAATACAGCTTCAGCATTAATGTATTTTTTTCTGTCCTAACTAACACGTTCGATGGATGCTAGCACGTAAGACTCCAATAGATTTGTGACGGTTTGCATTTGATTCATTTGCAATGTTGCAATGTTTATACCGTTTTCAGACGTCAGCTATGCAGTGGAAAATATTAATAGAACAGCAAATAATACCTACTGTGTCGACTCAGTCATTTTCTTATTGCAACATAAATTGTAACTCCGTACGTCCTTAATTTTTTTAGTCGGCTCCAAGATCACCGATCACCATGCCTGCTCTACTCGAGAGACCCAAACTGTCCAACGCCATGGCTAGAGCCCTGCATAAGCATATCATGAGAGAAAGGGAGCGACGGAGACAGGGTAACTTTACAGTTAGTACAGTACAGATCCCGTCGTCAGAGAGACAAATTATCGTACCTCTACGTAACGGATAGGTAGTTACATTTGAATTTGTGTGTTTAGTGGATGATTTTGTACGAGGTGACATACAGCGAGTCAGATCACAAGCAAACAGTGTAGGAGTCAACTTGGGTACAAGTGCAGCTAGGCTGAACATCTAATGGGGAACCAGTAATAAGTGCAAGCGTGTAGTTGAAGTTCTGCGAGATGTCACTTGAAGTCACCTCAAATTATGGTTTTTATGGATTGGAAGTATTTAACCATTTATTTCATTCATTTGGCACAGAGCACAGGGGCTAGTTAAATATGCACTGAAAGCTCACCTGTCTATTACAGTGACCCTCTGTCAGAAATGGTGTCATTATGCTGTTTTTACCTGTACTGCCATATTGATGATCTTCCTCAAATTTTTTAAAAACCAAGTCCACCTCGCTCGCATTCTCTCTATGTCAGAGGAAGAAGAGGTGGACAAAATGATGGAGCAAAAGATGAAAGAGGAGGAAGAAAGAAAGAGGAAAAAGGAGATGGAGGAACGGATGTCTTTGGAAGAGACTAAAGAACAGGTGGGGAAGATGCTGATTCTTCAGCCATCTGGGAGATCGAAGGGCTGCAAGTCCCTGAAAATAAGATTGTGTCCACTGTCCTGGAGCAACAATGTAGCAGATGCGTTAGACTTCGTTATCCCGGGGACTGGAGTGACACACTCTCAGTCGGGCTGGTGGGGGGGTTGCTGAAGTCTAACCCAGGCAGTATTTGGCACAAGGCTGGGGTACAGCCGAGATGGGAGGTTAAGCCACTTCCCCTTTGGTTATTATAGCTTCCCCAGGGGTTAAATATGCAGATGCTGACAGCAGAGTTTCATGTCGCCTTCGGTCTCCATCTCACCTTCTCAGATCATGAAGATGGGAGGGAAGCTGCAGGGGTTACAGGAGGAGAAACACCAGCTCTTCCTTCAGCTGAAGAAAGTGCTTCATGAAGAGGAGAAGCGACGCAGGAAGGAGCAGAGGTAGATGTTTGGGGGGGGGGGGGTGCTCTCATCCTTAGCCAAACAGAGACACTTCCAAATTTCACTTCAGAAAAACTGTTATAAACATGCACACCAATGGGACGGTGGCATCTTTGCAGCCTTGAAGTGCTTTTCAGACTTATGCTTCCTGTCCCACCTGCAGCGACATGCCCACTCTGACCTCTGCCAGCTACCAGGCCAGCATGCCCATTCACTCGGGGCAGCATCTGCTGAGCATGCAAGGTGAGTGGGCAGCAGACTGGGGAGGGAGGCACTTTGCCCCCATGACACCTGTATTTAACCAGGACAGATTAAATTACACATAGCAGGTGCAATGGCTAATTACCACAAGCCCCATAGTTTTATTGTTTGGGGTTTTTGGAATTATGGTGAATGGACAGTGCTAAGAACTGTTACCGCAGGAGGATGGGATTATGGGTAATGGCCATACCAAAGATTGATATGTGACACCCCCATCTAACCACACCCCGCTGCTCTCAGGCAGCCCCGTCAGTCACGGCCGCACCGGTGCCCTGCTGGGGGATCGCAGCAAGCAGCTCTTCCAGACCCCCGTGATCCCGGTGAGTGCTGCCCGGCGTCTTTGAACCCAAGGGGGCAGGGACACTGCCCTGTTCCATGGCCCTCACACCATGTTATTGGCTGTGTCTGGCTTTCTCAAGAAGTCGAGCACCAATTCAAGTTTCATGGGACGTCATGCTGTAAGAGCCCTGAGCCAGATTATTACCCATGATCACCCAGTAAAATAGGTGGATAAGTATTAAGCAAGCAGGAAAAATTGCATGAGCTGTGCAGGAACTCTGTAGACGTTTGCTATTTCCGCAAGAGAGAGTGTTGTGTACCTATTTACATTCTCTCTTCTGTTTATATTATCCCTGGCTAAAGCAGGTCATTTTAACCCAAAATGTATTGCTTTTTCCTCTACCCCCCTCATGTAATGTCGCATGTCAGGTGCGTCATTTCCAGGCCCAGCCAGCCTTCAGCACCGGAAGCTCTGACCACGGGCAGTACTCAGCCAGCCAATCATCTCACGGCCCCTACGGGGTCAGCCAACAGCAGCACGCCTCCCCTTATGCAGCCGCCCAGTCTGTACCAGTCAGCTTTGCCAGCAGCTCACAGCTCAGAGGTACCGTGTGTGTACACTTGTCCTGAAAACCACGGAGCACACACGCATTTGGCCCGTGTCCTACACTGTCCGCTTGCACGGAGAACGAGGGCTTGCCTTCTTCCACCTCCAGGTGCACCAGCCTTCCAGACTATGCAGTACCTGCCCCACCAGCAGCAGAGCTACCCCGTTCACAGCCACTTCGCCTCTCAAACAGGTAGGCGGGGCCCCTGCGTTCTTGGAAAGGTATTCCCATTTTCCCCTCGCTCCACTTTGAGGTTAGATATTAAGAACATGGATATGAATAAGCACAGTAAAACCTGTTCGGTAACTAAGATATGCCTCAGTACGGGCAGCAACTGAGCATGTGCTGTCCAGTAAAGCGTAAGTTGGCCATCAGAGCCAAGTAGGTGGGCTGTACTATAGACGCCGATCCCCCATTTGTGTCTCTTTAGGGTTCATCCCTGGTGCAGGGATACCCCTGCAGAAGCAGCTGGAACACGCCAACCAGCAGTCTGGCTTCACTGACTCGGTGAGTGGAGGGGGATTTCCACGGATTGGACTGCCCCTTGCTCTTCAGCACCCAGAACCTCCAACTGACCAGCATCAGAGCTGTGTGTAACAGAAATATGTGTTATTTATTAGGGCTTAATTTCCAACTATGTACATCTAGCATTTTCAGTGTGACTCGGTAGGGTACATCATGTCATGGGTTCTAATCCTATGGCTGGCAGAGTAATCATTTAACTGTTGGGCCCTTGAGCACAGCCCTTAATCCCAGCTCCTCCAGGGGTCCTGGGTGCTGGCTGACCCTGCTCCCTGACACCAGGCTTTCCCCATGTGTTTGTCGCTTTGTACAAAAGTGTCTGCCAAACAAATGTGTTGTACATGTAATTTCCTGCCTTTGTGGTCTTTCAGCTAGTGAAACGGTATGCAGTGCGGTGTGATTGAGTTGCTGACTGGTCTGTTTTGCGCCAACTGGCAGGAGGTAATGGTGCGGCACTTTTGTGAATAGCATCTTCTCCCCGTTTGTCCACAGGGCACTCTGAGGCCCCTTCCCACCCAGGCCCTCCACACTGGGCCAGCTGGCCTCCTGGCCCCAGCCTCCCTCGCCGTGCAGATCCCCCCCTCCAAGGTACAATACACAGACAGGTGCTTAGCACAGCACTGTGACTCACTCGACTGGCAGTATGAAAGTGAGACACTGGAAGGACCAGTTAACGGAGGCTCGGTTAAATAGACTTTTTGATTGGAGGTCGTCTGGGCAGTAGGCCCTATAGCACAAGTAAGACCCAGTGACGGGCAGTACGGCAATAAACGACTCATGAGGAAAAGGCTGCCCCTGTGGGTGTCGGTCAACGCAAACACTACACCACTCAGCAAGATACTAGAACTAGTTCAGTAAAATACCCAGTTTGTGTATAAGCTATGCACATTGTTCAGGATAAAAATACTTGTACACATAATTAGTACCTGTTACTAGTTTTACAGTTTTCCACTTTGAAATATACAATGTATATTTTCATCCTTTTTGTGAGACAGTCGGGGCTGCCGTACGGTCATCCTTCCCAGCCTGCCTCTCCGGGGGGCTTCAGCCATGGCACCTCCCCTCAGCAAGCCCACGTGGTGAGTCACGGCATCCTGGCTACAGTCTGAGCCACCGTTTGACATGCAGCGAGAGCAATGAGAGTTGCTCATCTCCAGCCTGTTTGGTTCAGTCCATCCTGTCATGCTCCCGATGGTCTCCATCAGGCTGAATATTCAGTATCCCTCTGCCTGAAACACAGCTCTCTCTCAGTACCGGCTCTGCTGGTGGTTGCTTTAGACAGTTTACTGGGAACCAGGCCAGGAAACTCCTAGCTGCGTGACTGCGATTTCCCAGAAGCCCATGCACTCTCCCGCCACACAGCCAGCAACAGATTTCTAATTTTGTGCTTTCTGAAATTTTCTTCGGGATCAATTAAGCTTGTTGGTCGCTGTCTCTCACTCAGGCTTCTTTCCAGAGCTCCCCACAGCCAACCTCCCGCCACGCCTACCTCTCACACCCACAGACGGGACAGAGGTTCTACCACCACAGCAAGTAGCCGGCACCCTGGACAGCGAAAGGGCAGCCGACCACTTAACGGGCTTCTGTATAGCAGGACAGCCGGCCCTTTTGATATCTAAACTTGAGAACCCAAACAGGAAGAGATTATACTGGCAAAATTCTATGGAAAGACAGCTGGGGCAAAATCACCGCACATCGGGCTGTATGTCAATGTATAAGAAAAGCATCAGGAAGCACAGTATGTCTCCTCTAAATGTTTTAACTACATCATCTGCCTTTTAATGTAGGCAGGTTACAGCTGCTGTCAGATATTGTCAGAATATGACCTTTTTTATGGGAGGGGCTCTGGTTCCTTCCTTGGTTGAATTACTTTTTTCCTTATCTCATTCTGTGTAATAGTGTTTTGAACCAGATCTATGTCCTGTAAGCATGCATGAGTTCATACATGAAGTTAACTTGTAATTTAACCTCCTAACTGCTGCCAGATCAGCTATCAATGTGGAGATTGGAGATGGTAGACATTGGTATTCTGCGCTCCAAATCCATACTAGGTGGCATTGTGATGGCTTTTCTGATTTAGCCTCCATCAGTTCCATCACTTTCCACGATGAATTGGGGAAAGTTTTTTAACTTCAAAGTCCTTAACCATTAATAAAATTGAATTATATAAGAATAGTGGTAATTGAAAATGCTGTCACATTTCACTTATGAAGATTTGACTCAATAGGCACACAGCAATGGGTAGGCATAACAAATGTTATAATAATCTAACGTTTCAATAAATGCAATTTTCTGAGAGTTCATCTGGTGCAGGGTGTCACGGCTATTAGATTCACTTAAGCCAACTCGAATTGTTAAAGGAACCACAAAACTGTCCTGTTATACTGTCTAAATGTAAAGTGATAATCAAGTATCATCTAACTCTGCACAGCTCTGCTCTGGTTTTCTGGGTTGACTGCACACCAGCCCTGGACCAAAGCAAACCCACATATCCCCAAACCAGGTGCCCATGACTAGGAACAGAAATCACAAGTCAACAGCTGTGGTTTTCACGTTCCACAGGGAATAAGTTCAGTTTTAATAGCGTTCTGGTGCACAGGTGCGTTTATACAGTCATCGCAGCTGGAGAGATGAAGCACGTGTGCTTCAATCCTTGTGCAGCTCTACTGGATGTTATTTTTTTTTAGGTCTTTTGTAAATAATATGGTAATAGTCATAACTCTACATACAGCAATCATTAGAAAAAAAACATACAAACCGATTAACAGGGTGAAACATTTGTAAAAGGTTACATACTTATAGGTTTCTAGATAATTTACTATAAGATCATAGTGTTTCGTGTTTTCTTTTACCTCTCCAAAAAGGAACCTACTAAATGCATGTTCCTGAGCCTTTTCAGCATGACAAACCTACACACAATCCTCCCTCCTTCCACAATCCTATGGCTTTCCAATGCTTCCTCATAAGATATGGAGATTCAATCTACTTAGAAGATGATCATGGCAAATACGACGTTTAATCGGCCTCCGCCTCAACTTTGGAACAAACGGTTCCAGAAGCAATTATAAGGTTAATGGACATCACACTATGAGAACTGCTTGTACCAAAACCTGAGACAGATAAGAAGCCCAACAGACATGTAGTTCATTTACTGTGTACATTTTCTGAATGTCACCCTATTTCGATGTTTAAACTAGCTTTACATTCATTAGAAATCAAATTTCCCTCCATTTCACAATTTTTTCCATCAAGCTAAATGTACAGGCAGGAGTGGTTCATAAATCTTTGTATATATTTATAATAAATACTGACTTAACTGAAAGTTTGCTGAATGAAGTTGCTTTGGGTTACAATAACTGCTTAAATGCATGTTGCTAGTGTTCTAGAAGAGTGAGGTTCCTTAGCCCAGTGTTACACCAAAATGCACTCCCATGATCCCTGGATGGTGGCAAATAAACAGGGAGAACCAAACTAATAAGGAAATGACAGATTGTATCATTTTCGAGCAGATGTGACTGCTTTGTTCACGGTCTGGCATGTTAGTGTCCCTTTGTGAAACTCAGTTCGGTGCTTAGCGCCCTGCACGTAGCCTCCGCCTTACAAATGCCAAAGGACAGCATCACCATCAGAACGTGATTAAAACAGACGGGCACAACCGAGCGACAAGCTGCACATTCCAGCTAAGTGGCACTCACTTGAGTGATTTTTTTTCTTTCATCCCTTTCTCCATTCTGCCACGATGAGCACTACATGACCTGCAACCCCGTGAGGCTAAGAGCTCAGACTTCAACAAAGTCACTTAACAAACCCATGGATAACAAAGAAAAAAGAAATGGGCATCAACACCACAACATCACAACCTTCACATCAACGGTTAATCCCAAATGACAATATTATTTTGAACCAATGCAAATGTTTTTTTTTTTTCTGATTGGGACTAACAATGGGCAGAATATTAATTGGCTTTACTCTTAATTAGCCTTTCAGTTAGAAATCCATAGTTTTAAAGTTACAAAAAAATCATAAAAAGATTAAAAAACAAATAGCATCTTTGAGGTTTATCAACAAATTAAATGTGATAATGTTTAAGGTATTCTGTGTTTTTCCTGATTAGTGGACCAATTATTCTTCAGTAGACAAGCGTTTTCTATGCAGGATTCATGTCATGTCACTAAGATGTAGAAAGAGGAGAAAAGGAATTAAAAAGCAACCGGATTTCTAATTGGGTCGAGTCTGATTGCAGTCTTGGTTAGCAGCACCATAAAACTGAGTGTGGAAAATTATGTTAAGCAGAATCAGGATAAAATGACACGACAGGAATGGAGTAGACTTAGAGACAAGGAAAATTCTGTTGCTGATTGCTTTCACTGGTGCTGTGATGCTGCATTGAGGCTGTCATAGAGCCATATGTTATCTACACAAGCAGACACAAAGGACATGACTAAAATCACGTCCACAGACAAAAAATATGTAACAAATTTTGACTATCTAGCTTCTCTGTGAAACTGGCACTGAGGAGACCACTTGCTAACGGCCTCTCGAACTAAATGCATTCCTCAACTAGCCTGACGAAGAGTTTAATAGCCAGTAGGAAGATGAATCCTGCTAACAAGAAGCCACACAGAACACAGTACAAAACCAGAACAGAGACAGAATCCTGTTACATGCAGAAGCCCTTAAAATTTCATGATTTTGCTTTTGTAGAGGTACAAAACAGCATATTATACTCTGTTTAACCACTCCCCCAAACGTCCTCTACCACCAGAGGGCATTTTGCAGGCATGAGAATACAAACCTCTCCATAGTTACTCCATAGTTACTTCTCCTTCTGTAAGTCAATTTTTTTTGTTGTTCCAATTATTACATTTATTTCTTATTTTCACCCAAGAGGCTGGGCAATGGGACGGGGGGTGCATGGTATGGATAAGAGAAACAAGGAAAGTGAGAGAGCCAGAAATGAGGGGGGGGGGGGGGGGGCGGGGAGTGTGGGGGCATTTTTTTTTTTTTGAGAGGGCCGGGGCACCTGGGCAACCCCCAAAAAAAAAGAAAAAAGGGGGGAAGGAAGGAAAAAGAGAGAGAGGGCAGGG
>JAACJT020000002.1:8141384-8160566 GCA_009936485.2 Gymnarchus niloticus | reverse complement strand
CACGGTGGGGTGGCGAGGGGGGAAAGATGTCAGTATGGAGCGGTGGGGGTGGGTGTTGGTCGGAATATAGCAGTGAGGGGGGTGTTACTCACTAATGTAAGTCAGCTGAAGAAACTCCTGCTTCTCCTACTTTTTCTGAGCCTCTGAAGGCTACCCATGGGGTCAGACACCAATACCCAATGTAAGATATTCTTGTGCTTACAGGTGTACCACTCCAGAATTCCTGTCAGCTACATTTAAAGCAAAGGTTCCATTTAACCTTATCTTTCTTTATTAAGGGCAGCATTTTCACTCGGTACGTAGCACTGTCACTTTACACCTCCACAGTTGGAGGTCTGAGTCCTGCTCTGCAAGTGTGACTTTCCTCTGAGTGTTCTAGTTTCACCAAATGAAGCAAAAAGCTGTGATTTTAGAAACTGGCTTATGTAAATTGTCCTAGTGAGACTGAGGTTGCCTGGCATCCCCTCCGTGTCCTGTGCTATGCTTCCTGGGACAGGAGCAGGACTCAGAATGACCCTGCACTTGGTTGGCTGTTGTGGAATAGCAATGCTTATATAGAAATTTTGTACTACTTTAGTGTACATATGTACTGTAGACATCCTGTCTCCGCTCTGTATATACAAGACTTAGACTGAGCAGTCACTGTGATCTATTATATATTACTAAATCTGACTTTAGTATATTTCACAATAAAGTGTAAGTACTGCGTGAGAAAGTATTCCACTTGGCATTTTTTCCACATTTAAGTGTTACAGCCATGAATTTTATGAATCATGCATTCCTCTTCAACCATGGAGAGAAATTGTTAAAGTAATAAATCTTAAAGTATTAAGGCTGATGAATCAGTTTTTAGTAACGTTCCATATTTGCTCATTCACTCTTGTAAAATAGTTCAAGTGGCTAATTGAGGAATGGAAACTGACAGCAATTTTGAAGAAATTAATGTGAGATCTCAGACTAGTCCACTTAAGGACTTTTTTTTTTTTCTTCATTTTAATTCACTGTGTTTCTCTGACAGTGTGTTTAGGGTCATTGATTGATGGAGAACAAATTACAAATTGGCAACAGGTTTCAGATTTTTATCCAGAAGTGCCGTATATTGTGTTCGTTAATCGTCCCATTAATCCTGACAGAACAGTCCTTGCCCCTGACAAGCATATCCATGACGTAATGTTATTGAGAGACCAACTTATTTCCTTCACCGGTAAAGTCTGTCTACAGTCTAAACTAGTTAGTTACTCTGCTAAAGTCTTTACGTATGGGACCCAAAGGCTATGGAACAGCCTAGCAGCCTGTGTACAGGATGCCGAGTTGGTCTCTGATTAAGTTGCAACTGAAGATCTGCTACATTTGTCTAGCTCAGCCACACCCTACAACATAGCACAGTATTTTTAAGGATGCTGGTGCTGATGTCCATGCCCATGTGGTTCTCTGTGTTTGCCAGCAAGGCACAAACATCTGTTCTGACCATCCATGCTCACGCCTTCTTTAACCCCACAGGTCCAGATGGTGCCCCATGTGGGCACCATCCAATTTAGATGTGTTATTAGTCTAACGGATCCAAGTGTAATATCTGTAAATGTGAAGAACAACTAGATCTTACCAGGATCACCAGGATCAGCATAAAGAACCAGCTCTCAGACAATGATAGGACTCACCCTAATTATTCAATGGTCTTTTATCTTGACCTGCTCTGTATAGCAGGAACATGCCTAAGGGGTGGGTCCCCCACAGACCTTGGACCCCAGAGGTTTTTTGCCTCCTTGGTGAGTTTTCGATTCCTGTCCTCTGTTGTCTTCCCACCTTTTTTCATGAAAGTACATTGTAATTACCAAACACTCTGTTAAAGTGCATTGGTGCAACTGTGCTGAGAAAGGCCCTATAAAAATAATCTGAATTTACCTTCCACCTGCTTATCCTGTTCTGGGTCACGGGTTATTTTTCACTATACTTACTGATATTGCAGGACATTGCTCAACAGTCAAGGTATTATTGCTGCCATCTAGTGGCACTGCAAAGACAAAACATACATATTGTGTTTGCATTCATCTCGATGCATTAACGGCCACTTTAATTACCATTAACTGTTCTTTAAGTTTTTAACTGTTCTTCACACGTGTTTAAAGTGTATGCAAATGATAAAAAAACTGACATATCACTGTTGGTGCATACCTTGCCAGATTGCCACACCACCTGTGGTTTGTGTTAATCTTAATTATTGTTTAGCGACATAAGGAATTTGCAACATCTTGATCTACTTTTACACTAAACACAATTAACCCTTTTGTTAGCATTTCCATGTGCTATCTGTGCTAGTTAACGTTATTCCGCCTACTTTATCTGGTTATAAAATAACAACGGTACCACGGGTAATGTTATTTCACATACTGTAACTAGCAAAGATAGCATGCAGAAATGCCGAATGCATTGAAAAGTTACTAAAAGGGTTAAAAAGCCCACCTTACTAGAGAGTCAGTTCACTGAGTTTTTGTTGGCTGCCAGAATTAAAAATATAAACACTAATTTCTTGTCAGACATACAAAGGCATAAGGATCGTTGACTTAACGATAAGCTCGGAAAATAATTACAACGAAGAGGTATGGTCTCAAGACATCTGATTTTAGTAAGATGTTTAGTTCACCTCTTGGCAACATTTAACATGAAAATTTAATATTTTTATCCCCCCCCCCCCCCATCTTTTGTTAAAAGCTACAATTATTCAAAATTTTAAATACATAAACTAAATATTTGAGGTAATTTGACATAAGTATTTTTTGCGAGAGATGTAGGGAAGTTCTACAGTACAAGATCGTGAGGCACCACATAACAGCCCAGTAGATGGAGAAAGAGAGAAAGATGGAGCAGAATCTAGGTAGCGTATGTCCTCCCAAGACATTACAATGGGCCGCATCTACTCAGACAACAGCAATTCACTCAGTCAGTCACTTGCCACTAGGGAAGTCTAGTAAAGCTAGACGTGGTTTTTAAATGAGAACATCTACTAGGCAGTCAGAAAGTAACTGTTCATGAAAGGCACTTCACTTTCTGGAAGGAAGGCTTTTTTTTTTTTTGTTATAACGTCATGTCTCAAACCATTTAAGACATTTAATAGCTTATAAAACTACTGTCTAGCCCCGTATACTCTGATTTTTCATTACTGTGCACAGTCAATAGAGTAAATTTTGTTTTTTTTTTTAAACTACTCCGCCACGTTAGCTTTTTATTAATTGTTTTATAGTTGATGATAATACTTGCCACATGAGGGCCTGGTGCCTACCCTAGGCAATGTAGGGCAGAAGGCTAAGATACAAACTGCATGGGATGTTATGGTTTTATTTTAACCTTCACTAACACTCAACGCTAGTAAAATGTAATTTAAATAAGGCTATTTCACCAATTTCTAAGTTCAGGTGGAACATTACACAGTTTTTCTTTTTTAAGCTCGATTGCTGTTTTCGTTCCAGTTTTAGATCTTCCATTTTGGAATTGAGCATATCATAAGTGTTAATTGTGTTAAGGCATCTAATGGCAGAGCCAAGAGTAAATGGGTGTCCCAAAAGCAGGTGCACGTAAACGGGTCTGCAGGACTGTGCGGCCCTTGACCAGGGCTTTCTGGAGCAGTAAGTTCTATAGTCTAGTCTGGCTCAGTCTAAAATGGGGTTTATGGGTTAGGTTATTTTACAATGAATATTTTCAGGTTGGGCAATTCTATAACAGGGGTTTCAGGCTTGGCAGGTTTTAGACTTAAGGCTTCTGAGATCGACTGTTGGATAGTAGGGGCTTTTGGATTGGCTGGCCCTCCTGCGTGTGCACCACCCACTCCCTGTCACTCACTACGCTGTAGCGGTAAGTCTTGTAGTTGAGCATGTCCCGGCCCCGGAACACCTTGTTGGACTCGTACAGGTCACTCCAGTAGGGCGGCAGGGGCTCAAAGCCCCCGAGGCGGGCCAATTCCGCATTGTAGGCCCACTGCTCGGAGTCCAGCTTGAGGATGTGGCGTGTGGCGATGCCTTGCTTCTGCTGCGCTGTGACCACCACCTCAATGTCCTTCTCCATCTCCTCTCGTGAGGGCAGGGCAAATGACCCATCAAGCACGGAGAGTACGAACTGGGCCTAGGTACGATGCATACAGAGAACAGGATCCACGCGGGACAGACCAGAAATGAGAATGAGAAAGAGAAAGAGAGAATTGCAGTACATATTGTGGCTGCTAGGACTGGACGTTGGACCTTGATCAGAAGCTGAAACAGTCCTCCAAATGATAAGACTTAACTAATGAGATGCAAAAAATCCACAGTCAGCAAAGAAAATCTCTCTGCTCAGGTCAAGGACTGGAATACACTGATGACATGGGCAGTACGCAAATACAAGAAAACTAACATGACGCTGTTTATGTAAAAGCAATGCCTCCTATCTGTAATACGGCTGTGCAGTGTGACAGTCTGATGCGGTTAGCAAAAACAAACCTCTCACCTGGCAGTGGAAGTGGGGAAAAGGGCAGATCGCTCTACAAACGCCCACAATGAAGAGAGAGGGGAAGGCAGGGGGCATCAGGAACTTGTAGAGGGGTGATACGAAGTGATCGTGGACCCTCAAGCCCAGCTGCATGGGCAGGAACGGGAAGGCGAAGTTATAGCCGGTGCAGAACAGAAAGACGTCTGGTCGAGACACCTGCCCATCCTTGAACTGCAGGGCTCCATCCTCTGTGACACGCACCACAGGTGGAGCCTGCTGGACCCCTTGGGGCATCGGGCTCGATATGGGATGCAGGCCGTGACTGAGGATTACCTACGGGTGGAGGGAGCGGACTCGTGAGGCGACGCTCGGGAAGAGCAGTCAGAAAGCAAGAGCTGCCAAAATTCCAAGTGTGGCACGAAGGAGACCTCCGCATTGACGTTGGACAGCTCCATGGCAATGTCGAGCCCAGAAAGCCCAGCTCCCAGCAGCACCACAGACTTCCCAGCGAAAGGCTCGGCGCTACGGTAGTCATGGCTGTGCATCAGCAACCCTGCATGAACAGCCAATCGTGGTGGTGTGTGAGCAGCAAAGACAGAGGAACCTTGCCATTAGAGAGAGACTCACACAGCACAACAGCAGTGGAAGTAACAGAAACGCAAACATAGATGATACATCGCAGCTAAACGGAAACATGGTTAAACCGGACAGGACACACATGCTGCCTATGAGACAATAGGAGGTGATGACTAACTCATCGGCTTTTGCAAATAAGTTTTCGAATGTGGTCAGGCATTTTTTTTCCTGGGGGCTCAAGCACCACTAATCAGCTGATCTATTTGAAAACGTGACCTTTTGAACTGTTCTCTGGCTTAAAGAGACACAAGGCCTCTAGAAAATTGATAGGTTTTATGCTGAAGCAGCCAAAAGCCTTCCATGACGCTCTTTCTATTGGTGCGATGACTGTTGTTGGCCAGAATTCACAGCTCTGGTCCAAGGAACGTGGGGTAACCCCAGCGTTGCTGTGAGGTTCACAGATGGCACTGAGTTCACAGCACACCCTGCACCACAGCTGATTTGGCAGCTAATCATTTGGTTATTCAACGCACCAACTGCTGATTCATTTGTCCTTTCTAAACAGTGGCCATCCTTAGTGCAAATGCCTAAATACTGGCAGATCTCCACCACAAAGAGATTTAAAGCAAATACACATTTATGCTACCTGACCCAAGTTAATGACATGCATAATGTTTACTCATTAACTCAAATCAGTTCTGCTGTCTGACCAACCTAGAATAAATGCTGATAAGAAAGGAAGATGAAAATCAACTGTTATTTTACTGCAAGAAAGAATTAATGTATGTAAAAGAGAACGTTAAAATGAGTAAAATAAAATAATGGGCACACAAAAGTAAAGTCCTTTGCATCCAAAGTTAACTAATAAAGTAAATCCAGACAGAAGCCTGGCAGGTACCAACTGTGCTGAGAGCCCTATATGTTAGCATTCGTGGCGCACATACATCTTAACAGGGTAAATTGACTTACCTGCTTTATCTGCAAGGCACACACACACACACACACACACACACGCAAAACCACACAGAAGGCCTGCATTAAGAAAAAGAAACAAAACACACCTGGAAACTTTTCCAAACCAGGTATCTCTGGGATGTAGGGGTCAAAAAAATGTCTGCAAAAGCAAGACGCAAAAAATGTTAAGAGTAATGTGTGTAATTAATTGTCAGTCTTCTAATGCACATGAATTCTGAAGAGGACAATTTTACTAGTTCCACAGTGGTTTTGGGACACCTTCCTACAGTGACTATTTTAAAGACCAACATGTAAAATCCAAAGGATAAGTGAATATGCCACAGAGCTGTGTCCAAAGAGGTCTTAAATCGTGTAAAGTGCAACTAGAAATAAGCTTTAAATTGTGAAGAAATTACACAACTTTCTGGGTGAAAAATACTAATCAAACATAAATGCCATAAATTGAATATTAAGAATGCTAACATGATGGCTCATGGATATGCAGACGATGTGAAACCCCCGTTAAAGCAGGAGATGAGAACATGCAGAAGACTGAACCAGCCTTTACTGCCTGTTTAGAATATTAACTGGTCTTACAAGTAAAAGACTGCCACTACATCCCTAGCTAAGTGGGGAAAGATCCATGAGAAAGAAAAAAAAACCTTCACTGGGTCCCATTGGGTCCCTAACCCTGACCCCTGTAATGGGCGGCTGGTACTGACCCATTGCATACCATGACAGCATCAAAGCGCTCTGTAACACTGGTGTTTGAATCCAGTCCATCACTGGTGGTAACGTCCCAAGCCAGCCCATGCCAGCCATCCTTCACCTGCACGGGCTTCACCAAATCCACCATGGTGCGAAACTAGACCGTAGAGAGAGAGAGAGAGCGAGAGAGAGAGCGAGCGAGACTTTTTAAGGAGGCTCAGGGGATTAGATTCCACTTTACTTATATGAAAAGTATCCTAGCAAAACAGACATCACATATAGAGCACTGACTGCAATGGAATGGTGAGTTTTTGAGAGCGTAGCTAGTAATATTGCAACACAAAAGAATAGGTCTAGTAGGTATTTCTAAAACAAAAACTGTACACTAAAGACAGAATAAAGTTTGCGTTAAAAATGCAGTACAGCAACTTAAAATATAATATATACTGTCCAGTGAGATCCAGTGCTGCCGGTACCTGGATGTGGTCTCTCAGGCGGAAGTGGTCACAGTACTGTTCCAGGTACTTTCGCACTTCTGTGTGATGAACGAAGGATGGAAGGTGCTTCTCAAAGGGGAAGTCAGGAAATGACATCACTTCCTTGGGGATATTTGTTCTGTCCAGCATGAAAACAAAAAATGAAATTGTCACGTTGGGAGTGAGGAAGGACCAGGAAGCATGCGTAGTGCAAAACGGAAAGGGTTTATTGCCGTGAACCAAAACAAGAAGCGAATAAGGAGACGGTCACACCGACGACATGAGGAAGCGACGTCAATGACCAGACTGAAGGATACCAGACAGGGAAGCATTCTTAGACAAGAATGACGAGGGGACAACGCATAACAGGCTTGTCTCATTAGGGCCATGCTGGGGGGGGGGGAACCAGAAGGGGCAGGTAGGCAGGGCATGACAGAAATAAAATGACCGTGTATGGAGCACAGTATCCTCAATCTTGGTCAATTTGGCCAGAACAGATTAATGATAAAATGCCCAAAAATTCTTTGTGAAAATCCAGTGACAGTGTAGTGTTTTTAGACCCATACTGCATTTATGGTATTATACTAAGGCCTATATAATTTTAACAATAACACTGCAATACTGATAAGAACCCAAAGGTACCCCTAGTGTACTTTGAAATATCACAAAGTGTCATTTTCACAAGTCAGTAATTACTCAGTCCACTACCACAATAAAAGGATAAACCTAAATGAAATAACTGAAAAGCTTACAGTAAACCATACCAATACTATACTTTGTATGTACCTGTTGATAATTAAAGATTTCACGTTAATGAAATGGTGCAGACCCCCACCCCCCCCAGTTACCTGAGGTCCCGGTACATGCTGCTGTGGATGGGAAGCCCGTTCTCATATGTGCCCACTCTATCCTCGTAGACCCAGGTGCCTCCCACATGCTTGCTGAGCTCATACACCACAGGTGGAGCAAAGGTGTCCTGTCGGGCCAGCAGATGCCGGGCTGCACACAGGCCAGCAGCACCTGCCCCTACCACAGCCACCCGCAGCCTTCTCAGCCCAGCCATGCTACGGGAGGACAGCACAGTCAACGGCACTGGTCTGGACGTGCAGCAATTGCTGTATTCTTCTATTATTATTACTATCCATCCATTCAAGTTCTACCTGTTGGGGGATGGAACTAGAGCCTATGATGGGCAGCACAGAGCACAGGGCAGGATGCCACTTTATTACTGCCATGATTAGTAGTAGCAGTAATTGTAGTATAGCCTTTCAAAGGGTACTACAGCCGTACTGGTGGCTGAAGTGACAGGCAACCTCACCACGGTCTGCAGCTGTAGTTAAGCCGGTCTTCTGCTGGCTCTCTATCTGAATAGGTACCTTGGGTTACTACGGAGTTTGCAGGGTGACAAATTGCAAATGGCAACAAATGCAATATATTTCACCTTCACTCAAAAACATGACCCCCTCCCCCCAACAAAATCTACAGAAATTTGATGACACGGTGCATTGACCAGCTGTAGATTTTAGAGGTATATACGAAGGGCTTGCATACTACAGTGCTGAATATAGCTATTTATAGCATGCATACATCGCATATATCAAATGTCTGTTTCACCCTTTAAAGAACCCCAAGAGGAGTAGCCAAGCTATTGTGAATGCGGAAAGTATACACTGTCCTCGAAGTAAACACTCAAGCGAGCAAACTGTAAAGACATGGCGTAGATGGGAGCTGAGTAAAACAAAAATTATGATTTCAGTCGTCAGTAAAATTTACTATTTCCGACAAGCGTACAAGTTAATTGATAAGTAGAAAAAAAATATTCGTTTTGGTTCCAGTAAAGCAACACATTACTTCGTTGTTTTTCCTACAGATGCATGCAAGATGTAACTTTTCAAATCTGGCAACTTAAATAAGCAATTACAGGACTTACACTTCAATGCTCGTATTCAGCTGTTTTAGCAGCGGAGGAAAATGTACTTAACTTTCGATATCATAAATATGTCGGTCAATGCAAAAACCCCGCCTACCATGATAAGTTACCACCAATGATTGGTTGTCTTCCGACACTAAGCCCGCCGCTTTCTAATCGCGAGCTCCCTGAGGTAGTAATGGGACGAATGAAGCTTCAGAACCCGTGGTGGGTGGATCCTGAACTAACCAATCAACGCTATCCATTCATTGTCGATCCATTCAGTTGGGATATTCCCACCCACCACGGGTTCTGAAGCTTCATTCGTCTCATTATCAAAGCAAGCGTTTACATGATCCGACTTCTATGAGCCCTTTAATTAGACAGCTATGTCGTTAGAACAGCTACCATTCCTTGCAGTGCCTTTTATGAATATCGAGCCAGTTTAAACCCAAGAACCACACGTTATAAAACACGGCTTTCACGCTGCGAGCAGGATTCAAACCATCGCGGGGAAACCCCATTGGATTTTAAGTCTAACGCCTTAACCACTCGGCCATCACACCGACAGGTTGTTTTGAATAACCGCAATATTGAAGTGACATGTTTTTCTTGGTGTATAGCTATGCAACAACACCATTTGTGGTAATTAGCAATCCTACACATTATAATAGTATGTCATTGTTTACCAAGACTTATAGTGTACAATAACCCCTTAAAAACGTCATAATTAATCTGCTACTGGTAATGTTATGAACTATATTATCAATGAATAAAAAATGGAAATACTTGGCTAGATTTTTGCGCGGCTGTTAGGTTAACTTAGATGAAGTTACCTTTAGGGTAGACAGCAACACGCGTTTTGCGTTTTCTGTGTAATGAATATAATGTTAAGTGTCGATTTCATACAATGTGGTTTCAAAACACTAAGTGGTAAAAAGACAGTAATCAAAACGGCTTCTCTGCGTTTTCCTATCAGAACCAATAGGGGGCGAGAAAACCGATATACACTGCCTGGCCAAAATAAGTCGCACACTTCGGTCTTTCATTTGACTATCTTTAGCTTTGATTAAGGAGCAATCGTCGTGGCATTGTTAGGATGAGCTTATACAATGTCTCAATATTTTTTTCATCCAAGATTTGCATCAATTTTTCATTGAATCTTGTATTGACAACAGGAGAGGCAAACCACTTAATAAAGTCATCTCTACCCCATCCCAAAGACATTCAATGGGGTTAAGGTGAGGACTCTGTGGTGGCCAGTTCATGTGTGAAAACGATCCTTCATGCTCCCTGAACCACTCTTTCACAATCTGAGCCTGAAAAATCTTGACATTTTTATCCTGGAATATGCCCATGCTGTCAGGGAAGAAAAAAATCCATTGATGGGATAACCTGGTCATTCAGTAGATTCAGGTACTCAGCTGATTTCATTTTATTGCTGCATAACTTTGCTGAGCCTAGACCAGACCGTTGGCTCTTAAGTACTGTATTTGCTTATTTAAATTGAAAGAGTGACTTTTTTTTTTGGCCAAGCAGTGTATTTGTACAAAAGAATACAACTGTTATAAACAGGCCAAGCTTGGTGAAAGGGCGAGTGCGCCTGGCTCACTCAGTTATTAATTTCCTGCATGCCAACTAATCCCATTTATTATTATTATTATTATTATTATTATTATTATTATAAATGTATTGAAAGCAAGCCATTTTTATGGAAGGACTTTTTGAACTTCATCCATCTTTGAGCAGCTCATCCTGGTCATGGTTGTAGCAGGTGCCTGGTACTCATCCCAGGCAGTATAGGGCACAAACCTGTGGTCCACTCTGGTTTGGATGCCAGTCTGTCGCAAGACATGCACATCTTACTCTATGGATAGTTTATATTTGCCAGTTATCAGTGGCTGTTCCAAAAATTTTCCAAGTATTGAGAATTTATGTGGTGAACTCTAACAGTCAATTCCGCACAATGTTTTTCTTTTAATGCAATATATTACTCAATTGTGCTGCAATGTGGTGAAGTAGCATATTATTGGCCTATTTCACAAAATTATAGCATTATATACCCAATAAAGAATAAAATAAAAACTCTGGTTACTCCTTGATAGAAACAATAAATGTTTCATTTTAAAAAGGCCATAAAGTTTCAAGTTACCATGATTTTAAATAGACACATTGGGATTTTTCATGTACTTTCAAAGTGCTGCTTTAATTCAGGGAAAGCCATTTGTAGAGCTCTAGTAAATACGGACAGAGAATATAATGTGAACCTCTGACCACCAGGTGGAACCATGGAGTAAGCAACCCCATCCCATCTTTTCTTTATTTTGTTTGAGAAACGGGGCAGAGATTTGCCATTCCAACTTGCAAATTTCTCCCCATCTTCTGGTTCCATTGTGCACTTGCCAACATTTATGTTTACAATAATGAAACTGGTGATAACTATGAAAATAATAGATTTCTGGCAAACACTGAGGAGAGTTGGGTGAAGTCCAAAGTGAACAAAGCGCTGAGACACCTAAAAAGCACCACAACGACTAAAGTGAAAATGACAGCTATTGCTTCAGTGGGTATTTAGCAGCTGCTGGGAAACAAAGCTAACTGCAAGGAAGTTTTCAGCAGGTCACAAGTGTGAAACGGGTGCACACGTCTGCATAATAAATCCAGTGTTTGCACGTGATTCTTTGGCTTTTCATTAGTAAGGAAGCTCACCCATTTTACAAGGCATATAAATACTTTGTGAGTAGAACAAACAGGAGCATGTTTTTGAGAAAGTGCTTGGTTCCCTGAAGCACTCTACTGTTGGTGTCACTTATGTCAGTGACAATTTCATACTTTTGTCCCCAGATATAAAAATGACTCTATAAGACACTGCAGCTTCAAAGAAGACAATAACATTGTAGGCGCCCAGAGTATCTAGTTTCACAATGACTCTAAAGAAATATTTCATTATTATGTATAACGTCACAGTAACAAATGTAGGTTTATATACCTACAGGGGTTGGGCAACCAGTTAAACATGGAATCCAAGGGAATATTTTTCTCCGTTACTTACCTTTGAAGTTATTGTTTCCTGATCTCCCATGACGTTGCTGGATTTTACATTAAACACTCCTGGGCATTCATATTGAGAAGAGGACTGAATTCAAAATGAATCAAACTGAGGACATCTTCAGTGGTTTCAGTTGAATATTCTGGGTGGGGATGGGGATGTGGCACAATAAAACACCATCCAACCATATGGGAGATTTTTGGAGTTGGATGATTCTGACCAGAGCAGAAACCAGTGTAAAATAGGAAAATGTCACAGGATTGGATCAAGGAATCCTTAAGGAGAAATACCAAAATTAATTGTTATTTTCACTAGCAAACTGTGCATTTCATTTGCTTGTTTAGGTGTGTTTGTTTGAGTGAATGGGTGGCTATCTGTATTATACATTAAATCAGGGGCAGATTATCCAAAGCTAGCCTGCAGTGTGATCAGATGGCCTTTGGACATGCTTTTCTGTGTTGTCGTGCCTGTAGAACTGACTGCTGTTCTTGGGTTGGATGTGTCACGGTGAGGTTTGCTTATCTTGTAGATCACAAAAGAGAGACCTGGATTTCAGTGATGACAAGTGGAGCTATACCATCTGTGACTGGGCTGAAAACATGCAGAGGGATTTTCTTGTTGCCAGCTTTGCTTTGATTAGTATGAAAAGCAGCTGATTTAGGATTTCCTTTAAGTTTTCTTGATTTACATTACACTCACACCATGTACATTCCTAATCCTGAGCTGTGTGTACTGTTTAGTTTGATACATTAATACTTCCACAGTGAGGAACGTGCACACCTCTGTGATTCTATACAGAAATATGTAGTTAGTAAAAAGCTTATCACCGGGGTGGACCTAGGAGCGGCTACACAGCACTGATATCATTCTCATTTTCCTCTGAGTTCTTCACCTGTAGGAGGTCGAAGCAACACTAAAGTCCTGCAAAAAAATCCCAAGGACTTTATTTCCCCTTTGTTTTAATATATAATAAGAATATATTATATATTAATATAGAATGAATAATTTTATATATTAATTAGCCAGTTTGTTTTTTGTTAATTAGCTTGCTTTCCAGACATCTGAAGTAACTTAATACAACATTTACATTTCATTCACTCATGCGGTTGAGGTTAAATCCTTTACTTTTCCCAGTAGTATAGTGATACTCTCACTCAAAGAGCAAAGTAATGGCTTCATGTGAGTGCCCTACTTGGTACTGTCTACTTAGGGATATCATGTCTCAATCTGTGTTGTTTATATGTACTTCATAAAATATGTATGAACCATGAACACAACATTTTGATAAAAGTCCTTTTTATACAGTGAGTTCAGGACTTGTCAGATTTAGCAACTCAGGATTTAAGGCTGATTTATAGTTTCAATTCTGATTTTAGTTTATTATGGGTTACAGGTGATTTCCACTGATTTTCGACTCGATCTTTTGAAACACTTTTGAAGCGGGCTTTATATTGCTCGTGTGTGATATGAAGTAAATTGAGTGAATGTTTAAAATGAAGGCTTCCTTCGGCTGATTGTAAACCACCTAGGATGCTGAGAAAATCCTATTCAGTTAACATGATGATATTTTTCATAAACTAAGCTATCAGTAGCTGTGTATTTATCTGATACAATCATAAAACCTCCAGATTGATTTATATACATTTTTTTCAGAGGTATTACAGCAAGACCTGTGAGCCTCCTGATTCCAGATGCAAACTTGTTTTTCTCTTACTCAGGATAACCTTTTTTCTGTGCAGGTAGATGGCTGGTGAGCACCTTGGTAATGATCCTGTTTCCATATCTTTAAAGCACTGTGAGACTTTACGTTGGAAGACCGTTGCCCCCATGCATGTAATGTGGCATATAGTACATGAAGGAACTTTGGACACCTCTCAATGAGGGCGGATGGTTTTGCGCAACGGGATCCAAACATGAAATCTACCCATTGAGCAATCCATGGGTGTTGCAGGCACACCTACCAACACATGGATACTATATACTGTTACTCTGTAAAAAAACACAATTCTGATTTGGGGCTTGCCATCCTTTTTATCTCTCACAGTTACTGATTTACGATTTGTGATGTGTATAATATGACAAAAATGCAATCCCCCCAACTCCCCCCCCCCTTTCTGTCCCAACACCCTCATTCCCACCAGAGTATATATAAGGCTCAGAGATTGATCCTGTCTCTTATCTTTCCAGCTAACTTGTCTGCTTAGTTAGCTATGGATTATATTAAATTCATATTAATTCTCGCCTGGATAAGTAGCTGTGACACAATAACAAACAAGTATTGGTAAGCAAAATATTTATGTTTGCAATATTTTTGACTCCATTATTCATTTGCAGTTTTTTGGTTAATAATAATCTACATTACATGTTTTGTTTTACTGGCTTGAAATTCATGCTGATATTTGTATCTGCATCCACTAGTTTATTTATGATACTCAGTGTATTTTTCTGGAGGCCTGAAATTAAAATGGTTTTGTAATCAAATGACGTGTCATCACAGCTGACAACGGACTGTGTTGCTTCAGTCTAATTCCAATTGACGGGACAACACTGATTATATCAGATGTTATTTCCTGTGTTTTCCCTTGTTCCAGTCATTTGATTTTATTGCAGCATCATAGAGCGTGGTTAAATGTCTATCATTTTAAAAGATGGGACTGAAAGTGTCCTATAAGTGCTTGACGCTCAAACAGAAAATGTCATTTGGATGGTACAAGGACATGTTGATATGGAACCACTGCCAGAGTTACTCTTTGGCTGTTGTTTATGTGTTATAGCTGTATGGCTTTAATAAAACGTGCTGAACTGTTCATGAATGATAATCAGGAGGTGACTTGGAGGGGAGCACTGCACCCTCAGACAACTCCATGATGGTGGGTTCATTTAGGCTCGGTGTGAATCGCTTCTGGGTATCCTGGCTTCTTCCCACAGTCCAAAAACTCGTGATTAGATGAAGTAATATCTCTAAATTGCCCATAGTGTGATAGCGTGTGCCTTGCCTCATGTGCTTCCTGGGATAGACTCCCAGCTCATAATGAGCCTGTACCAGATAAGTATCCCCAGATGAGGGATGAACAAAAAGCAACACATTTTTGTTTATAAGGGATGCATATAAAATCATCACCCATCCATCCATCCATCCATCCATCCATCCATCCATCCATCCATCCATCCATCCATTCAACAAATTGCTTATTTGGCTCACAGTCAGGGGTAAAATGCAATATGCCATTTCATAATCAAGCTGATGAGCTCTTAATTACAGAAATTAACACATATGACCTAACAGTTATCTTTAATGGCAGAATTTTTCATTACACTCATCCCACTTTTCATACTTTTTTTCTGAAGGCATGTGAAACAGACATTTACCAACAAGGAAGGTGGTAAGTCAATGTTTACTAAAAATAAGAGTACGATCCATTGTGCAACAGGAAAACAGTGGTTCTGATTTAGCCTGTGGTCTGAGACAGTAGAGTAGTTTCTCATTTCATCTAATGCACAAAAAATCAACCTTGCTGAACATCTTTATCCAGTAGACATAAAACATTAATTACATGATACATTTTATAAAGACAGCAAAGCAATTTAGTGATAGTGAGATACTGTGGAACAATGAAAAACTGTTAATCATTCACACTTTTATTAGCAAATCAAAATGACACTACAACCACTGGGAAGATATTGACATGTTCTTGGAAAATAATGGTGACTCACAGCTGCAATGTGTTTATTGGTCCAATTCACAGACCCACTTCTAGTAATTAATTCATTGTCATTTGATGCATGTCTAGGGGGATGTAGGGAATAAGGCAGGAAACACCTTGGATTGGGCATTAACCTTTTATGAACTATTACTGAGTCTCCAAGCCGTAAATTTGCAACCAAGGTGTTTTTAAAGTGGTCCTCACATTCAGGTTTTCTCAATTTTCCTCGCAGCTGTCCTGACATCCTGTGATTTTAACGACAACAACTCTCCTTTCTGCCAATTTCGGCAAGACAGCACTGATGACAGTGACTGGACTCGACACCGTGGGCCAACGCCCACCAGTGGCACTGGCCCAGATGGGGACTACCCCAGTGGCAGTCAGTACTGATTTTTCAAAACCTATTCACTTGTTCTGTGGTTCTTGGACTTCTACAGAGTAATTTAACAATATATTTCAAAGTGCAGTGCCTAACTTGTGTTTTCCCCTCTACCAGATGGCTATTATATTTACCATGAGTGTGACAATGTGGCCGGTGGAAAGAAGGCTCGTCTGATCAGTCCTGCACTTAGCAGCAACTCAGCTCAGATGTGTGTTCAGTTCTGGTACTACATGTACGGTATCGACTTCCAAAACCATCTAGCTGTTCTGGTCCGAAACGTTGAGATGGAGGAGAAGGTATGGGAGAAAGTTGGTTTCCAGAGTCCTTCTTGGCTTGGAGCTGATGTGACTGTGACGAGCCCCATTGGCCAGCCTGTCAACGTGAGTGTTTCTGTGTTTAGTTTTTCTTTGTTTTTGAATGGAGGAACCCTTGACGACTTCTTAGTTGGCCATCAGGTGGCTCAATGGCTCAGGTGGTAGCTCTACTGCATCCCAATTTGAATCGCAGTGGGGAGTTTATATATTCTTTGAGTGTCACATGGGCTTCCACCTAAAGGCCAATGACATACACTTAGGCTAAACACTATCTGGAAATTGTCAGTAGTGCTTGAGTATGTTTATATGTGCCCTGCAATGGTGTACCCCTTCCCTGTATACTATGCTGGCTAAAATAGTCTCCCGACCCCCTGGCAAACTTGTCCAGGATAAGCACCAGAAAGTGAGGCAAACAAACATTTGACAAATGATGTTGCACAGCTGTAACACTCAAACAATCCACTCAGTGTCTGACTCAACCACAATATTCAGCTGAGATTTTTAATCTGCTTCTCTCAAGATTGTGTTTGAGGCGATGAGTGGACTGACGTCATCCTGTGACACAGCTCTGGACAACATTACTATCAGTGAAGGAACGTGTCCTGGTATGTCTTCTCTAAACTTATGCACGTTTTTGCTCAGTAATAAAAAATAATGGAAAAGAGTGACTTTCTTCATTTGCTGTTATGTTGTATGATGATCGTGGTTATGATGATGTTCACTTAGGTAAATGTTTAAAATTCAAGTCAAAGAATTTCATTGAGGTTTTGCAGTGCACCGGTACAGCCTTTGTGGAAATGTTGTTTAAAACACTGGTTGTAAAAGAAGTACTTCAACATTAGAGGGAATTCTGCAAAAGACAAGAAGAGTTAGTCTAAAACTGTGAGCATAGATAATTATCATTTAATTTTAAAAGTTTGGAGAAAAAAGTGACTGAAGAAGAACAAAATCCCATGGGACAGTTAAGTTATAATTTACTAGATTAACGTCACATATGAAATACAGGAACACAACCTATTTAGGAGCCAGTTTACATCATACCAACACAGGTTTCTTTGCACAAAGACTGGAATAGAGTCATAGTTAATTCAAGTTAGGTAATCTAACTGCCTAGCCAACGAACATGCAGGTGAGCACAGGGGGGTTAAACAGCATCTTTCTTGTGATAATATATATGTTCTTAGGGTCTTTCGGTATGAAAGTGTTTGAGTGACAACTGAAATTGTCTCTTAATGCGTGTTTCACTCTAGGTTGCCTGTCAGAATGTGACTTTGACACCTATGGTGATTTGTGTGGTTGGACAACTGAAGCATCACCAGAAATCTATGGCTGGGAGCAGTGGCCTGGGCCCACAGACACAGAGGGATCTGGGCCAGACGATGACTTCTCCAAACCTGGATGTGAGTGACACAGCATATAGACTGCATTACCACATGATGCAGTGTAACGGGGGCTGCATAACTTACAATTTCTCAGCAATCTCGTACATTTACTGTGTGAAAGGTAAAGCTTTAGTAGTAATCTGGGTGTCAGTGTAAGTAAAATTTGACGGTCTCATGCCAGATACAAAAAATGATGAAAAGGTGGTTATAAATAGGACTGATTTAACTGCCTCGGTAATGAAGATCTTAATAGCTGGAAAGACAAGACACAGACCTAAAGAGGGACTGGGTATGGATAAGAAACCCACCACTATTGTAACAGGTTTTGGGTTAGCATCTTTCAAGCATTTTGTGCTTTGAGACTGCTTATGTTCTCTTGTGATTTCAGACATAAAAGCTCCCATTTTGGGTTCCAACTTAAATTTATAAACTTTATGTCATCTCTTACTGTCAAGACATCTTCATTCCACTTCTGTAATCACTTAGGCCTGTCAACAAACTGATGTATTTAAGTGAAGTTGGCAGGACAAACGTATAATGTGGGGAAGTTGTCATAGAAATAGTCGTAATGGCCACCTTCATTCTCTGTGCAGTTGGCATGTACATGCTGTTAGAGTCGGGCAGCGCCATGGAAGGTGCGGCAGCCGAGCTCTTAAGCCCAACCACTTCCTCAGCTAGTTGTCTGCAGCTATCTTTCTACTACTACATGTATGGCACTGCCACCACTATGAAATTCGAGGTCTACGCTGTCCCTACTGGTAAGAACTTTGGCAGTTTCATTTGTCAAGTTCATATTAGCAGGCATATTCATTTGGACTGTGCCATTCCTTAGTGTGTGCTTGAGTGTAAAGTAACGGTAATCCCTCTTCATGCTGAGGTGGCACTCTGGGAACTCTTCTGATGAGTATGACTGGAAATCAAGGGCAGGGCTGGAAGAAGGCAGAGACTCATTACATAGGCCAAGGAGACATACAGGTACTGCCTGACTAATCACTCTTTCTGCATCTTCGTACTCTATAAATGAGCATTCCTTGCCATAGGACTATGTTTTGCTCAGGGTAATGTAAATTATTTACTGCCCACAGTTTGTGATCCAAGGTGTCCATGGAGAGACAGACAAGACGGACCTAGCAGTGGATAGTGTCTGTATTACGACATGTCAAGGTACAATATCATCTTCAAAACAGTTTTCTGTAATTATTATTATGGAAAATATTTGTATATACTGAATAAGGTTGCCCTCGTGAAAATGAACTGGATAAATGGTTGAAAG
>JAACJT020000002.1:8104104-8141284 GCA_009936485.2 Gymnarchus niloticus | reverse complement strand
CCACAGCACATGTGTGGGATTCAGAATGGAGAACTTGGTTGCTACCCCATAAGTAAGTTCTCTCACGCTTTCTCACGTCGCAGATCTTCTTCCAATAAATGTGAAAGCAAACACATTCATGACTCTCACTGGCTCCTTCTAAAGGCACCGAGGACTGCTACATATCCGGAGACCCCCACTATACCACCTTTGATGGAACGTTCTACTCCTTCATGGGGACTTGCACCTACACCTTGGCCAGGAGCTGCCAGAACAAGACAGGTACAGCGGCAGTAGGGTTCTTTGACTTGACATCTAAAGCTACTGCTCTTCCATTTCATTGCTGCCTTTAGTAACATTATTGTAATCCTCACATACATTGACTGGTGCCAAATCTCATCTGTAATTAGGTGTGCATAGCGGGCCTAAGGAGATCAACATGACTACTGTTATTACAAGAGGATACGTTGCAGACCATATGTGCTTCACTCTCTGTAGGACTCATGTGGTCTCTACTGCAATTTCAGGACCCTGGTTCTCGGTGGAAGGAAAGAATGAAGAAAGGGGAGTAGCTGGGGTCTCATACCTGCGCAAATTGTACGTGACGGTCAATGGAGTCACGGTCACTCTGATGAAGAATAGGAGGACTTTGGTGAGTCCTTAACAGTATGTTTTCTACCTCAGGGAACTGTCGCAACAGAATATGGGTCTGATATACCCTTTCACGTCCTATCGTTAGTCCAGCGCAGTTTGATTGTATCAATATGGGCCTTTCATAATGTTCTCATGCAATATCGGTAATGTAATCCACTGTTCCTTTCCACTGCTAAGCCCTAGACTCAGATCAAAGTTGGTGTATTGTAAGATAACTGCCCAGTGTCTGTACTGTGAATGTGGAGCCTCTCAGTCCAGTAGCATGCTCCGACTCACCTGCTCTTCCCTCTCTCAGGTGAACGGACTGCGTGTCTCCCTGCCTTATTCCCATTCAGCCCTCATCTCCATCTCCCTGGCTGGACAGTATGTCACCCTGCAGACCCCCTTTGGCCTGACTGTGCGCTGGGATGGTAACCACTATGCACAGATCTCTGTGCCCAGGTGAGTCCAGAAACCATGGTGATGGGGGAGGAGGGAATGGCATTCCCAAAATGGCCTCAGTGCAGCCTGAATCAAGCTTCATTCACGTCTTAGGTCGGCAATTTCATCCTTTTTGTCTTGACCTTTCAGCTCCTACTCCGAACACATGTGTGGTCTCTGTGGAGACTATGACGGAAACCCCAGTAATGACTTCAAAAAGCCAGATGGTGCATTAGCTGGTAGCTCTGATGATTTCGGTAATAGCTGGCAGACTGAAGAGGATGAAGATGACAGGTCAGTTCAAATACCTGGGCTCCTCCGGCCAATGCTTGAGACATTTCTCTTCAAAATCATGCCGTTTTTCGTGTCATATTTTTGGCAGGTGTCAGTCTGACAGCAAACCCGACCCCCCGTGTGAACCCAGTCTGGAAGCAGAAGTTTCCAAGCCTGAGAAATGTGGGAAACTCAGTGACACTCAGGGGCCATTTAGGTGAGTCCACAATTCACATGTTGAAGCTTCTGCCATTTGATGGCGACTGACAGGCCGACGCAAGCCCCAACCCATTGCATTGCCTTGCATCAGGTTTCCATATAGACTTTGTAGTACGATCTCGAGTGCTCTCCAACAGGACGAGTTATTTCTCTTTTCGTCGCCAGTCTCATGACCGTCGGTTCTTCATGAGCTCGTTCTCTCATCAGGGATTGCGTGAAGGTGGTGGACCCTCGGCCTTACTTCCTCAGCTGCGTGTATGATATGTGTCGTTACGGGGGACTTCTGCAGACCTTGTGTGACCAGTTGCAGGCATACACAGATGCCTGTCTGAGTGCTGGAGCCCCCGTCCACCAGTGGAGGGACCCAGCCTTCTGTCGTGAGTCTGAGGATTTAAGTGATTCTGTCAGCACCGATGTGGTGATAACTGAGCCGAAACAGTAGGCTGCACATTATGAAGACCTGCATGATGACTGAAGCTTCTTCTCGTGCTGCAGCCCTGCTATGCCCACCAGACAGCCGCTACTCTCTGTGTGTGAGCTCATGTCCGGAGACCTGTGTGGGCCCCAGCGTGGGAGGACCAGTCTGTACGGACCGCTGTGTGGAGGGCTGCCAGTGCAACCCCGGTTTCGTCCTGAGCGACGACCGCTGTGTTCCTCTCAAAGACTGTGGCTGCGTGGACCCTCAGGGAGCTTACCACCCAGTGAGCCTCCATCCGGACACAAACCACCACACTTAGATCCCGTTGCCATAAAATGCGGCAGGTTAAAGGCCCTGTGTGTGTGTGCCCCAGGTAAATGAGAGCTGGTACGTGGAGAGTTGTACCCATCGATGTCTGTGCCAAGGACAAGGTGTGATTGAGTGCCATCAGACTAGTTGCAGCCCATCAGAGACCTGCCAGCTGCAAGATGGAGAATACGGTTGTCATCCTCTTGGTACGATACACAGCATCCTTACTTTGAGTATCGAAGCTCACAATGCCTTCATGGAGATGCAATTATTATTATTATTATTATTATTATGGAAAATATTTGTATATACTGAATAAGGTTGCCCTCGTGAAAATGAACTGGATAAATGGTTGAAAGATGGATTAACGGAAAATTGCTTGTAAATACAGAATATTTGATTTTGACTTCCAGGGGACGTAGGGGCCGTGTCAAGGTTTGCAATAAATGTGTTTATCTGTAGAAATTCATGCGAGCATGAGCCCTTATTTACCTGCATTGCATATGGAATTATTAAACAAAAGACAAAAATGGAAAATAATACAATTATTTATAAATGTTGTAGCTAAAAATCATCAAGTGCTGTGTAACTTTGAGAACAAATATCTGTTTTAATTTCAGCTCCAGGATCAACAACAACTGCCAGACCAACAACAACATCAGCAATGACCACAACTAAACCATTATCAGCATCAACAGTTAGCACTAAACCTATCACAACTAAACCCTCAACCACTACACCGCCAGGTGAGTAATTGGTGTCAGTCACACGAAAGCAGTGAGAAGTGAAATTCAGTGTTTAAAAGAGTCGCTGTAAGTTCCGTGTAACATTGCATTGTGTTTTTGTCCTCTTGTTCTGCTACTCCACAGTGACGTGTCCCCCCAACTCCCAGTACATCGAATGTGGACCAGCTTGCATCCCAAGCTGCCAGGAGCCGTCCACCAACTGCACGGGGTCCTGTATCAGCGGCTGCTTCTGCGACCCCGGCTATGTGTACCGTGGCCGGCGCTGCGTGCCCCTCCACCAGTGTGGCTGCTTAGATGAGCATGACAAGTACTATGAGGTACAGGCCTGGGGCGTGAAGACAGTTTTTTATACCTGACAGCGTGTTCCTGTTATTTTATCCTTCCTGGAGAAATTCGGTTGCACTAAACTCCTCTTGAAAATGGGAGTCAAGGACGTGTCATTGGACCATCTACTGGAATTGATTCCTCCTCTTAAACACCATGTTTCTTGTCTCTCATTTCATAACTTTCTAACTACAGCCAGGAGAGATTGTCTTTGGAAATGGCTGCTCCAAGCTGTGTCGTTGTGCTGGAAACTACACACTTGACTGTGTGGGCAACTCCTGTACTCCCGCAGAGGAGTGTCGAGAAATCAATGGTGTGTCCAGCTGCTACCCCAAAGGTACGACACCAAACGTTTCCAACAATATTAGTTACAATCATATGCTCACACATACCTGAGTGATTATGCTACTGTATGACAGATATTTATGGAAGATGAATATTCAGCAGTGTGGGTTGAGCATTGACTTGAATTCCACGCTCTCTTTTAATCCTCCTCGGCTGGCATACGCCACGTTCGACTTGTGATCTACCTTTCGCTCGTGTCGGTTAGCGTTGTGTATAAAAGTACTCCGAATGTTCCTCTCCAGACACATCCACCTGCGTCGTGTCAGGCGACCCCCACTATGCCACTTTTGATCGCCGGTACTATGACTTCATGGGCAACTGCAGCTACCTGCTGTCCAAGCCGTGCAACAAGACCTCGGCCCCGCCCTTTGAAGTGTATGCCGACAACGAGAACCGCTACAACGTACTCGCCGTCAGCTACCTGAAGGCCGTGCACGTGCACACCCTGGGAGTGCTGGTGTCTGTACTGAAGGGTGGAGCGGTGCAGGTGAGGCAGGGACCTCTACAGACTGGGTGGGAGCCAGAAGGAGGCCATGAAATAAGTCTTACTGGTTGACAGAATGAATGATACCTGAGAACAACAGAGTGGACAGTCAGAGAGAGAATCCCATCCCTGAAGTATGTAGCTGATTTGCTTCTCTCTCTGTCGTCTCCTCCTCCAGGTAAACGGGACCAAAGTGAACCTGCCTGCCATCCCCGTGCAGGGCTTGTCTGTCTTCCAGGAGGGGACGCTCTTCACGGTGGCTGCAGATTTGGGGGTGACCGTGCGCTATGACGGCAACCACTACATGGACATCAAAGTTACCAGCGTGTGAGTCACCGAGTAGGATGCTGATGACTTGATTCCGCTCTTTCCATGGATGGACCTTAATCAGATTGCCTCTTCATTGCTCTAGACACTGCCCGTTTGCCCCATTGCTATATGTCATTCATTGTGTCAACTCAACGGGCCTGTCCGTTGTGTTTCCCCGTGCAGCTACAAGAACGTCCTGTGTGGTCTGTGTGGCGATTACAACGAAAACCCGAATGATGACTTCCGTACCCCCACTGGTCAGCTGGTCAACAATCCTAATGATTTTGGCCACAGCTGGAGCTCTGATCCTAAGTGAGACCCACATGACTGCATCGACCGTATTAAAACTGTTAGATGTAGTCTCCCAAATTGCATTGTGACTTAATTATTGGCTTCTTGTAGCTGCAACAAGAAACCCAATGAGACCATCCCAGAATGCACAGACAATGAGCTGGACGTGTTCCAGAGCCCAGCATATTGTGGAATCTTACTGGATAACAAGGGACCCTTTGCTGTCTGTCACCCAAGGGTCAACCCCAATGTAAGTCACCATCGCAAAATGATACACACCAATAGAGTACAAGGTGAAAGTTTGAAATTCTGATAGCAGGTGAACTAGCGGGTGTCATCGAGGTCTTTCTAAGTTTCCAAACGTAGGACAGCCTCTGCAGTTCTCATAAGCTGAACTCTTCCTCTGCAGAAATTCTTCAAGGATTGCCTCTATGACCTGTGTGCTTTGAATGGAGCTCAGTCATCGTTGTGTGAGGCTCTGGAGTCTTATGTCAAGGAGTGTCAGGACCGCGGAGTGGTTGTGGGGACCTGGAGGAATAGCACTTTCTGTCGTGAGTGCCTGTTACTTTGTTGAAACCATTCAAGCCCCATTCTCTTCATCGGTTTTCTGTGAAGACCCTTACGTTTAGCAGAATACAACCGAGAGGAAGAACTATTTCAACTGGGTCAATCATCTGTCACATCTAATGCTCTGCTTGTCCACAGCTCTCCGCTGCCCCCCTAACAGCCACTATGAGGTGTGTGCCCCCGTCTGCCCTCCTTCCTGCACCCCTCCCAGCCCTGAGCAATGCAGCCGGCCATGCGCCGAGGGATGCGTGTGCGACCCAGGATATGTCTACAGCTCAGGGCAGTGTGTCAGACAAGAGACATGCGGCTGCCAGTACAATGGACAATACTACCAGGTGAGACGACAATAGGTGAGGCTCCTCTAAACGGCCACTTAATTCATCGGACAGCACGTCAGTTCGACGGTCTCTCTCTTAGCCAGGAGAAGAATTCTATACCGAGGGATGTCAGTCAAAGTGCAAGTGTGAGGGAGGTGCTGTGAGTTGCAAAGAAGGGCCATGTCCTCCACAGCACATGTGTGGGATTCAGAATGGAGAACTTGGTTGCTACCCCATAAGTAAGTTCTCTCACGCTTTCTCACGCTTTCTCTTGGTATGATACATAGTTTCGCTATAATCAGCTCTTTCTCTTTTTGCATCACGTTTTACAATGCAGGTAAATATTTTCTTTGAGTTCTTTAATCATGCTAAATAAATTAAATTTTTTCAATTTTTTTCAGATCATGGAATTTGCTCCGTGTCTGGCGACCCTCACTACGTGACTTTTGACAATACAGTTCACCATTTCCAGGGTTCGTGCTCTTATACTCTAACCCAGCCTTGCAATGGCACCTCTGGACTGCCCAACTTCTCTGTTGTCACCCAAAACGAGCATCGAGGCAGTAACAAACATGTCTCCTACGTCCACGCCATCATCGTCAAAGTTCAAGGGTTGGAGATCATTTTAGGCAAAGGACGAAGGGTACAGGTGAGTCCATTTAAGGCAGGACAGTTGGTTATTGCTCCTAATTTGGTGATTTATTTGGTATGTTGCATTCCTTATTATTGGACTTTTACACAAGTATACTTAAAAAGAATATGCAGAAATCTTGAGTGAGATTGTTTCTGTTTTGGGCATCAGCTGAACTAATTCTGTGTAAATCACTTTTCCAGGTGAATGGTGTTCGAGTTACCCTCCCAGTTTCTTTACCTAGGGGTGTCCGAGTTTTTCTCAGTGGCACTTTTGTGGTGCTGGAGACTAATTTTGGGCTGCAGGTGCGATATGATGGGAATCACCACGCTCATGTCAGCCTGCCATACTCCTACCGAGGGCTACTCTGCGGTCTTTGCGGTATGACCTGTATTTCGTTGAGTAGTTCTAATACCTCAGTATGTTCATTGCTCACATACCTCAGTATTCATTTATTGCACTTATTTTTCATTTCTCATTCATTTATGGAGTAGAATGTGATTCATTAGGATGCCATTACTAGGTACGATAAGGTAGAACACGCAAACTAAAATATGACAGCAAACCAACTGCAAAATCATACATGTGGAATGTATACTTTTAATATTATATACAGAGATTGCGTAGTTCATAATGAAGCCAGTGATATATGTGCATATTATGTGCTCCTCTGACTTTTAATCTCTAACAAACAAAGTGTATTGAACGAGATTTTGAGTGAAAGTCAGGCATTAATGTTGCATTATTCCCACAGGGAACTACAACGACCAACCTGGCGACGACAATCTAAAGCCGGATGGCAAACCAGAAGCAGACACAGGCCTGCTGGGAGAGAGCTGGCAGGTCCCCGACAACCGCACTGAGTGAGTGACCTCATCCATACACAGCTTCCCAGGCCCATACAGCACCGTCTGGCAGTTGGGCCACTGTGGGGCATCTGAGCTCAGTAGCAGAGAAGCGATGCAAGTGGCTGCAACAATCAGCAAGCCAATATGGACATTCATGCTGACATAGCTCTAGGACTCAGTTCATGACTGAACATGAAGTTTATGTTGAAGCACATGTATCCACCACTGGGTGGGGGGCAAGGAGGTTCTAGCTATTCGGGATACAGCCCCAAATGTTCTAAAAAACACTAGAAAACCTCACTGAAATCACTTATTACAGCTGATATCTTCAGTGAGGGTGTGGTGTCTAGTCTCTCTGCCATCTCTCAGTTGCTCTCTTCCACTATTGAACAGCTGCTCCCACAATGAGGGGGTGGATAAGTGTGATGAGAAGGTGGAGACCGAGGCCAAGAAGCCCACCAGCTGTGGCATGATCTTGGACCACAATGGTAAGGAAAAAGCTGAGTCAAACTATTCAGCTTAATAGTATAAAACCGTATTAAAGGTGTGTGGGAGCAAGAAAGAGCCTCAGGCAGACAATGTCAACGAGTTACATGTTCCTCCATATTCATAATCTTATTTAATAAGCATACATGAGGGCAGTGTGATGGCCTCACACCTCCAAGCCTGGGGGATTGAATCCCACCCCTGCTCTGTGCATGTAGTTTTCATATTCTCACCACATCGTCAGTAAATCGCCCTTGAAGCATTAACGGGTGTAACTGTGTGCTTTGTGATGAACTGGCATACCATTCAGAGTTTCTCCTCTCTTTCCTGGGATGGGCTTTACACCATGGCATTGTCCTGGATAATCAATGATGGAAGAAAAAAATAAATACACATTATATTTTGGATAACAATGGAAACATCATATAAAATGCATTCCTCTCAAATGCTTAGCTGGCTCTATCCAATAAAAATGTCATTTTTTCCTTCCTCTAGGCATTTTCAAGCCCTGTCACTCTGCAGTACTTCCTGCTATATTCTATGAGAACTGCATCTATGACCAGTGTGGCACAGGAGGGGATGCTGTGGCTCTTTGCCAGGCCATCCAGAGCTATGCCGACCTGTGTGCCCAGGCTGGTACACCCATTGCCTGGAGAAACAGCACATTCTGTCGTAAGTCCAACAGCCTGCAGGATATTCACTATTCAATATCCAAATATGTGGTGTTAAGTCTTGAATAGACTGAATAACCATTTGTCATATTTATTACAATATAGTTATACATATATACAATATAGTGTATATGTTAAGACATAGTCAATCCATATTACAATGTGAAGTTTTGGATTTATTTATATAGTACGTCCATTAACAATTATTCTTCTACTTTAACATCAAAACATTTTATGTTGTGAATTCTATCACAACCCACCTGCTGAATTGTGCTTCTACCCACAGCCCTCAAGTGCCCTGTGGGCAGTCATTATACCCCCTGTGGCACAGCTTGCCCTCCCACCTGCCAGGTCTTAGACTCTGCCAACACGTGTGACCAGCCATGTGTTGAGGGGTGCGTCTGTGACACTGGCCTGGTGCTCAGTGGGGACAAGTGTGTGCCCTTGAGCCGGTGTGGCTGCACAGACAGGGACAACAACTATCACCCGGTAACAGGCGACAATTGTACACTATTCAAAGTTTCACGTCTGTAAAATCAGTAGCATTTCCTGACTGCGGCTCCGTGTTTGCTTCCCTTCTTGTCGCTGCTTGAAAGATATTCTCTTGCTGTGTCCTTTTAGGATTGGGCATCTCTCCTATATTTGTACATCTGAATGTATAGTGTGCATTTTGTGTGAGAACTTCCTTCCATGTCATTGGAAAAATCAAAGATGGTTTCCCCTGGGCGTGCCTTTGCTTAGGTGGGAGATGCCTGGTTCCCTGTGCTCGACTGCTCAGAGCGTTGCGTGTGCGACACAAACAATAGCATCGTCTGCGTGCCGTGGCAATGCGGCCCGGCGCAGGAGTGTGGCGTACAGGAAGGCCAGCTTGGCTGCCAGTCCACAGGTAGGAACACCTCCTGGAAGGTTTACCATAGCCCCTGACTGACAGGTGTTTTCCACTGTGAGTTACACCATGGAGGAACAGTAACCCAGCAACTTCTTACCATTTCAGCTATAAGAAAAACAGGTGTGGCTAATCCTCTCATTTCAGTATAACTGAATGAAAACACACGCCCGTTTGTAGTTTTTGACATTATGGAGACCTTTCATTCATTTCTATGGCCCTAACCGTAATCCTAACTATGACAACCCTAACCCTTACCCAGCCCTAATCTTAATCATAAGTAACCCAACAAAATACAAGACTTTTGGCTCTTTTGGTTTTTTGATTGTATTCACCGATTTTTATAAAATTGAGTTTTGTTTATCAGGTTTTTATTACCTCCTGGGAACATTTTCTGTGGGAACTTCATATGAATTCTCCCTTAAATGCAGCACAATTCCTAACCATAATTCGATGAAACTCAAACACATATACAGCATAGTAGACAAGAATCAGAGTAACTCTGTAGAAAAGAGGAATTTTACCTTGTGGAATGTATATCTTTCAGGAATGACTGTCCATACAAGTTTTAGAGAAGGTACATACTCCTGTCAGTAGTTAACCTAAGCCTGATATGTTCTTTATCACAGGAAAGGGCATGTGCCACGTGGCGGGTGACCCTCATTATTACACTTTTGATAACGTGATGCATACCTTTATGGGCACCTGCACTTACACCCTGGTGGAGGTGTGCAACAGCACCCAGGTGACGCCCTTCATCATCGTGGCCAAGAACGAGGAACGGGGACAGCCGCAGGCGTCCTACGTACGCTCCATCACCGTCAGCCTTCCTGGTACCAGCATTACACTCAGCAAGGCCCACAGAGTGCTGGTAAGAGCCATGGCCAGTCGGTTGAGTGAAGGGGGAGTAGCTTGGAGGTACATCTATCTTAACATAACCATTTCTACCCTACCTATCAGCATAATGGAGTCGCCTCATCTTGTGCCTCACAGGTGGATGGCCGCAGGATTCGCACCCCTTTCTCCATCACCCAGGCCGGAGCCAGGATTTCTAGCAGCGGTGTCTACACCGTCCTCGACACAGACTTCGGACTCATCGTGAAGTTTGATGGCGTGCATCATTTGGAGATAACCGTTCCTGGGGATTACTTTGACAAGGTACTTCACACTGTCAAACTCTATCCACAGTTGTGGTTTCAAGGGTCCAAAGGATGGTCCCTCTTCTATTGGCCCTGGTCTCCCCTCTTCATTCTTCCAGTCATGTTTCTTTTTTATGGTCATCTGCCCGCTTACTGTGTGCTGGCCTGTCTGCTTAGGTGTGTGGCATGTGTGGCAACTACAACCACAACTCCAGTGATGAGAACCTGATGCCCAGTGGTCAGCCAGCAAAAGACGTGGTTGAACTGGGTAACAGCTGGAAAGCTGAAGGAGACGGTGACCCTGGGTGAGCAGCTCCTGTGGGGCACTGCTTTTGGACCACTTAGAGCATTTTCAGTCTGTAGTTAAAGAAATTACGGTCCGTGTCCCTCCGTGTTTTCGACCTCACAACACTGACCGTCTCCTTCTGCTCTCCCTCAGCTGCCAGCCGGACGACAGGGAGGATCTGAACCCAAAGTGTACAGAGACAGAGGAGCTGCAGCTGCGCTCGCTGTGTTCCGACGTGCTGCTTTCAGAGCGCTTCTGGCCCTGCCTTGCACTGCTGCCCCCAAAACCCTTCCTGGATAACTGCGTGTATGACATGTGCGAGTACGACGGCATGCAGGGAACACTGTGTGACAACGTGGAGGCCTACGCTCAGGCTTGCCAGAGCCTGGGTGTCACCATTAGCTGGAGGAACAACACCTTCTGCCGTAAGGGCACAGGCGTCGATGTAGGCTGGTGACACTGAAGTAAAGGTCAGGTGAAAAATAAAGCTGCTTTTCAAATGACACATTTTTTTCCCCCGTCCCTCCTCAGCTTTGCCGTGCCCCCCCAACAGCCACTACTCAGACTGCACAACCCCATGTCCTGCCACCTGCGCTGACCTGTTCCCCACCAGCTGCCCGCAGCAGCCCAGCAGCTGCATGGAAGGCTGTCAGTGCAATGCCGGCTCCGTGCTGAGCGACGGCCAGTGTGTGCCCCTGTCCAGCTGTGGCTGTGTGGATACAGACGGCGAGTACCACGATGTGAGGCCACCTTCGGGATTTCGGTTTGAGCATGTGATAATGTCTGTTTAAATCACTGAGACATGATGGGTCCTGAAGGCCCAGATTCTGAAGGTCAGTCCTCAGGAAGGGTGGGACTGCCCAAAACAGAGCCATCTAGTGTGATTTCCGAAATGCCACAGATGCCCGGCAAACAACACAGTAAACCCAGCCTGTAACTGGATCGGTCAAAGATCCTGGTGTATATTAAAGTGATTTTTCAATCACCACCAAACAGTCAAATATTAGCACAACACTGTAGTTGTGCTAACACTATAAAAACATCCTGCTGTTACATAGTTTAATGCAACTATGCAGGATCTGTAGACCACTGGGGTTTAAGTAACTTACCTCTCTTGGAGTTGATTCAAAATGTTTTTATAACGAATAAACTTTATTGAAATTTATCAATAGTAACTCTATTGGTTATTTTTTTTCTGTACAGCAGGACAGAAAAGGCCTGCTACAAAACCATCAGAAACCATCAGGGTTATGAAATAAAACCATTAGAAAACCACAAATACCATTAAAATCCATTAGAGGTTTCTAATGCTTCTGAAATGGTTTTTAATGATTTTTTTCTTTACATCTGGTGTGCTGTTTGGCTGTTTGTGAACATTAACCTCAGCCCCAATCGAATGATTCCTGGATTTATATCAATGATGATATCAGCCACTTACCAAACAAGTTATACTGCTATTTTGAGTGTCAGTGAGTAGGTGTTTACCAGCTGCCACATTTGCATTTACCATCCAAGCAATGGCTTGTCATGTGACAAAGAAAGCAGATTGCGAGGGAAGTATACTGGGGCGGGGCATATCTTCTGGACCAATAGGAACAATAGGAGGAGCAATAAGGGTGAGGTTTCCCTCAATCCCAATTTACACCTGAGATGATGTCATTTCTTTGCTCACGGAGAAAGAAATTTCATTCACAGTGAACGATGGGTGGAGTATTTTGAGTGATTTGTAGAGTGGATTCTTAAGGACCAGATGTTACCATTAGCGGATAATGTGGTGCAGTAAGGGCTTGCTGGGCCTTTCCAGGTGGGCGACTCCTGGCTAACTGACCACTGCAATGAAAGATGCAGCTGCTCGCTGGGTGCGTTTCTCACCTGCAAGCCATTCAAATGCAGTGAGCACTCCATCTGCAGCCTGGATAAAGATGGCATTCGCTCCTGCAGGCCAGAGAGTAAGTTCTCCGGAGGGATTCTGCACCCAGTCACGCTACACCCAATTACAGCCAAAAGTTTAAACAAAGATCACATAAAACCATTAGACAACGCTCTTTGTTAGTTAGCTTATCTGACGTTCATATTTTCAAAATGAAAAGCTTACTATAAATTGTTTAGTGGGCGAAAAACAAATGTTAATGACTTAACATCCTACAATGTCATTTGATGTAACTTTATTAACAAGCATGTAGACAGTCATAGATACGTTTCACTCTTAATCCGATGGACTTCTCTACATTCATAAAGTGAAATTTGCATATCTGTCTTATTTCCTCCATTACAGGGTTCAGTAAGTGCAGTATTTCAGGTGACCCACACTATCGAACCTTTGATGGGTTCAATCACCATTACCAAGGATCCTACACCTATATTTTAACCCAAGACCATGACTTGCCCAGCTCACTGGTGCCCCTGATGGTCCGGGGGAAGAATGCACGAAGAGGTGGTAACAAGCGAATCTCCTTTTTGCACGAAGTGTACATTGATGTATATGGTGTAAATGTGCGCTTCTTGCAAAAGAGAAAAGTGCTGGTAAGTAAATTACTGTCATCTGATTACTGTTTATCTGAAAAATTCATTCAAATATTAAATGGTTTTCTACAAGAAGCTGATCAGTTTTTGCATGAAATTTGCTGCATGTTCTTACATCTGACATTTACAGTTTTTTCTCTGTGGCGCTTCTATTAAATATTTTATGGTAGTGCATGGTGACACTAGCGTACATGGCAGTACCTCTACATGGACATGGCTTGTACTGTGCAGGTAAACGGGGAGATGATCCACCCACCTCTGACACCCAGGCAGGGCCTCAGCATCACGATGAGCTCTCGCAGCCTCCAGCTGTCCACAGACTTCGGTCTCAAGGTCCGCTTTGATGGAAATTACCAAGCGGGTGAGAAAAGGCATACATGGAGGAAATGGGATGCAGAAAGAGACATCAAACTGAGAAACAATGGAAGCACATGAAGAGGCAGTGCAATGAGGGGAGGAGTGTACTTAAAGAGGCAGCGCAATGAGGGGAAAAGTGTACTTAAGACAGCACAATGAGGGGAAGAGTGTACATAAAGAGGCAGCGCAATGAGGGGAAAAGTGTACTTAAGACAGTACAATGAGGGGAAGAGTGTACATAAAGAGGCAGCGCAATGAGGGGAAAAGTGTACTTAAGACAGTACAATGAGGGGAAGAGTGTACATAAAGAGGCAGCGCAATGAGGGGAAAAGTGTACTTAAAAAGACAGCACAATGAGGGGAAGAGTGTAAATAAAGAGAGTGCAATGAGGGGAAGAGGGCACATAAAGAGAAGGCACAATGAAGGGAAGAGGGTACACAAAGAGACAGCACAATGAGGGAAAGAGTGTAATTAAAGGGGCAGCGCACTGAAACAGTGTGCTTAAAGCATCCCAGACCTGGCTGCAAAACACAGACACACTGTTACTCAGCCAGGACATCCTCAACAAGAAGATGTAAATAATAACAGACAGGCCGATACACTAACCACAGAAATCAGTCATTTTGATAAAAACTGCCTAAAAGCCACAGGTTGGGAAGTATCTATATTCTCTTCTTTTACAGAGGTCATCCTGCCAAACACCTACAAGGGCGTAGTGCTGGGACTGTGTGGAAGTTTTGATGGGCATGCCAGTAATGAGTACACCAAGCCTGACGGCAGTCAAACCCACAGTCTCAATGAGTTTGGGGACAGCTGGAGAGTAAGCGACCACCAGGGGCCAGCTTCGCGTTCGGCCGGTCCTCACGAGGCAAGACATCTGCACAGGTAGCCTCTGCCTGACCCCACACAGCCTCTAGGTGCCCGTTACCCACCTGCTGACGACCTGTTTCACTCTCCCTCCCTTTGTCTAGCAGGCGTGAGGTTGAACCAGAACCTGATGACGGGTTCCAGACATTTGGGTGCACAGAGGCTCAGCTGAGTATGCTAAATGGCACCGACCAGTGCGGAGCACTCTCAGACCAGAACGGACCTTTTACAGCCTGCCATGCCACCCTCAAACCCGACTCGTACCAAGAGTAAGCAGGGTCTCCGTGCCTTTAACATTCTGACAGTGGCACAGCTCCCAGTTGTGTCATTCTCTGGACCTCCATCCTGTAATGACATCTGTGTGTTCCAGGGACTGTGTATTTGACCTCTGTGCCGAGCAGAGTGACCCACAGCTACGCTGTGACAGCTACCAGGTGTACGCCCAAGCATGTCAGGATAGCGGGGTGGAGCTCGGGCCATGGAGACAGCAGCTGGGCTGTGGTGAGGCGGCGTTAGCTCAGTCACTTCACACTTATTACATTCAGGGTGCCAACGCATGTGCTCTGTCATAATTGGCAGGGTCGTTCTGCTACCTGTAAATTTACCAGTTTTTAAATTATTTCGTAGGACTGATTCCTAATAATGCTCCTAGTCCTGCTCACATGTTAATCTCATGTGCAAACGTACATATGCATGTTTCCAGCTTTCCTGCTCATGTGTTAATGTCATGTATAAGCGTCCATATGCATGTTTCCCTGCCTAATCCCTACTTGGTGTTCCTAGCCCTCTCCTGCCCAGCGAACAGCACCTACAGGGGTAGCATGACTGCCTGTCCGGCATCATGTGGCGACCTCTCCGCCCCCTCAGAGTGCATGGAGGCCTTCCTTACAGAAGGCTGCCAGTGTGCCCCCGGTTACACCATGAGTGACACCGAATGCATCCCCTACAACCAGTGTGGATGTAGTTTCCTGGGAAGATATTACATGGTTGGTCCTGCCTCTTGGGTTTAGAGAAGACACCCGTGTCCCGGCATGTCAACGTACGTTAATCTTCCCTCCTCTTACCCTCTGGCAGCTGAACGAGACGTTTGTGACGGAGGACTGCTCTCAGAGCTGCCAGTGTACTCTGACAGGGGCGGTGTGCCAACCCAAGAGCTGCCCCGACTCATACGTCTGCACCATCTACGACTTTGTTCGTGATTGCTATAAAGGTGACTGCAGATGCTTCATGGTCAAAACGCTGTCTCGGTACAAATGTTTTTTATTAGTTTGAACAGGTCATTACATGGTTTAAAGCTGACAGCCAATTGGTGTGATCTTCACTCTCCAGAATGATACTAGGGCCATATCAGTTTGCTGCATACATTCTAAATGATAACAGGCTGTAAGCCGTCGTGGGCTCATCCCAGATGTTTGTCTTGAGACAAGCATCGTGGCTCAGTGGGTGTCTCTGGAGCCTCATAATCCAGTGCTTAGAACTTAAACCCTGTTCCACTCTGTGTGAAGTCCACATGTTCTCTCCGTGTCACATGGAAGTTCTCTGGATGCTCCTGGTTCCGAAAACATGCAGTTAGTGGAACTGGTGTCTCTAAAGTGCTCTTAGGATCTTACGATTGCAGGCTGAGCAACTCGGAATACCCAGAAAATTCCCAGTGGGCCGTTTGACAGATGGACTGGTATTATGTAAAACAGGCTACTTTTAAAACAAAAACATAAAAAAGATTATTTCTAATAGGCTAGCTTTTTGTCCAAATGGACCTATTCTAGATGACAAATTGCATGGTCAATGTATGGGATGTTAATGCCAAATCAGGTTTTACTGGTCTGAGTAGGTCCATATTTGATTCCCTGCCGGTCTCTGGAGTTTCGTGTGTGTGTGTGTAATGGTGTGCCATATGATGTACTGGCATCCCATCCAGGGTGTTTCTGCCTTATGCCCCATGCATACTGGTATGGTTTCCAGCTTCAACATGGCTCTGAATGGAATGAGTAGTTTTGGAAGAAAAACAGGAGTGAAGATAAAGATCTTAACAAAAGGAAAGCACCTCAAAAACAGTTGCTTATAAAGATTATATGATGTCAAACATCAGTAAAAGTGAGGGAATAATGGCGAGGAGATGCAGATTGACTGAAGACTGTGTCCGCTCTGACAGACAGTCCATGTCTCAGCTACCCGTGTCTGAATGGAGGTACATGCAGGGACGCACTGGGGAACACGTTCACCTGCCAGTGCCCTGAGGGCTTTGAGGGGCCATTATGTGAGATAGAAAAGACCCCCAGCGAAGGCCTTGGTGAGTGTCTCAGTAGGAATCGACCTTTCATTCGCCACCATCATGCAGTAAGGGTGTTCTGCTCAACAGTCGCCTATATGACCCATCACTCCATGGCTTTAATCTGAAAATTTTTACAGTGCTTTTATTTTAAATGAGCCCACAATTACAATACTTTGGGAGCTACATTAAACATGATAACTGTATTTGCTGATGATCTGGTCTTGTTTTCGCACCGTAGACAAGACGAGAGTGATTCTAATTGGAGTTCTGGTTCCTCTGGGAGTGATTATCATTGCCTTGATAAGCATTTGCGTGTACAAGCACAGGAAAAGGTAAGGCACCTTTCGGTTCAAAAACACTATGACAGGCCAAAGTCATTGTGATAGACTTCCTTCCCACACTATGCATCTATCATTTAAAATTATTATGGCAAGTAAAAGCAAAGTGTAACTCAATCTTTAATGTCACAGGCAAAATCTTCATGAAGCCAAAGAACTTCTAATGGGCAAAACAAAAGGTATGTATCTGACCAGGCTAGAAACATAAATATCAGTCAATTAAACAAAACTGAGTCTATCCTACGTCATTATTACCGGTCGTACCATTTACATCACATCATTATTATGAAGGTTAATGAAAATGTGAATTTTCTAGAATATTACAAGTTGAAAGTGCCATTTCTCATATTTATTTGCATTTATTTTAGCAGTTTCTCAACAAGAAAACTTGGATCCTGAGACTACAAAGAAAGTCACTGTAACAAAGCTTTGAAAAATGAATCGAACGGGTTAATTTATAACCCAGACAGGGTTTTTGGGGAAAAAAAAAAAATGCTGACTATATTAACTGGTGTTTAAGGGTGACAAATATATGCCACATAAATGTTAAACCAACACCTGTGTCTCCTATACATGCCCATTTCTCTACAGTACTGTGTAATTGTATCATACTAATTAATATATTTTTTCACTTTATTTAAAACTAATGCGATTTGGGTTAAAAGCAATTAAAATAATTTCAATGTAAAGCTTAAGCAATGTTAATTTATTAATAAACAATACCATGTCGCAAACACTGTGAAAATAACTTTGAAAAATGAACATGGCTGAACGTTAATTCCACAGTTTTAGCCAATCCTACACAAGGTTAACCATCGGTCTGCATCGTTAGTGTTTCGGTAATACAACAGAGGGCTAGCAGTAGACACGCTGCGTTCTCCACAAAGGGGCACTTGCGTTCCCTCACCGCCCCCACGAGACGGCCGTCTGTGTGACGGCTGTATGCCATGCGGGAGTACCCTGAAGCGGGAGTACCCTGAAGCGGGAGTACCCTGAAGTGGGAGTACCCTGAAGCGGGAGTACCCTGAAGTGGGAGTACCCTGAAGTCGGCATCCATGCCAGGCTTGCTTGGCGAATGCCGTTACATGCGACTATCTGAACACACACACTTACCAGTTTGCATTAGTTGCATTTTATTAACTGCTCGAGTAAAGCAACCAACCTTCAGCCAGTAAACATGTCAAACATGGGGAAGGACTCCAGTTTCCTTATAAAAACATTTTATGTCAGCAAATAGGAGGAGAAACATTCAGTGTATGAAACAGAAGAGTTTAAAATAAGTTACAACTTAATAAAGTGCTTAAAATGAAAACAAATGCATTTGTTCATCACAAAAATAAAAATGATGGGGGAAAAAAAAAAAAAAAAAAAAAAAAAAAACAGTCAAGATTCCCTTGTATATCCACGTGTTCGCTCACTTTTGTCAACGTGCCACGGGTCCCACAAACGACATGTGGGGGAAATGATGCACGGAACCTTTGCAGAGGAATAAAATGGAGCACGTGTCCCACACGATAAGGTTTTGTTTCCTGAATGGGGGCTTCCTATGGCTCAGACTCTTGTGTCATGGTTGCCAAGTGAATTTAAAGTCTTGTCACACCAACCTTCACCCCAATAGAAAAAACACTAAATCCAGTGCCATGAGTCATTAAATAGTAAAAGTTAGTATAGCACAAAACAGTAAAATAATAATACTTCCTGGCATTTGGCTGCACAGCGTCGCAGACCAGCCAGCTCTGCATTTCCAGTGTATGTAAACATTTTGGTACAGTGGATCGATAACCAAGCTACAAGAAAATCAAGTATGGAGGATGCATGACAGCAGGAGTGGCAGGGAGTGGCTTCAGACAGGTGGACAGAAAGACTCACGGGGACACGCAGGACCTAGATCACGGGCTGTACCCGTTGGAAGGCTTAAAGAATGTTCTAGAAATGTCATACAGGAATGTGGAGGGGGAGTTAAGACCACTCACTGGAATGGAAAAGAGAGAGGAGACCAAAAGTGAAATGTGCCGGAGACTCCCAGAGAGGCTGGGAATGAGAAGACGGGATAGAGTAGGTGATTCCCCGTTTGCGGGGAGAAGGAAGTGGAATGTCAACAGATCACTGATGCATCTCTCCAGGAAGTTCACCGAACGGATTATGAGCAAAAACACCCTGAAATGATCACCTGGACCCAAACACTAACACAAAACTGCAACATTTGATGGGGGGGGAAAAAAAATAAATAAATCAAAAATAAAAATAAATCTAGGTTCACAGGTGCAAACACAGTTTGAAAATATCTGACCCTTAATACATACACACTCACACACACACACACACTTCATCGGGAGTGAGCTTCAGCATAAACGACAGCCCTGTTCCAATGATTGATCAGCTCATGGATGCTGCACTGCATCAGGCAAAAGGTTCCAACTCTATATGAATGTCACTGTGATTAACGATGAATTACTATGACTAACAGTACTAAGAGTTTAACAGCTACCACTACCACCATCACTACTACTATTATTCTGACTGATAATAATACTATTATGACATTATAACCATTTGTGCCTGAGAGCTCCTCATAACATTTTGTACATACATCACAAATCAAAAGTGGGAGCTCAGGAGCAGTTAACACTTCAAGGTTCACTCGCCATCTGGAACTAAGATCCTACACGCACTCTGACACTCGTCTTTGACAAGCACCTGCCTGATAGAAATGTTTGGGCTCTTTCCCTGCGTGTGCCAGCTGTTTTTTTCCCCCTCACACTGCAGTCTGGCAGTGAGAGATGCTGTCTGTCTGAAGCTGTGTATATGAGGGCAGGTCTTCAGGCCAGCCTGCCCCACCCCTTCCAGTGTATCGCTGTATTCCAGCATCTAATTATAGTCATTACATGTGCATTTTCCAGTGCCTTCCTGTTGCTGGGGTCCGCCACTGACTGTGTCGTTGCACATTCTGTCACACTGCCAGCGATCGCTTTAGCTGACCGGCTCCAGCACCAGAACTTTGCACTCGCGTTTGGCGATCTTGTCCAGGGAGAGGATGGCCTTCTCCTGGGGCTGGTAGAGTGGCCGACCAATTGGTGAGCCCACAGGTGGGGTGATGGCACGACGTTCCATAACACTGCCGGTTCTGCAGTACCATGCAAGGCCACAAGGGCAGCATTAGGGAACAAATACATACTCCTGTTAAGTGTCTTTTTACGAAGGGAGCTCAAACCAGAGTCACACTTCCTATAAGAAACATCTGTACCCCTGTGTATGGGTTTTTGTAGGTGAAGGTTTCAAGTTCGATTCAATAGTGTGAAGTTTTCTGAGACTGTGTGTGTATACTGAGGTACCCTTCCAGTAGCTCACCTCATGAGGTGGGAGCGTGAGGGCTGCTGGTGAGAAAAGGACTGGGAGCGCCCCAGACTGGCCTGGTGACGGTCTAAAAGGTCCCGTACGGCCGGGCTGGAGGGGCTGTTCTTGCGGGAGAGGGGTCGCGCGTCAGGGGGTGGGTTGGAGACAGAGGCAGTGAACTGCAACTTTAGCTTCATGTGCTGGCTAAGCTGAGAGAAGAAGAGAGGGAGAGAAAGGGAGAAAGACAGACAGACGAATAGAGGCAGTGGGGAGAAAGGGAGGAAGGGGGTAGGGAGAAGGGAAGTGAGAGAATGAGAGAGACATCAGGAGAGAGGGAGTGGCGAGGTGAGAGAGAGAGAGAGAGGGAAGAAGGGGTGAGAGAAACAGCGGCAGTGAAGAGGGAGAAATGGGGTGGGGAGAAGTGGAGCGAAAATGAGAGAGACATCAGGGCAGAGGGAGTGGGGGGGAGACAGGGAGGAAGGGAGAGACATACACACATGCACACACAGGTAGAGAGAGATTAAACTCTCAAGAATGTGTCAGAAGACAAACACCTACACAGGGTAATTTCTCACCACCGAGTTACTGTCCACAAAAAAAACTTCCATCACAAAAACCTGTTTAAATTCTAAACTTCCTTAGATGCCTAACAGACCTGGACATCCTGAAGAACGAAACAGCAAGAGTGGGAAGCCCTCTTTACGCGTGTGGGTCATGCATAGACACGTGAAGCAGTAAAATGTGCTTAAGCTCCTTATCTTTTGTGGATGTCAGTCACGTTCCGCACGTTAACCAGTCCAGCCGGCTGCGGCACAAAAGCATTTGACAGATCCAACTGAACAGGGGGCCTCGGAAAGCACAGAGCCAGGCTGAGACTGTCAGCTTGGCGACCGGCGCCCCAAAAGCCACACACTCCCCACGCGTGTATGGATATCGATGCAGGCTACCTCGAAGAGGCCGGCCCTCAGGATCTGGAAGGCCACCGTGAAGGACAAGGAGCTGCCCTTACGGCAGTGCCCCAGGTTGCTGAGGGGAGAGTGACACACCACCGCATTGACCGACTGGTCCTCACAGGGGCCACGGCCTGGAGGGGGACAACAATGAAAGGGTGTACCAGACAAAGCAAGCGGAGGGGAAAAAAAGAAAAACTTGAAAGGCGAACAGACTGAATGGTTCTGAGTCAACGCGCTGAGCTCACTGTGTGCAGAATGTTCCTTTTACTCGACTGGAACATCAAAAACATGCCTGAACTAAGACTGACCTGTCACCCAAACACACCCCTGCACACTTCACTGGATATACATTACAGCGTCCACACCATGCCTCACTGTTCTCGCCTTATCTACACCGTGTCTACATTTTTCATATTAAATATCCATCCATTCATCCACCCACCTGTCCATCCATTCAAACTGCTTATTCAGTACAGGGGTTAGGAAAAACAGTAATAAAGATAACATCCTGCCAGTGTGTACATGGGCTGGACTGCTCTGCTCTGGTGCTGACTGTAAAGGCCCATAACTGATCCGGCATGGCCGGGAAGACAAACCAAAGTGCAACCTCCACCCAGCCGGCCCTCCTCCCTCACCCTCAGGAGTCCAGACCAGACGGACGGCCAGGAAATCCTGCAGGTTGTTGAGAAGTGTGTAGCGGACGCGGAAGCGTTCGTGTACGCCCACAGCACTGGGGCAGCTCGCAGTCATGACGAAGCGGGGCCGGTCCAGCCTCACGCTGGGTAGCCTGAAGGGGCACAGTGTGAGTTTATGGGGCTGAAGCCTTTAGCACAGCGTCCTTGCTACTGCGGCCTTTCAAAGGCTAAGCTGGTGAAAAACAGACCTATAATGGGTATAGATGCAGTTGGTGAAGGGCAGCTTAGGCGTGGACCACTGAAGGACTGCGACCAGAGGCACCTCCAAACCCTAAGAGAGACAGTGCATCAGGGAGAACACAGACAGACAGGCATGCACACAAGCAGGTAGAAACACACAGGCAGGCAGAACACCTGCAAATACACACACACACACACACACACACACACACACACACACAGCATTAAGAGGAACCTAAGCACACACCAGACACACTGTATCAGACACTCAGCTCAAACACAAACTCCTAGTTCCCTCGTGAATCCTCATTAATGTGCATATTAACACCACCCCTGCACTGCAGTACTCCTCCAGCTCCGCGTCTACCCTCACCTCCTTCGTATCTTCCTGAGGTTGATCGCTGAGCTGTAGCTGGAAGAGGAAGTTGTGCTCCTCCAGGGCACTGAGCATGCTGGGAAGGCGGCTGGACAGGCTGTCCATCCGGTAGAAGGACGCCATGGCAACTTCGCCCGACTGGTGGCTACACACATCACACAGAATCACGCAAGTCAAAATGCACCAACGCCAAGCGGCAAGACATGAGTAAACAAGTGAGAGAATGGCACATTATATAACGAGATACACCATACAGGGACAGAGGCTACTTAACAAGATTCGATTAAGGACATGAAGTGTGCAGGACAGGGGAGACAGCACTGTAGTCCTCCACCCATCTTGATGATGGTCTCGAAGACTGGAACACTTCGATCTACAGTGATAAGGGCTGACCCTGGTCACCTGCCCGCCTTGGCTGCCTGCATATAATACTTCCCTTTTCTATTCAGAAAGCACTATGGGCCCAGCAGGCCACACACCTCTCCACCCAGCATGGGGTTCAAGTCCCATTCACTAAAGTTTCTCCACCTCCCCAGCTATCCCCAAGCCATTTAAAAACCCACTTCTGCCACGATCCAGGTTCCTACTGGGCTGTGAGTTGGACGCGCCGGCACACCTACCAGACGTTGTCCACGAGGAGCACAGAGCCATCTGGCATAACAGGGAGGTAGGAGGCATTGAAGTTGGGGAGGATTCGCACATCTCGCACGCACACCTCCTCCTGGGAGAACCCATTTAACACTGGAGGAGACAGCAGGAGGGACGCCAAGAGAAAACAGAGACAGAATTAAAGGTTCCACAAAAGGCCGCTTTAATGGGCAGGTATACCGACTAGGGGGCATCTTAAAAACACAAGACGAATAAGCAGGCTCTCTCTCAGGCAGGCAGGAGTTACATCAAAACTTATAACAAAGATATCAGGAGAAATCGGACCTCAACATGCTCCTGTTGCAGCAAACGGTACAAACGTAGACCTGCCTGCATACGCACCTCATGGCTGTTTTTCTTTCTATCCCCTACAAAGGGGTTATTTTTCCCCATTTAACTGATTCACTTCCTCCACACAGTCACAGTTGCATCCCCCCTAGGGTCTCATAAACCCCTGAAAAGCATATTCCCTGCCCCTCCTCCTCATTTAAACCTCAGCCCATTTCCATGTTCAGAGCGGTCCTCCTTGCCCAACCAGTCGAGTTTTCCCACAAAAACTTGTGACACACGACACCGGCACACAATAGAAAGCAGAAATGCGATCCAAGGGGAAATTAGAAAAGATATGAGCGGTGACAGCACAAACGAGCCTGTGAAGGCAGCACAGCCCGGGGATTAATTCCCCCCGCCTGTTATTTCCAGTTTCCAATAGGAAGCTCTAGGTGGCTGACAGTGCAAGGTAGGGTTATCCTGCCCAGACACGTCTTTATCTCTTGGTTAATTAAGGTCACCAGATTCCGGTTTTATTTCTTCCAACATGGATACCTTAAGAGCCAGAATGGGACTGAGAGCGAGTCGCTCTCCTACCTTTCAGGACAGTCAGGTGCTTCCCAGACACGGTCATCTGCTGACACTTTACAGTAGGGGGAGGTAGAACGGTCAGCGTGGTGCTAACTGCCCAAAGGAAATCAGAGAGGCACAGTGTGGAAGTTAAGGTAGGCCATGCTCGGAAGTGTCATGTTACAGATGCGTGACATTAAGCAGAGACTATCACTGTTATTATCCCCAGGCAGTAACTGCTGGAAAAGGTCACTAATCATTCACAAACATTCCTTTACCAATGTTAAACAAAAAGAGGCCAATTCTCTTTGGTCGACTATGTGAGGAACACATCAGCGGAGCTGTCTGACTCTGACTGGCAGGCAGACCTTGGGCCTTGAAGGTGTTAAGGTCGTGCCGAAAGGTGTGGGTAGGGCTGCGCTGCTGCAGGACGGCGAGGTACCCGTGCTCTCTGACCTCAGCTTTCTCCACATCCCGCTTCCACACCGTCACAATGACCTGGTGTCAAAGTTAAAAACAGAAAGGGCGGAGGTACCGTGGATTAAAACGCAGTGCAAATGCACGAGGAGCAATTGAGGCACTGGGAAGCATGGTTAACACGTGTCAAGGAAAAACAGAACAAGAACGTAAAAGCAGCATAAAGCAGTTTTAAAGTTACAACTGGTCTACCATTCGTGAGAACTTACTTTGGACAACAGCAACAGAAATAAAGCATATGATTACAAACAGACAATCTGAGCAGCACAATTAGACATGAGAAGATGAAGAGTAAACGTCTGGGACTTTTATGAGAAATGCCAACAATGGACCATTAAGAGTGTCATCACATCACGTGACGTGAACAAAAGCTGGACAAGTGCTGGGCCTTAATGCAAACTGCCACCAAGAACCTCTTGACAATGACGTCTCACCTTGACCTTGAGAGTGCTGACAGGTAGCTTATCAAGGGATATGGTCAAGGGAAAGATGACTTCATCGGGCAGAACCACTGGTTCATCCAGGGGAGACTGACAGGGAAGAATAGAAGACCGCAGCGTAAGCAGTAAAAGCACAAACTGCTACAGAAGCTGAAAAGGATGACTAGACCTGAGCAATGACCCCTCATAAGAGGACATGCACCTCGAGGCGGGGAAAAATGGTCACTTAAACCTCAAATCACTCTATAAGCTGTTAGTGAAAAGAACAAATATTTGATGGTGCATGTCCCCAAATAGCTGAGGCTGTGACGACACCATATCTCTCCAGTGATATCTCAGCATTGGTCACAGTTCATGCATCTGGGACAGAGAGCTGATACTGTGAGTAACACAACCTATACGGGAATAAGACGTTTGTACTGTGGTCTAGCAACCCGGATATGAGTCATGATAGAACAGCAACAAATGACAGTATGTAAATGATAGTCGGTAATCTCATGTTGACTTAACTTTATAAAAGCATGGGATACAAATTAGCCACGGAAAACTATATGGAGAGAATTAGAGCCGGAAGACGGGATACCGGAATAAATGATCAAACCAATCTGCTTAATTTAATGCTGCTCCATCCTCTTAATAAAGAGCAGCCAGGAAACGAATCGAGACCTGAACTTCCTACTCACTACCTGGGAACCGTTTTCACCATGCAGCGCTTACATTTAGCTAAAAGTCTGACTTAAACCTCCTCTCAGAAAACGGTGCCTCACCTGCACCGGGGCCCTGCGATACTCCCGACCGCCGTTGCCCGTGTTGTTGTGAATGAGAAGCGGCTGGCAGTCCCTGAAGCCCCGCGTCCTCGGCTCCCTCCTGCCCCCGTTAGCTGCCCCGTTCTCCTCATCGTCGCCCTCCTCGTCGCCGCTGCTCTGGTAGTCCCGATGTGGCTGTGATCGCTGTCTGCTCTCACCGGGGCTCACGCTGGCCACAGCGCAAAGAGAGCCGGCCAGCTCCCTCCAAGCCCGGCTGCTGGGGCTTTCCGACCCGCTGCCTGCTATGGAGCCAGCCGTCCCCTCCTTGCAGCGCAGAACCAGTAAAAAGCGCACAGTCTCGCCGAGATAGAGATTGCTGCGACGCGGGAGGGTCCGATACCTGGCTGGATCTGACAGGTCCGAAATGGGGACGGCGGGGAAATACATGAAATACTCACACTGAGACTCCATCATTAAAACCATCCCTACACCGAAAGAGTCCAACCCGTTAGCTGCAGGCTAAATCTGCTCCTGGTTGGTTTGGAAGTCTCTATAGCTTCTTCCGTTTCAGACTGGCTTCCGAAATATGCTGCAGCTCAGTTACATGAATGCATGTGTATATATTTCGTTTGGCATATCTGATGTCTATATACACTTATAATGCACACATTGACACGAAATTCGCCCCATTGCACCACAGTGCAGTCTGACAGCGGACTACAGCCTAAAGTAATACACTGCCGAATCCAGCGATGAGCGGACCAGGAAAAGCAATCGATCAAGCTTCATCGCCGTCGATAGATAGGATTGTTAGTGACACCGATGGCAAGGTAATGCAAGTTAAACATATCCATCTATACTGTTAGGCTAATTTGATAGTAAAATGCGTCGTATAATATAATAGTAGATTACAACAATATAAGTAGTAATGTTTAATTTATTGCAACAATAGCATCAACATAACCATATTCTTGCCCTTAATATCAGTGTAGGAGCCTAAATACGCTTAATTGATCATTGTTGATTGTATTTTTCATTCTTTATCACGTTGGTAATGTAACTGATAATTTATTCCTTGTCACCTTGACGACGGAATCCTAATAGTATAATTTTAGTGATTGACAGTCAGTTAGGGTGGAAAAGTAATTGTAATCTGATCTATAGCCTGATATACGTACGACGTAGTTATTTAGAAAAGAGGGAGCCACACAGAACCACATCTCATAAGTTGTGCCGAATCTCGTACCCCTCTTACATCTTTTATTGAATTCAGACTTCTTGGATATAAACGAAAATAATCATATCATCGAGTTGTCTCTTGGATCATTAATTTGTGAACCGATAGGGAGAGAGTGAAGCGTCAGCCGTAAGGCTTCTTCACACTTGGAACCTACAATCAGTACGTTGTTTTTTGTAATCTTCTTTTTTTTCGGCTGCTCCCATCAGGGGTCGCCACAGCGGATCAACAGTCTCCATCTCCTCCTGTCCTCCGCATCCCTCTCAGTCACACCCACCACCCGCATGTCCTCTCTCACCACATCCATCACCTATAAACCTCCTCTTTGGCCTTCCTCTTTTCCGTTTGCCTGGCAGCTCCATCCTCGGCATCTCTCCTCTGCACATGTCCAAACCAACGCAATCTTGACATTCCAGTCAGTTGTCTTGCAGTTTTGAGAATCGTTTGCGATTTACGCTTATGTAATAGGGTTACCATACGTCCGGCTTTTCCCGGACACGTCCAGGCGTTTTTTCAGAAATCAGCGGTTTGTCCGGGTTTAGCGCTGCAGCCTGTATGACCCAGTGTTGCAAGTGAAGAAAAAATGACAAATTTTCAATATACGGCAACCATTTCGTATCATCGCGTAGCGTTTGCAAATTTAAAAATGAAACGATATGCGCATCCCGACGTGTCCCGCTCCGTGTGACGTTTAGCTTAGCGTTTTGTAACTTTTGTTGAGAAAGACGTGTAAACACGTGTATGTATTTTGTCAGTTGTGTGTAGATTGTAAAACGAGAGTTAACTATTAAACAGCAAAAATGCCGAAACGACGCCGAATATTCATTTGTGGACGCAATGAAGGCCAAATACCCGTGCTTTTATTAATATTGATAAAATCGAGATTTTTTTTTTGTTCGTTATAGCGAATGCTCATAAAATTTTAGTGAACATTCACTAAATAAAACGTATTTTGTCATATTTTTTAAGTAAAAATAAACTTCCTTTTTATTAAAAATTGCTCGTATTTTACAACCCTGGCTGTTTACACGGCAACGGCAGAAACCATTTTTATTTCTTTGATATTCGTGACATTTTGTGAGCGAACAGAATGTCCTCTTCTTCCTCTCGCCAAAAATGGTAACTCCACAAATATGTTTACGATGCCGTACTAGTATGCTGTTTCTACGCATCTTAAAAGCATGACCTGTCTGGTAATATAGTAAAATCCATTCTTCGGCCGGCCGAAAGCTACAATTCTAAATTATAGTTTCGGTTCTGCAATTAATTGACAGAGTGGGCATTTTAATCTATTAGTTGCACGGGCATTACTGGGCCGGCGGACCGGCAGAAACACACGACCGGCGTATATGTGTATCCGTGTGTGTTGGGGGGCGTGTTTGTGCACATCTAACATATGTATGGGGAGGACAAAAGACATAAAATATTCTAATCCGCAAAAACAGACCCTGACAGAAAATGTCTGGGATCCACCGATGTAATGTAAAGCAGAGAGAGGCAGCGTTTCATATTAAGCATATTTTGATTAATCGTAAAAAAAACAGTCCTGTACAAACACCTATGTTTTGTGATGGTACTCAGAAGCTCCAGCGTCAGTAAACAAGATACGGCTTTACTCGACTGTTCAGGCGAAAACCACGCACATAAACTCATCTGCTCTCGGGCTCTTCTTCGTCTACCTAAGCCAGGTATTTTTTCAGCCCTTTACTATTAGAGTGCCATCTATTGGCACAACTACATCATAACAACCTAAATATCCTGCATTAAAATAATAAAAAAAAACTTTGGAAAAATCCTCAAAGCCACACAGCTATCAACAGCCATTTTAAGCAAACTGCAAAAAGACTTTTATTCAGAAGTAATAAAAAATGGTATTTTCAAGCAAGAGCAAAAAAGAAAGTTGTACTTCCTCCCGCCCAGGAAAATGTATTTATACTGCTGTATGTTTTATTACTAATATTCTCAAAAACCCTACTCATCCGCCTATCTTCCAGCTGCTCCTCTCGATCAGAATTGTGGGAGGGCCAAAAGTCTGCTAGAGGCAGCATATATGTAGAAGGCAGTCAGGGTATGCCAGTCCATCACCAGCCACACACACACACAAACAGACAGACAGACAGAGTAGTGCATTTATAACAATGTGGGGTCATTTCATTCACTTCTGTGGGCCTAACCCTAATTCTAACTTTGTCAACCCCAATCCTTACCCAGCTATATCTTTAACCATAAGCAACCCAACAAATTTAAAATAGAAGACTTTTGGGTATTTACATTTCTTTTTATTTTTGACTGTAAAAAGTAACAGGTTTTCATTTTTTCAGGGCATGTTGTGTTCCTACAATGTGGTGATAAAAATGTACACACACAAATATACAAACACAGAAGTGGTCTGAGACTGTGGGTTAGGAGTCTATACCTGTGTGGAAGGTTGTTGTTTCAAATCCCATGACTGGCAGAGTGATCCTATCACTGTTGCAACCTTAAACAAGGCCCTAATAACACCGGTTAAATGACTGACCTTGCCTGAACCTAATTATATATGCGTGTCTCACAAGACAGTAAGATGGGATATTCCTATGTGTAACTGTACTTGTACAAATGGCAACGATTAGTATCACCAGTCTTACACAGAGGATAATTTAGACATGCCAAATAAAGTGCATGTCTTTGGGCTGTGGAAGGAACCACACACACAACATGGGGAGTCTACATAATCTCACAAAGAGAAGAGGCACAATTTAAACTCTCAACCCTGGAAACAACTGTGCTACTTACTGAACCACTATGCTGATGATTTCTCCTCATATTTATTTTGCAATATTGTGATAGAATAATTTATCATGATGCATGCTTTATAAGCAGTCCTTTGGTTTAGATTGTATTTAAATTTTGTCATGGTCTGTCTTTCAAACTGCTTAGCCATTGGCTGCCGCCACAAAATTAGCAACAGTGAAGCAAACTATGGCACAATTGACAGGATCGGGTGAGCAGAACCCCCTAATTAATTAATGCTGTATTCCAGTACCTTCAGTTTGTTGAGATGTGACAACACGTTCTCGATCAGTATACCAACTTGCTAAAAGAGAGTTCAGGTAAACCGACTGAACATTTTCACTCTTAGTTCAAGAAAACATAAAAGTACAAATTTCTGGGTACATCCACCCAGAGAAATGAGATCATTTTTTTCTTTTTACAGTAAAAAAGAGCAACATGACATGGCCTCACAAATGCCAAAGTGTATGTTTTGACCGATGCATACCTGATTTTCAAGTATGAATAATAAATTAAACATAGGCCCTAGAAAAACTTTGGGCATTTCAAAGGACACAGCTTTGTGTACTTTTTTAAGAGACTGAATCCAACATGTTGAAAATGATTTTATTATTTTTCAAATAGCCTGCAATTGTAAAAAATGAAGAATGATTTACCTACATTTTTCAAAAGTAATGTTACTACCATCGTGCAGAGTTGTGATTAATCTGAACTCTATGACACATCTGATCCCTTCTTAAACATGGTGATACATACTCCTCTCTGCATTCTCAGGCGACACTCTCAGACACCCAAGTCTGATTATTTCCAAAGCTGAGGTCCTCACAGTGGGAGTCGCTCTCATTGAATACAATTTCACTTCAGCTCCACATTAGTGCCAATCCACTGTGTAATGTTCCAAACAGGAATCTTAATACCAGCATTCTGGCTTTTATTTTCACCACAACCATGCATTGTGTTCCGCTTTTAACGGTCATTGGTCATATGTTGGTCATGTGACATCTGTCAACAGCCCATTGCTAAAGGCTGTTCACCAACAAAAGTGAATATGAGATCAGTCAATAGACAGCAAATATTTTGTACAGACAACTAAATTAACCTCTGGACAATAAATGGGGTACATAAAGCAGACAATGTTTAGAAGGGGGTCATCTTAGTTCACTCGATTATCTCCGTTCCCTAGGCCACCTTGAAGGTCTACAACACTATATTGGGTCAACACACATTAATGTCGACTAACAGAGTATACATTTTAGATACTTCTGTACTCCACTTTTATACAGTGACTTGTTAAAATGCCTATCTTCTCCCTGTTGATGAAGAAGTGAGCGGTACCTCCCTGGAGCAAGTTGTTAAAATGCCTATCTTCTCCCTGTTGATGAAGAAGTGAGCGGTACCTCCCTGGAGCAAGTGCTCATGGGAATCATTTATCCAATATTCGCATCTCCCTTTACTTGTAGGTGTTCCCAGTCAAGGAGATGACACATTTCAGATTAAGCTGTGGTCTACACTCGAGGAAGAAAGCATGTCAGCTGACCACCAGACTCAGATGGCTCTTGGCTTGCTTGTTGGTCTCAAGTGGAGAGATGTGGATCAAACAAAGATGATGGGTGTCATGACGGCTCCTCTTTGTTCCCACCATAAAGTGCATCATTTATAGCTGTACCTCTTGAGCTCAATGCAGTTATCACGTTTGAGGAGATAACAGCAGCAGGATTGTCATGAGTGTGGTTTCTTCAAAACGTACCGTTCCTTTACCCAAGTATCATCTCTAGACTGTTCTTCTGCATCCACCAGCACATCTTGCCAGGAACGCCATTGCAGACTGACATTATCCACACAACAGAACAGCTTTTGGGTCTTCAGTCAGAAGCAGAACAGACTGCAAAACCGAACCGAAGCTCAAAACTGTGGATGGTATGTTTCTGTTAGCAGTGTTGCCCAGGCATGAGCATCAAGTGGAGAAATGTTTTTTTTTAATGTTACATCTATCCTTTTTCCATAACCGTTGCTCCAATACAGGGTTACAGAGAGCCTTTGACTGTTCCCAGGAAACAAAAGGATGCCAAGCCAACACAGGATGCAACACAGAATGGACCCAGATTCCATTCGATAAAAACTGCCTCCCCGGGGCTTGTATTGACCCCCCCCAGTTCTCCTGTGTGTGTTAGTGCTCACACTCCACCACAAAATTTCAGGCATGCAAAACACTCTAAACCATACAATCCACCACAGTTTATGTACTGTAATACATAACGGTTGTCACCTTCAAAGCCATGTCAAGATAAAATGTAATACACAAAGACTACACTGAACCGTATGGTCACATGAAAACTACTGTACCAAGGAATCAGAACTTCATGCAAATGATTCAACATGGTGTGAAAAACCAAAGATGTCTACTCTAGAAATGTAATGTGTTATTCTGATTCAATTATGTTACTTAACAGGAACCCCCTCTAATTTAGCATGTTCTTAAAACCCTTCAAGTGTGTTTTTTTTATATTACATGAGGATTTATGAAGTGATTGACCACTTCACACACTCAAGGTGGTTAAATTCCTTAGTTTATACTGATGCAGAACCAAGTTATTAATATGTAAATAACCATCCCACGGTGTCTCAGCACCACTGAACTTGAAGTGCATCTCAGTTTGCTGAGAACCCAAACCCTGAAGAGTTTTTAATCACAAACAGTAGCCAACCCGCAGTCAGCTGTGAGTGTCCTATTTATACCAAGACTTTCTATACAGAACGTCCTGGTGTAAATGTTAGAAGAATGATACTAATATTTATCATAAATGAAGTGCATGCTTGCTACACATTAATGATGAAGTTCGGCGACCTGCACGGCTGCTTTAGCTGGATTGTCATCTTACCTACTGAGACACAGCAGCATGAGTGTACACTCTAGACCTAATCAGCTTCTGGGTGGTTAACAGACTAGCAGCATAGCAGCGCCCCTCTGAGGCGTACAGGAATCCTATGTTTGTAGGTGACGTTCGCGAGGCTCTTGCACCCGCTTCAACTAGCGTGAAGGAAGGCCAGGCGAATGCAGATGGCACTCCGAATGCCATGTTCCTGCCACTAACAGCTTCCCACTTCCTTGCCCTCCACAAGATAGCCACGCACACAGTTTTGGAGCTCGGTCGCCATTTTCTGTCGAATCGCTGACCCCGATACGATACTGAGACGGACCACGGCAGACATTGAGGACCTGCGTCATCATGCTGTTTTCCAAGCTGTGTTCAGACACTATAAAGACACAAAGAAACTCGGGCCAGAAAGCCTCCTTGCTGTCCTTAGCGTGTCTGAGTTTCACACACCAATCGGAATGAGTCCAAGCCACTCCCAGCACTAGCGGATAGCATCAGGGTTCAGAGCTATCTCAGTGGGGGCTTCATTTCCCTCAGCGCCGCAGTATGGTTGAATCCCAAGCTGATCCCACCCAGTCCCCTCCATGCTCCTCTCACTGGTGCCAAATCAGCTCTCCTGGAGGACTGTAGGTCCCGCCCCAGGAGTCCAGCTGCCGGTGGAGCATGCTTTATAGGGTGGGGGAACTGTAGAGCATCCAGGAGGTCTTTGTACTGGATCTCAGGCCTGATCATCCTCAGACACACCTGGCGGGTTGCATTGTCTAGGCCTGGTCGCAGCTCGTACCCGAGAATCTTCACCATCCCACTCTGGAAAGGCCGGATTGTCTTGTCCTGGATTCGACTGGCCTCCACCGGCCGCCCGCCGTCTCGCAGGCAGATCCGTGCCATCACCTCCCGCCGCGTCCTCAAGAGAGCCACCTCCATATCCATCTGGGCCTTGCCAAAGTGCTCCACCGCCTCCCAGAAGGTGCGGTTGAAGGACACATAGAGGTGCCAGTCAAGTGCATTCCACTCCCGGAGTCTCTGCTTCTGCTCCTCTGTCAGGGCCCACTTCTCGCCAAGGATCCACTGGAGCGGTCCCTGCCTCCGGGCATTCAGGCTGAAGGAGACAACCGCATCCAACGGCCAGCAGAGGGCATGCCGCAAGAGTACCATAGACTCGTCAAAGTACTCAGAAATTAGTATGAGCCTGAAGGACCTGCGTATTTCTGCCTCACCTCTCCTGGCTATGGCAAGGGAATAGTTTGCATTATGGTTCAAGCCAAAGTCAAACCACATGAGGTTCCGGGCATAGTGGTTGTTACGTATTCGAGGGTCATAGTATCGCCATGGGTCAGAGATGAAGTCCGCAAGCCCCTTTGATTGCTTGAACGCGGGGGCCACTGATTTGAAATAGGCATAAGATGACTCCGCCAGGGCCACCGGGTCACGGACGATGGAGAAGTAGAATGTGTCCGCTGGCATCACTCTCTCAACCTATGGTTATTTATTTTAAAATCGGTTCAGAAAGAGGACAGAGAGAAAGGTAAGAGCAATGAATAGATAAAGGGCCATGAAGAGTAACATTCAATAACATAATGCCAAAAATAACAGCCGTAAATCAATAAACGCCAGAAATAGTCATGGTTCTCTGTTGTTCACTTTAAGTATTTCTACAGACTTTCTACTCAGTACTGGCAGCTATACCTCCACTTTGTTGAAGCGCATGTGATTCCCCATGATGCTGAACTCCACAACACGTGGTCCTTGGTAACCTTTAACTCTGTGGGCATTGAAGTGCAGAGGGTAACCGAACTGGTAACCCATAGGCAAGGCGAAGCGGAGTCCCCTTTCCTCGCCGAAGCGGTAAAGCACATTGAGTACCGTACTGCTGGCCGTCTTGTGGGTCTTCAAAAACATGATGTGGGTGTGTGCCTGGCAGGAGCCGAGGGGGGGCGCCAGAGAGTCAACTGACGGGAGAGAGGAGAGTGATGGGGGCCTCTCCGGCAAGCTACCGGGGGGGGGGGGGATAGAGAAAGAGAAAAATAACGACAAGGAAAATCCACGTGTGGCACTACCGATGACGCGAGACAGTACACAGATACATTTACATTAATTTGAAAAGGCCCAGAGATTTAAAGAACAATGATAAGTTTTTTCAATAGAGGCTTGTTAGTCACGCTTCCTTCTTGACCTACCCTGCTATCTGGAAAATGAAGTTTGAACAAAGGAGACAGTATCTACCTGCACTGTGCATTGACACCCGAACCCAGTGGAACGTCATCCTCGGGCACATTATGGAAAGTGGGACAGAGGATCTAGCAGTGGTCAGGAATGGATACACAGGAAGAGACAAGCACATTCGAAAAGACCCCAGGGAGAGGCAAGTTAGGGCGTTGCTGACCTTTTACTGAAGATGATACCCAGGAGCTGCCCAGTAAAAGCGGCAGCAACGAACAGGAGGAGGCCTTTCCACAGCAGTCCTAGCCGATGGCATTTGAACCTCCACATCCTCCTGGACAAACAGGAGTGGCAGGGACAAGGTTAAAAACCGACCTCATCAAATATGCATTACCCCTCCCCCCATCCATGCGTCAATGAAATGCTCAGGAACAAAAAAAACTCACTAATGCTGCAAAAATAATGCACATCTTGTACAATTAAACATAGTCAATGTACCCATTTCATTTTTGTCACATAAACATATTAACACTGTGATCAACTGATGAAGTATTAAATAGGCACTTTAGCACAGCTTTATCTTGCTATTCTAATAGTCAGACTGAGTGGCATCTTTACGTTTCATTGTTTGGGGCTTGTGACCACAAATCTTTTCAGTTGTACCGTGAATGATTTTTTTGGTTTCAAAAAGTGAACATAGTGCTGGCCAGTATCTATCAGATTATGCTTCAGAACCTTAGATCAAACTCTAGTTCTTCTGGGTAAGTAAAACACTGCACACATACTCGATGCAGATATGTTTTTTGATTTTTCTGCATCAGCTTTGCCCGAGAGACACACCCCAGCTGAATCTGAAACTCCCCTGTCAACTGACTGGTTTATAGCCAGAAAACATTTCCAACACAGCTTTTTCGTGACAAAATTGAAAAACTGAAAGACTGAGACTAACACCAAATCTTTAGTTTGCATTATGCTGAAGTTCATCTTCATCCAGTTACAATACGTTTGATTAACAACATTATTTGTCTGTCCGCTGTTTTACCTCAGGATGAGGTTAAACAAACTAAGACAAACTATCTCACCCATTGACCCAAAACCCACTGTTAGGTAGCATTAGCCATTTGGTATATCCAACAATGTTAAAGCATTGGCTTGTCTGTTCATGCTTGGATTATTATGTCACTTTTTTTGGCCTTCAGCATTAGGGAAAAGTATATCGTATATGTAATTTTAGTGTTTGTATGATAGCAAACTAAAACTGCTTACGGTTGGTGTTGTAGGGTTTTCTCCCACCTGATTATGGGTGTCACCTCTTTTTTAAATTAAAAAAAATATATACAGTATAAGTAATAAATTTTGGGATGAATATTTGTTGTTGCTACGCTACAGAGTTTTTTGGGTTTTTTTTTACTTAGGCTCGCCGTTGAACACTAAGCAGGACTCTCAGATGTGTTCCAGATGAAATGAAGACCATCATGTCAGCTGCTTAATTAATACCCTTAGGTTATGAAAATATCCATTCTGAAGTATGATGTAATATGTAATGCTATGCAAATACATCAATGTTCTATGTCGCCTTTTTGGTTTGTCATGTTGGACAAGCTGACTACCGATAAACATGTTCTCTTTTTGCAAAAGAGATTACACGGTAACTCCTCAGTCTGTCCAACTAATATAATGTTATTTCATTCATTCATTTCATGATGTTACCTTCACTTTTCCTGAGCTACATGTGCAATCATTTACAAACACAGAAATCACCTATATTTTCCTTTGTATCTCAGTAGTTTTTTAAGCTAGAATTTTGCTTTAAGAACCTCATTGTACTTCTGAATTATGGCTTTCAAGTTTAGTTAGCTTGTGTCTATATGCTACTAATGGGATTTGTAATCTTTTGACAATTCATAAAACTAACTCCACAGCCCCCCCGTCAGAATTTATGTTGACAAATGAATAAAGACATAATGATAAAGCAAGTCATTAAACAATCTGAATTTTCCAGATTCTCATGTTAAAGTGCGTTGATTAATTCACCATATCAAACTTAATAACATTAACATCAACTGTCAGTTGACATTATTGATATTTATACATTGACATATAGTCGAAGCCCAGGTGTGGGTTTAGTGAATGAGCGTTTCCCAGTGTCTCAACATATCACACAATGATGAGAACAAGCTGTTTTTGTAATGCACATCAAGATCTTACACTAGAATAGGACTATGACAACAAAAATAATTTCAACCATGACAAAGTAACTGCAATGAAGTCTACGTTGATTGTAATTGTGAAACTGTATAACACATTGGAACGGTGAAATGTCCAGAATATACTATTACCATTACATGTTATCTTGATGCTTTAATAATGAATTTATGAATTAATGAACTTAGAGGAAATTACAAGTTCTGATGAGCATTTCCCAGCAGAGCTAGAGTGAGGGGGATCAGTGGAAAAAGGTAGTGTGTGTGTATGTGTGTGTGTGTGT
>JAACJT020000002.1:8061904-8082970 GCA_009936485.2 Gymnarchus niloticus | reverse complement strand
GAGGGGGGGGGGGGGGGGGGGGGGGGGGGGGGGGTATGGTCCAATTGGGTCAGAACCAGGCTGAGGCTGGATTTGATCCCCACACTGGCAGCTTCTTGGCCCATGACTGGAGATAAAACAGGACTGCACTGCGAAGGGGCGGCTCCCCTCAGAGGGAACGCTTTGAGTACTCCAGCAAATGTGGGGGTGCATTCACACAGGAAGCCCCTCCATGACGACGCGAGTCCCGTCTCATGGGACATGTATGCCGCATCTGTGACACCGACGCGACACGGAAGCGAAATGCCACGACGCCTCCATAACCGTCTTGAAAGCCCCACACCGGCGTGTGTCCGAGGTGCATTGTCTTCGTGACGCACCCCGCTTCGCTGAAAAGAGCGCACACGCATCGGTCGCTGATGGGAGAACGGCAGGCCACTCAGAGTCATGGTAACGAGCACGGAGTGGACGGAGCGCCCTGTCACGGTTCCTGTTCAGGGTCAAGGATGAACATGCCTGCAAATCATAGTCATGTAAACATACACCTTACGCCACGGTGGTTTATATTGCGCGATGAAACGATAATATCACAGTTCTAACAACGAAAAAAAAAAGGAAGAAAAAAAGAGAAACATTTCTATAAAAAATAGGGAGTCCATATAAGAAAGGCTACAAAAAACTGAACTGGACCTCTGGTTTTAGCATACAGCAAAAGGCACCACAATATTGTTCTATTTCATTTAAGACAAAAATTGGCACGTCTTGTTCTTTATGCTGTAAATCAAAATTTACATATAAATAGTTTCCCCTATAAAAATGTCTTTGCAGTTAGCTAGTAGACAACTTTTGCTAAAATGAAAATAAATATTTCATTTGTTTGAATATTTGTCTGTTATATAAAATAAAAATATTTCTTATAGGTGCAGGTCTATAGTCTACTTTGATTGATGGGCTGCCTCTTAAAGGGGCACGCTGTCCTGCTTGGACCGGCCGTGTGTCAGTCTGCTTGGTGCGCCCCCCCGCGCACTCTGACGAGTCCGACTGTCCGCCGGCGTATAAATGCCAGACGGCTCCATGTTCATGTTCTGCATACTGAGGAAAGGAGTGCTCTCGCCATCCTCCTCCTCCGACTCGCTGTCCGACAGGCAGCTCCGTGAGCCGCAGTCCCGCACCGACTGCGAGGCGTGCCCGTTGAGCCTGGACCTCCTCCAGCGCCTGCCACCAGAGCCGCTTCTCTTTGGTTGCTCCCTCGAGGAGAGGTACTCCTCGTCGTCATCTGCCAGTCGGTAAGGGCTGGAGGGCAGGCTACCGGTACTGTCGTTCAGGTAGGTGCGGTGATGCTGCCGGTAAGGCTCGTGTGGCCAGGCGTCCTGCAGGGGGACCTGGTAACGACGGAGCAGAGGCTGGCCGTCCTCCGGCTGGTAGGAAGCGTGGGCAGCAGGTGGGAGAGACAGGGCGTGGCTGGCATTGGGGGAGGTGATCTGGAAGGTAGGCACCTGTGGGGGCAGTGAGTAATGGAAGTCCACGGGCGAGAGGCGTGCCGGCGTTGTCAACGCCGACACGTACCTGTGGGATGGGGGGGGGGAGGGGGGGATCACGCAAAAGAAAAAAGAACAGCCACAATTCAGTATCACCCACCCCCCTGTCAGGCAGAACAAAAAACCCCTGGGGTCCACAGAGTCCATGAGCCCACCAAGACTGACACACTCATGAGGGCAGGAGTGAAGGTGTCGGGGGTTGAGCGTCAGGCTAGGGGGTGCCCCGTCCCAACCTACGCAGGCACCAACTACTGTGTGAAGTGTGTGTTCTTCTGAGAGTTATGTGTTCTGCTGTATGTAGAATGTTTTATATCATGTGTCACATTTGTTCTACTGTGTGTCGTGTATGTTCTGCTGTGTGTCATAAATTCTGCTGTGTAGCACATGTTGTACTGTGTGTCGTGTGTATTCTGCTGTGTCATAAATTCTGCTGTGTAGCACATGTTGTACTGTGTGTCGTGTGTATTCTGCTGTGTGTCATAAATTCTGCTGTGTAGCACATGTTGTACTGTGTGTCGTGTGTATTCTGTTGTGTCAAGTGTTTTGCTGCGTGTTCTGTTGTCTGTAGTGCATGTTCTTCTGTGCATTGTGTGTTGTGCTGTATGTCAGTTTTTGCGGTGCTTATCGTGTGTTCTGCTGTGTTACATGTTCTACTGTGTGTTGTCTGCCGTGTGTAGCATGTGCTCTGCAATGTGTCGTCCTGCCATGTGCCTCGGGTATTTTACCCCACATGTTTTATGGCACTGAGCGAATATGGATGTGTACATTAAAGCAAGGCATCTGAAAGGTGCTACAGCAAAGTCTTCTACAAAACTGCTAACCAGCGGTAATCTACTTCATTAATGATTACTTAATCTTTGGCTTGAATTCATTTCTGTACACCCCTCACTATTTTCTCTTTTCACGATCGTAAAATTTGAAATTATCATACTCCTTCGGAATAGATTAATTAAATGACTTAGTCCAGTTTTACTTTAAGTCAGTGGGTTTTCTCCTGGCTGATTCGAATCCCCACCGCTGCCTCAGCATTGCAACGAGATGCTGAGTAAATATGTTGCTGCACGTCAACATCCTGTCCAAGCTGCGCAAAGCGGTCTGCACTCGGACCAGACAAATTCACCAGTAGGAGGAAACGGCACTGAAATATCTGATGGAGACAACAGGCCGATTGGTCCTGGGATTTGGAAGTGGAGCACGGTGAAAAATCTAACAGCTTAAGCAGACTCTGCAAGGAGCGTAAGCAGCTGGCTGCACCCTCTGCGCATCGCTGCCGCCCACCTGCATTTTCACTGTAAGTAACGTGTTTGCTGGTGCACCTTTCAGTCCACTGCCTGGGGGGAGGGAGGGGGGCACTCTGCAAGGAGGCCGCTTTAACGTACACACCGGGACACGCACAGTGCCATAGCCAAGGGGGCGGGCATCCCACCTGTCACTGTGTGGAGAGTCCCCCAGCGAGTCGAAGGAGTCCCTGTACTGCGTGGTGGGGTGCGGGGGCTCAGTAATGCCACAGTGTGCTGCACGCCTGGCCCGCGCCTCCATGCACGCAGGACTGTTGCATTTACTGGTCCCCACGGAGGACGAGGCCATGCCCGAGTGGGGGCCCGAGAAGGCGCTGCCCGTCCTGTCCAAACTCCATGCGTGTCCCTCGTGTCTGTGCGAGGAAAGCAAGACCACCATGACACATATGCTCACACACACAGCCAGTGTCAAAAGACTCAGAAGCCGGAACGCACGCCGCTCTCTGGCGGTTCTCCTACGTCCCGGAAGGTCTCGACTCAGGTATTCAAACATCCATCATGCTAAATCTCATCAAGTATCATCCTGAGTCAAACTTGGAGGAGCGATTTTCATTTTGTGATAAATGATACCACTCCCTGTGAAACTGGAGAGTTAAAACACTGTAAAACCACCAGGGATGTGCTTGGATGCTAGGTGACTAACAAAATCGGTGCCGACTTTGGAAAGGCGTTCCTTGGAAAGTACCGGAATCGTGAACAATCAGCAGGTATGCAGGCTCGGCTCCTGATGCGAGGAGCGTCAGCTAACAGCACCAGAGGGTAATGACTGGTCAGGGTGTAAACCAGCCAAGGCAGCACCATAAAAAAGGGCAATTATGAAAAATATTCCAAATGGGGTGCTTTGAAGAGAATGCAGCTGTATTCAAGACAGAAGGAGCCAAGTGCACGGTGTTTCCATAATGTGATTGTGTATCTTCAGCAGATTATGTGATTATGTAGCATTTTTGCTGCTTTCTCAGCACTGCACGGTTACACGGAACTCTCGCAAATCCCTGCGCCTTCGCTTTTCCTCCCTACTTTTGTCTGGGCTGGAATAATGGGCTGCTCTGCCTTCACAGCTGTAGGGATACAGTAAGGTACCATCTTTACTGAGACGCAGTGAACAGCAGACATGAATGAGGTGAGAAAGCTTATTTATAAAACCCCTGCAGCACAACAGGACTGTATTGTGCCGTATTAAAACCTCAAGAAAGGTGAATCCATTTTCTGTATCTCATGATATTATTATCCAGCAGGAGAACAAAAAAAAAAGATTATTCCAAATTTTCTTTAAGTCGTGATCTTTTTTTGTCACGCCGCCTGTGTTTTTACCTTCCCAAAAGCTACTGAGTAGACTGAAACTTAATGCTTGAAATAAACGTTGTGTTTGGCCGCCTGCTCCTCAGGATCTGGGTGGCCACCAACAGTGTGAGCTGAGCGACCACCGTGGCCAGCGGTTACCGTGGCATCGGGCAGTGGTGCCAGCAACAGCACATCTTAGCCTGCCGCTGCCAGATGGGCAGGGGCTTATGTATGATCAAGGTGGGGTCACCGCACTGGCCAAACAAATTTACAATAACACGTGTCGTTTTTATTGTGTGGCCATGCAGGTCTTTGTACCGGACGTGTGGTTGTTCTTCCCCATGCCAGGATGCCCCCAGGAGTCTGAGCAGATGGGGTTACCTCTGACTGGAGGAGTGTGTAGCAGTTGAGGAATGGTGGGACCTGGAAGATGCTCGGCTGCCGGAGAAAGACGTCTCTGCCGTGTGTCGGATCACGCGCTCTGTTGTCGGAACATTCTTTGATATGTACTGCAATGGAGAGAGCTGCACAGTGAGACATTCCAACAGAGCCAAGAGCGCTGGGAGGGTGGGTCTGGATGTTTTAAGGCTGCGGGCAGGGCGGGTGTCCTTGCTGAGGATTACAAGTACTCAATAAACCGTAACCACCGGCAATTTGGCTACACTCAGATCATTATGAGTCACACCCCCTTGCGATCACAATTTTCACAAACAGGATGGTATGTTCAGCCTTTAACTAGCTCAAAAATCCACGTGTCACTACAAAAGCACAAAAGTGGGTGCGACTTGCAGACATTAACTTGTGAGTGCAGTTAAGTCACGTATTATTTAAGCGGCTGCACAATGGCAGCAGTATTGAGACACTGCAGCTAGCTGTCCGTCTTTTCATAATATGTTTGTCGGCATTTTGGTGCCGTGCACTTTGCATTACAGGTGCAAAGCTGTTGAATAACTATGGCCAGAAGGCTTTATTAAGGAAAGTCAGACATGGATCTTCACAGAGCGGGAACTGTCTCATGTCAGTATCACAGTGCCGCACCCTGACCAGCGGCGAGACACCAGCAAACTGATCTCCTTTGCTCAAGTCACTCTGCAAGATGTCTCCTTTCCTCTTCCAGTGACAGTCATATTATAGTGATTTTTTATATTTTTGGATTGTTGCTTAAACCGTTGCTGTAATCCAGTCGTAAAATTTAACCTATTTAAACAGCTGGATTTCGTTCACCAGAAAAGTTCATTAGGTACCTCTTGCTAGGGTGCTATATAACAAGAGAGGAAAACTGACAACCACCAGATTACGAGTTTAGACAAAAATACGTCAAGTATCATAACCTAGAATACACAGAAAAACTGCATGATATCAAATACGGATTAACAAACTGTCCTTCAAGTTTGGAGATGTAAACTACATTGCCCATAGAGATGACAACTCACATCTACCATGGGGATCTCCTCAGGGCCTCGTCCAGGGTGATTGGGCCCGTTGGCCAGATTACGGTTCGGGTGATCCACGCACATATTTTGCCGTAGGTGGTTGTGCATTTTCTTCCGCTGTTTCCTGGAGGGGACACTGTAGGTCAACTCCAACGATGGCTATCATGCTACGAGGCCATCGTTGGCGTTGTTTTCCCACCCACCTCCCAAGACATGTGGATTGAATAAGTTTATTTTACTGCAGACATAACCCTATACTGCAAAATGCACGTTACATCACTTTGATTCCCTGTGTTGGATTGCGGGGTGATGTCCAAGACCAGTAAAACTACATTTCAGAAATGCTGAGACCTTTCAGGGTCTGACTCTATGCCTCGAAGACATCGGCTATTGTAATGCTACATGGACTCAGATCAGGTCCTGCCCCCACATGCCACCTACTTGGTCTTGCAGTAGGCGACCACGCAGACAATGCCCACCACCAACATGGTCACACAGATGCCGGTGATCGTCAGGACCCTCTTCTGGTAGAGCTCCTCCGCCTCTGTGGGCAGCGACACACAGCAACCATGTTGTCAGTGCCATGACATGGGCACCTTGGCGGAGAACCCCCCTCCCGTACAGTGGTACGAATGACCTTGTGCGGGATAACCAGCTTTGTTGAGTGACCCCCCAGTTCTCTTCATTAGCCAATAGCATGCTCACCTCTACTCATTCATGCTGACACATTTTCCTATGGCTAGTGATACTGATTGTACTTGATACAGCTGGACATGTTTACTGAACCAAGGTCATGGGTACAGTGACAGCATCACTCCAGGCCCTCGGATTAGCACGGCAACGGTGGTCGGGCCACTCGAGGATATCAGATTAGCTTGGGAACAGAAGTAGGGTCGCTCCGGGACATCAGATCAGCATGGGAACGGTGGTATGGCCACTCCGGGACATCAGATCAGCACAGGAACGGTGGTAGGGTCGCTCCAGGACATCAGATTAGTTCGGGAACAGCAGTAGGATCATTCCGGGACATCAGATCAGCATGGGAATGGTGGTAGGGTTGCTCTGGGACATCAGATCCGCACAGGAATAATAGTAGGGCCACTACCGAACATCAGATCAGCACGGGAACGGTGGTACGGCAGCTCCAAGACATCAGATTAACTTGGGAACAGCAGTAGGGTCGTTCCAGGACATCAGATCAGCACGGGAACGGTGGTACGGCAGCTCCAAGACATCAGATTAGCTTGGGAACAGCAGTAGGGTTGTTCCAGGACATCAGATCAGCAAGGGAACGGCGGTAGGGTCACTTTGGGACATCTGGTCAGTAGCCTCATAAGTACCTCAGTCTCTACACCAATGGCTGACTTAAGTGACCATGCCATCCCAAACCTGTCACGTCGCTCAACACTACAGACCTTACCACACCTTCAGCCCCACCTCAAATCCAGGCAACCCTTGTCTTTACTGTCTAAGCACTGTCGTAATTCCCACCTCTCCTACGGGTGGGACATGTCTCGAGCAACAGGACTGTGGGGTCAGACGCCAACAATTTCGGGAACACTCCTGATTCGTAAGCTGACATGCTGAGAATACATGGAGGGAATCACAGCTGGGAGAGAACAGGTGGACTCGAATATGAAACTTCCTGCAGCATGCAGGCTTCTGGAGCTCCATGCACTGCTGCTGCCTAAGGACACAGAGCCAGGAGGCCCCAGTTATCAGCACATACATTACTTTATGGCTGTCCTTCATGAGTCAGCATGTGTGGGAGCTGAGAGACAATTAACCTTCCGTTGTGCAATGTAGGAACAGCCATGTCAGTGTTGTAGTTGGCTCTGTGGGTTAACTGGCTGTTTTGGTGTTTGGAAGGCTGCTGGTTAAAATCACATGATGGGCAGAGTGCTCATGTCAGTGCTGGGCTCATGAGCAAGACCCTTTACCCTGTAAACTGCTCCCGAAGCACTGGATAAATGTCTCACCCCAAGCTTGGCGTTCACCTTTATATAACTGCGTGTCTCATAGGATCGTAGGAGAGACAGATGAGCTATGTACTAACCAACAAATTCCTATACACGTTTAAGAATAGCAAACAAAAATATTACTGCCATTAACACAAAGGGGAGGCGCATTATAAGTTCATGTTACTTGACTTGTCCTCTATTTCACACATAATTTCATAAAAAGGCAATTGTAGCACCCATTAGAAGGCTGTTTCTGTAGATAGTAATTCTATTTAACCTAAAATATTCACATGGCAATCATGTTTGTCCAACCCAGTATGACTGATAATGAATTGCCTCAATTTTTATTTCTTTAGCATGGAAGAATTTTCAAATCTGTGGCAGAAATATTAAAGAGCATAATATTTCATTGTATAATGTCGGTGCTTAATCTCAGATGTTAATCATGTTATAAAAATGTGACATGATAACAGCTATAGATGACCACCGAGAGCCCAGGGTGCTGTCTGGAAATGAATTGTGGCCAGGATTGTGAAAGGACCGTCACTGCTTAAGACCACACTTCTGAGGACGTCTGTAAACTTCACCTCTGGGAATACGCTATCCTAGCTTTATGAAGAGATTATAGCACAATATGTCAACTCAGGTGAGCTGGTTTACCCTGATACATTGGCTAATGTACCACTGCACATGGGAGGGGAAGCATTGCAGCAACATTTTTAACTCATGCACACACGAAAACGATATTTAAATTTTAGAGTTTTTTTCATTTTGAAAATTGTCCTGTGATGATCAGGTGCTTTTTAGGGAGCCCAAGGATGAGGTGTTGCCAGGAGATATACCCTTAGGGTCTCATTATAAAGAGGGACAGAATTATGAGCCTGCTAATTAGCTCTGTCAATGGGGGGGCGTGGCCCAGCAGAAAGGCAGCTGCAGGGGGGTGGGGTAACGGGAAGTGATGCCAGCAGGAGACTGTGGGACGCTGCCATTATGTTAGTGTCTCAGCGCTTCTGGGCAAAATAGAGGCACCCCACTGTACATCAGCCTCCTGGGACAGCCCTCCTGCCAAAGCACTGACAGCATCACAGGACTTTCTCAAGGTCATGGGGGTCCAAACAGCTAGGAACAACCAAATGAGGGTCACACATATCTAAAAAGAAATAGAAATAAATTTTGCATGTTTAATAATATAAATGCGGGTAAAATAGCAAATATTAACTGTGGTGATAATTTCGGTAAAAACGAAAAAGCAATCAGTGCAAAGATGGCACAGGCGTGTCGTATTTGTGCATGGTTTGAGTCCTGGTTTGAACCACAGCGATGTCACGAAACATCCTGTGGATGCAGGTTAACCACAGAGGAGAGCGGAATGGGACGTGGAGAGAAGGACGAGAGGGACAAGAAGCGGATGGTGGGAGAGATGAGGAGGAGGAGGAGGGATGGTGATCAGAAAGGAAGAAGTCAGCTGTAAGCCTGACATTGCATGCACTTGTTACAGGAGAAAAACAGTAGGGGGCAGTAAAAGAAGACGAAACCATGAAGCGAACTAGGAAAGATACGGAGGACCTTGGTTAAGGCACAAGGCGAAGGGCTTTCAATCAGCAGCACTCATTTGCTTTTCTTGCCAACGGCCTACGATGAAACCCCCAGATGCTGGTCCATCATGTGCATGAAGGTGTACACGAGGAAAGTGGGCAGCGTCATTAAAGTGTCACCACTGAGTGCCATCGGTGAAGGGACAACACCTGTGAGATACTCATGCACTGATCCTGCACTGGCCAGAAGGAAGGGTAGGTTGTGGCTTCACCATCTTACAAGACAACACAGAGAAGGTCACCGTGCAAATCCAGGCCTGTTTCTTTGTCAGTGTGCAATGGGATTGTATCAATAGCCCACTATGACGTATCTCAGGAAGGACAGCTCTGCCCAAGCAGCAGGGAGTAGCTGAGAGATGGTGACAGGAATATCAGACTTATTTCTGAACTCAAATACCCAGCGTACTCACATGTGTTGAAAGATGATGAAGAGTACGCTGTGGATGGTTCATGAGGTTTTGAGGTGATAGAGGTAACTGCTCCAGCTTTCACTCAGTCCACCACAGACAGCATGAACATGGAACCATCATCCTCCCTGCTTACTATTCCCTGGCATGGAGGACTGGCCTCCTAAATGTACACGCTCCAGATTTAGCAGCTCATGTTGGTAGACAAATATGGTGTTTCTCTGTTTGTTTGTTTCAATTTCCCTTCACCACTCAACCCACCCCCAACCACCAATCCGTAATGGGCTCCAAGCAATTATGAGTGCTGCGGAATAAAGACCCTAAAATCTGACAGCTTTTTTTTCAGCTTTGAAGCAAACAGGGAGAGACTGCTAGTGAAGGAAGCACAGCCATATGAACCGGGTTAGCGAATGGTCAACAGATTAACCAGATTGACAGATCGATCGGCCTCGGCAAATCAGCTTCTCAATGGGAGCGGAGCGTGTGACTTAATGAAATCTAAGCAACTCAAGATTCTCTCTCAAATTGAAATGAACGATTGTTTCCATACCCATAAATTCAATTCCAAGATGCTCTGCCAATGCAGAAAGTTGACGAAAAAAGAAAGGGTGGGGGGAGGAGAAGGAGGAGGAGGAGGAGGAAAAAAAGAAAACAGTTTCAGAAAGCGATCTTCCAGCAGGTAAAAAATATGAGTCATGTGATTAGTGTGAGTATTAATTAGCGTGAGAGTTAATTAGATGTGGGCACAGGTAAAGAGATGCACATCTCAAAGAGCATCACAGACGAAAGCAATCATCCAAAAGCATGCAACACAAGGACAGGTGCATCACTTACTCCTGTATTTACTAGATCTGGTTTCTGGATTAACATTTATAGGGTGGGGGGTGGGGGCGGTAGGGACACAGAACACAGATTAAAAAGCATGTGGTCATTTTCATCACAGAAGCACAGCACTGAAGAATGGAGGGGGCTCTCACAGAAGTGTGGTGTAAACTGCAGACCTGTTAGTATTCAGTACATATATGTATACATGTGCCTTCCTAAGGGTGGCAAGAGCTGGGGCGTGAACTCCAACATTATTGCTGGAGCTGAGATTAGTCCAAAGGTGCTTGTTAAGTCATGGCTGCACACTGGAAACGCATCCCCAAGCATGGAGATTCCTGTCAATCAACACGTTTAGACATCATAACACAACACAGCACATCAGATTTCGTCTGAGCATCTTACCTGATAAGATTTCTTTCTCATAATAATATAACACCCCCAGGAAAATATATTGCTTGCCTACAGTTTGAACTTTTTTCTCTGAATTGTACTGTTGTGCGTTCTATTTGAAGCGGGCTTAAAAAAAATCTGATGCACAAATGGCTTGGCATTGTGTATCACACATTTGGTTGCCATTGACTTTAGATAAGAACATATTTGGGATAAATATTTTCTGTATAGCTGTACGGCTATAATATTAAAATACAATGCACCATAGAGATTCAAAAAAACCATTTGTAAGTGGTTTTATGTATATACAGACCATTGGTAATGTCATGGGTAAAACAAGGAAAATGCGGGAAAGTAAATCTTTATACTAACATTTCTGTTTGGAGTAGGAGTTTGTAAACACAGGAGTAATATGGTTTACTACTAGCTTGTTGTAACTGTGTTTATGCTGCTGATTAAAACAAACTAAAGGCAGATGGGGCAGTTTCAAATTAAATTCCCCGTGAGACTCTGTGGTCAGACTTTAACTGTCCACCTCTAACATGCTGTGCTGCATCAGTGTCACCTGTCACCAAAGGTAGTGCGTGTGGGTTCTTCGTGGTTAAGGTCCTCAGAGGGGAGCTGTTGCAAATGCTGGACAATGCTGGCTACCGTAGGGCTTGTAGGAGGATTTTAAAATTAATGGTTCAGTTCAAACTGTAGCACTACTGCAGCCCACGGCTTTCGTATATTCTAAAACTCAGACTGGGCCTTCACTCAGTGCAATTTGCACTGGGTTAAGGCCTACCACTGGATGAATTTCCCTCAATTAAGTATTATCTATGCGTACATGCATGTATGTATCTATCTATCTGTCCAATCCTGCTAAATCGGTTTATGTCCAATCACCTTTCAGTCTGGGCACTGATTACTTCCTGTTCCTGTAACAGGACCCCTACATGAGCACAGAACACAGGGGAAGGGCCCCACTGTGCTGACAGACTGTGAATTAGCTCCCACAGCTATGATGTGATTTTCTGCGCGGACCACCAGTGGACTGTGAAACAGGGCTCTCGTGTTAAAATATACTGAAAGAAAATACGCCGAAAAAGCAAATCGCCGATAAATGTACACTGCATTTTATGGTAGGGAAGCCGACCAAAAATGTGTTTTTCTGCTCCGTGAACATGTTGGAGCTCTCGAAGGCGGCTAGGACCGCCCAAGTGGAGCTCACGCTGGCAGCTTGCAAGTCAAGCATGGTCTGAAGCACACCCCTGCCGTCGCCATGACAACACACTGCCTGTAGCCAGCCGAGCCTCCAGGGGTATTTCCCCCCACCCCCCAGGCGAAGTGGTGGTGCATCATCCACGTAGGTTCCACAGGGCATATCAGGGGGACAGCAGCCTGGAATTCCTGCCAGGGCACATTGAGGCATCCATGTTGCTGTTCCATTATTTACAGCCCCACATCAAGGGCAATTCTGTGCTCAGGCATCCAGCACAGGCTACTGCTACTTAAGAGTCCCTCACAATCCCTCCACATATTCACCTGGTGAAAATGCCCAAACTAGGCCTTGCTTTTACTCAGTGCCATTTGCATTGGGTTTAAGCCCGACCACCTGCAACCTTTTGACCTCAGGTGCGGTTCCTTAACCACTGTCAGTAGCTGCATGTAATCTGGCATCTATAGGGGATGTTCTATGAGCTCTGCGGGACCAGCCAACTACACTCGCAGTACAATAAATACAACTAAGCTCTAAGACGGGGAGTCTTGTATGAGAGGTCACTGTAGGCTGCTCTTTGGCCTGCTTGAGAAATTGAGGAATAAGTTGTTGGTCAAAGCAGGCTTGGCCACTGGAAAACAGTTCTAAGGCAAAACGGGCTTTTATGTTAGTGCTAACCTCGCTAATGGAACATTGCGAGTTCGGTGGTATTAGCTGAGCTGAGTCATTCTAAGGGCGTGTGCAAAAATAATGCCAAGTGCCTTTTGGGTAGTTTCTTGGCACGGGGCATAAAGGAGATGGATAGAGGACTGAGTACCATCTTGTCCAGGGGGCATGCTTGTTTGTCAAGCAGCTTCACGCCACTTCGACCACTCCAAGTCCCACCCCTGAACCATCCAGCCCTGGATATGACTTTTCACGGCTGACACAGCTGTTTCTCTTTCTAGGGCAATTCGGCTTAATTACCCTGCTCAAGGGTAGAACATAATTTCTACGGCCAGGAATCAAATCAGTAATTCTTTGGTCTGAAGGCCGGTGGCACAGCTGGCCCTTTGGGCCGTGAGGCTTCTCTAATGAAAGCCCGATTAGCGACAGCTCACACGCCGAGACAACACGGCAGCACTGAACCAGCATCTTGTACACGTGTGTTCTGGCCCTCTGCGGTGTGCTCGCCTGTTTAAAATGCCTCTTTTAGAAACAATTTAAAGATGGTTACTGCATTCACCATTCAGAGGTATGCAGCCATAACAGCAGAAAAATCGTCCCAAAAACTGATACAAGGAAACAAGCATGCTGATTTTCCATTCTGGGATAGAGTAATGTGTTCATCCTTATTAGTCAATCCGGGCCCTTTCCGCCGAACATTATTTCAGTTTGATCACTGTTTGTATGACAAATGTCAAAGAACGTTTTTTATTAAGTCACTAGGTACATGTGCTGTGTCATCTTACTGGACAAAGATCAAGGTGCCCCTCTTGCATTCGCAGCTTGGCAGCAGTGGCATTCTGAATGCATTTTGATTAAAGGGACATCCCAATCTGATAATCGGGGGCTGCCTGTGGTCGTCGCATCACCCTTCCGCATCCCGCATGCCCACTGCCAGGACGGTTGAGGTTAAGAGTCATGCACCATGCCTCAGTCTTGCAGTGCTGTTACAGTCATGACAGTAGCCGGCGATGTACCGATTCACAGCCACGGCACAGTTGCCTTGCTTGAGGCCAGCCGTGACAGTGACACTTTATGAGCGCATGCGCCTGTCATGCTCTCTGTAGAATCTGGCCCAGAGTCTGAACTTGCAGTAAACGTGTATATCTGATATGGAACATTATGGACCATAATCATGCCATGGAAACCATGCATGTACTTCAACTATAATACAAAATGATAAATTCAAAGCCTTCTGGACATGTCTGGGTTAGAGCATGTCTAATGCCTAGTCATGCAGTCTGATTAAAACACGTATTACATATTAAATATACCCTACTGCACTCATTGCAGTCATCTCTATGTGTGTATGTAAGAATATGAACATCAATACAGTGACATAGTGTGAAATGTCATCAGATGTTATCTGCGTAGCACTAATTATTCAAAGGTTGGTTATGCGGATTCATTTTGAAATTGTAAAAAGCGTTTCTTTCAAATGTCATCAAGCAATTGCTTTAGACTTTGGCAACCTTTCTTTCTAAAGTACAGTGAGAGCTTATAGTAATATCTGACACTGAAGATAAACTCAGGTGAGAGGCGCGTTAATTTTCAGATTATTTCTCATAACAATCACTGTATATGCATGCGGTAGCATAGCTCCATGGAGGACAAGACCGGCAGAGCATGCTGAGCTAACTGTGTTAAAGTTCAACCTGCACATGATTTGCAGGTTCATCTTCTAGTCTCAATGGAATCTCTAAAAAGCAGTAATTACTATGTTGGGAATAGGGTTACTGGGATAAGTAGCATGACGGATGAGCCAACAAACAGACATATGGGCAACGGTTAGAGGTAGCATGCTACGGGTCCACTCCAACATGCAACTCCAATGACAGACTGACAGAAGAAGAGATGAACATACGGTAGAAACGGGCCATAACGTAGGTTTGACAGCGATCACCAGTAAAGTCATTTGGACACCTGATGGAAGGAAACAAAACCACAGGAAGAGAGGGGGGAGAAAGGAAGAAAAAGAAAGTGAGTGTGTTGAGAGGAGCGATACAAAAGAGAGGAGGGAGAGAGGGAGAGAGAGAGAGAGAGAGAGAGAGAGCAGAAAAAACATGGAATTAGAAGAGTACAACTCAGACGGTAAAGGCAGAGTGATCCCATCGACGACATCACTGTGACACACTGCCAACCAGCCAATCACAGCTCACTTTGGTCATCTTTGTTGACCTGAGGGAGCTAACAGTGGAATGATACTGGTTTCTGTTGTTCATTTTATGTGAACATACTTTCAGTAGGTTTGGGCATGTATGACCGCATGGGCTCTATCTCCAAGCACCGTGGCCCGAAGTATCCAGGGCGACATCTGAGGGAAGGAGAAGGGGATAAGTGACACAGTACAGGAAGCTGAGAGATCTGTCCATCTTCTTCTGTCACCCACTGTAGGGCACAGGACAGTGTCCTTGGCCTCCTATTATGAAGCCATCCTCTCATTAGTTACTGGACATGAACGGGATCACTTGAATAGTAGATGCTGTTATTGCATGGTGTCTGCTTCTCAGCATCTGCCTTGGTTTTCAAGGAGAGGCAAACATTCTTGATATATTTGTGTACTTACCATAAATATAGCAGCTGTTTTTAATCACACTGAACCTCATGAAAGAGATCATTCATAAAGCATTTTTTTCTCCTACCAAAGTGGATGTAGTATTACCTGTAAGTATTTGCTTTTTCATGTAGACATAACACATAACTTCATTTTTTAAAATATACATTTCCACATTTCTGATTTTATAAATCAAAAGAAGAGTTTTCAATGTTATTTTTGAGGCAAAAAGTGATGCCATTAATGCTTTATGAATAACAACTTTCTGTCAACAGCTGCCCAAGTGATCTGGCTATACTACACAAATAGCTGTGAATGGCGACGTTCGAGGGAACAACAGAGGTCACGACAGCATTCACAAGAGACGGGATACAAAACGTTCAGACCGAGCCCTCACCCCTCGAACCCATGTTGGACACATGCCATGTCAGTGCTGATATGCATCATTTACAAAGTGCTGAAAAAAGCAGGTTTGCACATATGGTCTGTGAACTACAGACGGACAAATAAGCCTGTGAAATGGTGGAGAGCAGAGCCAGCTGACAGGACGGCACTAAAGCGCACAATAACATACTGCACACGTATTAACAAACACAACAGCTGCTACGAGAAATCGGCTGTCAGGGTTAAGGGCAGGGGAGTAGCTAATGTGGGCAGTGGACTGCATTATGATCTCTATTGTCTGGGCATACTTCATGTGACAGACTCTGGGGTGGGGCCTTCATGGACACAACAGACATGACATCGTCTTCTGGAATTGGCTAGGGAACTTCACACAGCAAACTCCAAGATGGAGACAGTATAGAAGGAACCTTCTTGCTCGACCTCTGCCTTCTCCCTATTTCTCAACTTACCGTATAATCAATTGAGCTAAAAGGTTAAGAGTGACTAACGGCATTTATTTTGGTGGGTCGCGTTAACAGAAAGAGCCACAGCTGAGAGAGCCGGTGATGCTTTCAAATCTGCCCTTGAATCGTGAAGCCGTCGTGTTTACGGGGAGCACCTGCCCCGGGAAGCCGCCTGATTTCACCAGAGTGTGACCACTCTTTTTACACTCTGCTAGATTTCTACATGCCTTTCTTTCAACAGGGGCCCAGTCTGCTGTATGATTAATGGGACACGGTCCAGGCATAATCTCTGATCACCCCTACCCACACTGCACCCCCCCATTCCCAGACCATCTCACTGGCTGGCAGTAGCTCCATGTGTTTGACCAGGTAGATGCTAGCAATAACTGAATTGGCCAGTGCTTTTTACCAAGTGCCTATATTAATAAGGCCTAAATACAGCGGTGTGTCATGGTTCCTGCTGGCGAAGACTGTTAACAACGTTGATGTGTGGGATATACCACTGACCTTCAGGGGTTGAACGTTAGGCTCAATGAGAAAAACTGAACATTTAACTGAAAAGTCAAGTAGGCATTTCTGTGAAATCTGAGCAAAAACACATGAAGCAACATAATTCTGCAGATAATCAGATACGCTGCTAATAATATGCAAGGTCAAATTTTATTAAAACTTCCTGAATATGTTCATAGCTATATGTTACATCAAGTAACTCAAAATCTATTTTTGACACTAATTTTGCAAGAATACAGCGCTCCTGGAATGCCAAAGATATAAAGTGCCTGTAAATAAGTAAAGTTCTATGCGTTTGTGCAAGGTTAAACAATATCTCGAGCTAGCTGACTGAAACACATATATTTTAAACCTAAAGCATTTGTTCATAAATGGTCACAATTAAATATTTATAACTCATCTAAAAAAGGACAGCGGACCAAATTATTTCGCAGAACAGCTGGTCACATCATATCTTTTTTTTTTTAAACTTGTGAGTCGCGTACAGAAATGTTTTCGCCAATGCACTTCAAAATGTTTACCCTTCACTGCCAAGTGCCTGCTCTGCGTGTCTCTTCAAAAAGTTATTCTGATGTGTAATAGCCTTGCCTCCTACTGCAGGAAATAAAATCCACCTAGCTCACGGTTCCTGAAACCGTCAGCTAAAGTGTTTCCTGCTTTGAAATGCATAGCCTGAACTAAGATTTAATTCCTTGATATGTCTTTGGAAGTACTTAAAAGCCTGTGCTCACATGTCTTGTTGAGGATAATTACTGGTAAGGCCTGGAATCCCCAAAGAACGAAATGCCATAAAGAATATGCTTGACGGCTGAGATGGGTGAGAACCAGCTGAAATGGAGCCGACGGTTAGCATTCGTGCCATCTGAAGTCACACCGCGTGATTTACACAAGCAGCAGCAAGGCTTTGCTCCATCAAACACCTGTATCTAATTCAAACTGGCGATGTATATCTCCATGAAAGCAAGTTTTTTTAGTCTCAGGGTCATCACAAGTGTCTAAAAACAATAATCAAACCCAACACTGAACGTCAAGTCAAGGGTATGTGTTTATCCATTCCTTTGACCCACGACTTCCAAGCAAAGTTTATCTGTGTTGTGAAACATTGACTTTCTGACAGATAAAATATGAAATATGCACCTGTACGTACATGGCAAATAAAAGCTGCCTTCTGGTCATCCCATAACTTCACCCCAGAAAAACTTAATATTTCAGAGTGAATGAGTGCCACATAAATACAGGGCGGAAGGGGAGGGGGGCTGTCGAGCGTGCTTGTTTGGCGGTGAGTAATACCTACGCAGGCCCAGCCATTATTGAATGCTGGTGGTTTTGTTGATCCCCGCAGGGTTTGACTGCATTATCAGACCTTCTGGACCCCTGCCTTGCCATGAGTGAATTAGCTGCGGCAACTGAGTTATGGCTGCCTCTGTGTATAAGCTAACGGGTGACAGTTGCAGACACGTTCACACGGTACAGAGAGGAGGGTTTCTCAGTCTATAGAAACCCAAAAGTCCCCTGAGGGGTTGGCAAGGAGGAGAGCACAGGCCCCAAAGCCCAATCACATCCTCCTCCATTGAGATGTCACCCCATAGGCAGAATGATACAGCTACTGCCTTTCTGTGTCACTCCTGCCACTCTAAACTGGTCCAGTAAAGGCAAAAGCAGTTTAACTGCAGTTTCAGGTAATAGTGGTGACTTTATGGCCTACTGTAATTTAATTTCTGGATTTCTTTAATAAGAGATAGGGCAAGCTAATTTAAAGCAAAATAAAGAATACAGAATTTAAAGCCGTGGTTTAACAAAGGTGATACCATCTAAGATAATTTACTGCCTAATCTGTCTTAGGAAACCTTTGTACTTCTAATGTTGGCATTTTCACCTTTTGTTCTACAAATATCCCATAACGTTGGAAGTTATTAAGAGAGGTTTTGGTGTTCTGTTCACTACATCTAAAGATTCAATTCAATTTTATTTTTATAGCGCCTTTAACAAGGAGTATGGTCACAAAGTGCTTTACATAGCTGCGGGCCTAAGGTCCCCAAAGAGCGAGTCAAGGGCGACAGTGGTAAGAAAAAACTCCCTCGGGAGGACGAAGCCTTGGGAGGAACCAGACTCAAGGGGGAAGCCCACCCTATTCCAGCTGGCACCAGGCAGGACAAGTTACTTAAATACAAAGACTAACAATCTAACACAAGTGAAAAGTACTCAATTTCCAAAACAAATGCAGCTCCCCACCACTGACGTACATATCATTGACGTAAAACGTTTATGCATATTTGTTCTCATATTCTTGGAAATTGAATATAAGCAAGGATCTTGTTTTCCTTGTGGGTGGCTTAAAGTTACCATAAATATTTGTTTCCTGCTAAACCAGCATGACATGGCATTTAAAGTCCACTATTGGTTACTTGGCCTGCATGCACAACAAAGGAAGCGTGAAGATGTTTCTCCCGTCCTTTTAGCTGAACACCAAAAAACATCAAAATAGAACAGGTAGAACATTTAATTATACATAATAACGATTAGGAAAGATGTGTGAAACTTGCTATTCGAGAAAATATCTGGAGGAGAGACAGGTGAATGAATGTGAGAAAGAGGTGAACCGGGAGGGTGGTGGTTGATGGTTGATGGAAGAAAAGGCAAACGTGGCAGGAAAGTCAGATGGAGAGAACAGGTCTGAGCGGAACCACGTGCCTATGAAGGCAGGGTAACAGAGAGGAACCGGAGAGGAGGAAAGAGCAGGTGAACGAGGAGTATCGTTATGGGAAGGAGGGAAGGACACCCCAACGTCAGCATCATAATAACTTTGTGTTCCTCCGTTATGAAGTATTTTATTTGTAATTCTTTTGAAGTGGACTGTACCTTCATGCATGTCACAAATGCATAATTCTTTGAAAAAAACAAAAACATTAGTGGGAAAACAGTCAGCACTAGGGTGACATTGTACCTCACAACAAGAGGGTCAATCAAATGGCCAGACGAAAGTCAAGCATACACCACACAAAGGTCCTGAAGATCGATAAGCACAGGAGGTGACTCACTTACTTGCAAGACAGCTGATTTATACCGTGTATGAAGTAACAGTCACCGCCATTCACACAGTAGGTCTTCTCTGTCTCATTGCATCCTCTGGTGTGTCCAGAGCCTGGAGACAGTGTTGTAGTAACTGAGGAACATATAAAAGGAACACTTCAAGCAAAGGAAGGAGGATTTTATCAAACTGACAGATTTGAATCCAAAATGGCTTACAGTTCATATTCATTTATTGTAAACAGATAAATCTTTTCACTGGAGTGATTCAAGTCCATGTTGATGCCATTAAATACTATCATTAGGAACAGAATCCAGACTGGATGTACAGATGAAGAGTGCAGTAAAACGAGTGGATACGCCCAATACATCAATATCTCTAAGTTTTCTCACATACAAGTGAACAATGCCATTATTGATCCATATTTGAGGTTATACGTCACAGATGTCGGAAGCGATCTAGAATCACATTATGCAACGATAAGGGAATCTAAACACTCATCATATAAGGATATGGACACCTTAAACCATAAAATGTAAGCACATCTAAAACCCAATCTTGCAAGTCCATCAGTCCTGTGATATATGGGTTGCAGCATCATGAAAATAGCAATCACTTTGCGGCTCACTCAAGATAATTAAAGTAGTGCCCATGAACGATAGTGTGTGAGAAACCAAGCTAATGATGGAAAGTGGTCATCGTGCGTAAAGGAGAGTTGACCACTTAGAAAAACAGACCACTTCAAAACTAACAAAAAAAAAACGTAACACTCTCAGAAGACCCACTCTGGTTTTGCTCATATTCTGTTAATCTTTGTTGAACAATAATTGCTGATAACTGAATTCCGTAATTTTATCTTAAGCGAATTCAAGAACTTCTAAGTGACCCTACAAGAAAAATGCTCCCCTTAACTCAGTTTGCAAAGGGTGAATTGCACAGGAAAGCTTGCTATGTATTAACCTTCTGCTGTTATATACCACAATAGACCTCAATAAAAAATCTGCTTGATTTATGATCAGTGGTTACTGAAGATCATCATGTCAGGACAAATTCATTTGTTTATTAGCAATGTTGCTACTATCAGTAGCAATACTATAATGGCAGCCCATACTGTGATATAGAGGAGCAGGAAATATTACGGCTGCTTGGTTTTGAATGTAGAATCCATGTTAGTACAAGCATGTTACTGCACACGTTAAGCAGCAGTTGCACTTTGAGCGGCCAGTTGTTAGACAGAAAGCTTTACAAGATGAACAACAGCAAACTAATTACAGCATTTTGCATAAGCTGATAATTATTAATGAGACATGGACTTATAGTCCATTAACACCGATGACACAAATCTGGGAACTGAAAATTGGAGACTTTTGACAAGTACTACTTTTTTACTTTTCTTTTGGCTGCTCCCATCAGGGGTCGCCACAGCGGATCAACAGTCTCCATCTCCTCTTGTCCTCCGCATCCCACTCTGTCACACCAACCACCTGCATGTCCTCTCTCACCACATCCATAA
>JAACJT020000002.1:7991509-8061804 GCA_009936485.2 Gymnarchus niloticus | reverse complement strand
ATCCTCGTCACACCCAACGCAAATCTTAACATCTTTAACTCTGCCACCTCCAGCTCTGCCTCCTGTCTTTTCGTCAGTGCTACCGTCTCCAGTCCATATAACATAGCTGGTCTCACTACCATCTTGTAAACCTTCCCTTTCACTCTTAACTTTTGACGACTGTATAATATATTGCGTAATACGAATTAAAATAAATACTGACTCGGAAGTGATAGTGAGGCTTTGGTTTGGCTTCTAGGGGGACGCAAAAGCCATCACAGAGATGGTTGCGAATGAGTGTCAGGTGGAAGCAGATCATCTGACTCGCCTTCCTGAAACAGGTGATGCCCTCATCCACAGCCATACACATCCATCATCAGCTTACCTGAAATGTTTCACTGAACGGCTGTTTCACAGAAAATAAGACTCTCTTTTCTACTATATGTCTTTCACTAAAATGAGGGTTGAAGTTTACAAAACTGTCAACAATCCACTTGTGTTTCCTGTAATAGCATTTGTATTGTTTCATATTGCAAAACTATTTCCCCTTAGGATTCAGCAGCCGCTTGTAAGGGCCCACATCCTTGTCACAGCATGCCAAACAATAAATCCATTCTGTACAGTAGAGCTCTGACACACACTGCTAAAAGCCAAGAAAAACAAGAGATATGGAGCTCCACGGCTTTCGACTAATAATGTCGTATTTCATATAAAATGCATCCTCTTCACTTTTCAATGCTGCCTGGCCACCGAAAATGAAAAATACTGTGTAATTAGAGTCTGTTTAAAAACTTCCAGTGTGATCAGAAGCAGGTACATTCAGAAGTAATTATGGGTCATGCATAAAGTTGACATATGAATTTAATTTTAGTTCCTTAAATGTGAAGCAAAAAATCCAACTGATGGCAAGTATGGTTTTTACATGAAAAGTCTGTGTGGAAAAAGAAAGCGTTTTCCAAGATAAGCCCATGTAATTCAAAGGGGTGAACAAATGAACAAAAAATGTGGCTGTCCTGTGGTTCAATGGTTGTCATGGTATATCTATGTACAGATGTTCCCAATGGAATGTAAGGTCTTAGAACCAAGGCATTCAGTGTGGTTTTTCCAGAAAGCTGTTTCTCATTTGACTGACACCATCCCCAGGTTAAAAATGATGCAACCAAAGAACTATTACATGCCATTTATATATTTCATAATCACTCTTTTAGGCATCATGGTGCCTCGGTGGGCAGTAATCTTGCCTCACATGTTGGTTTGAATCCCACCCCAAATTTGTATGTATGGGGCTTGTATGTTCTTTTCTTGTTGTGTAGGTTTCCTCTGGAAAATCAGATTACATCCTACATTCCAAAAACATATAGTTATGTGAATTTTTGACCAGAAACTGCCCATAGTGTGGGGTTGTGTGTGGGAGTGTGTGTCTGTCTAGGTTGTACCCCTGCCTATGCTGGCTGGGATTGGCTCCAGGCCCCCAATGACTCTGTCAAGAACAAGTGGTTGAAAGGTGGATGGTTATTCATTCGTTTAACAACCATTTACCTCTGTAGGGAGATGATGGTCCCATTTGCCTCATCCTGACTGCTAGACTAACAAAGCGTATGAGCATGATTAAGATATAAACTGATAATCTAAGCTCATCTGAGATTTGCTTATGACTTATACAGTTAAACCAACAAAGTTACTTGTCCAAATGTCAAGAGAATACTGTGGAATGGTACCATAAGAAATAAGACTCTAGTGCTTGATTACCCAACAGAGGCCCATGCTAACTGTCAGCACCCTCTTCCCTCCTCCCCTCCCCTCTCCTCTCCTCCTCTCCTCACCTCTCCTTTCCTCTCTCCTCTTTTCTCTCCTCCCCTCTCCTCTCTTCTCCTCTCCCTTATCTTCTTTCCATTCTCCTCTCTCCTCGAGAGTTCGATTGCATTTGGAAAGACAACAATCCTCGCACAAGATACGAAAAAGAAGCACAACGTCAACTTCAGATGAAGGAAAAACACGTGAAATGATCCTGTTTTACATGTTATCATAATGACCTACACAATGCCGACGAAACTGTGTTCTACTGACCGATCAAGGATGGACTCTCACGAATGTCCGCAGATGTGCTATTACCAGTGCTACACAGGGAAACTCGCGGTGAGAGGACCAGCGACATCACGCAAGGAACAGACAAAGGAGAAGAGATTGAGAGTGGGAAGACCCGGAGCGGGTGGCAGAGCCTGAGGGCCCGTGTCTGCAGAGCTCCTTTATACACCTCGAGTCGTCTCTCATGTCTTTTCTTCTGCCGTGTTCGCCTCCCTTAGGGTAGCAGACTCGGCAGCTGCTGTAAGAGCCCAGCCAGGACCATTCACACATTTGCTCTTCAATATGTTTTCTTCCACACCACAGTATTTTGCAGCCTCTTTTTCCAATCTTTCCATTAAAATTGTGCCAGCCTGCATTCTGACTCAAAGCATACCTCACACAGACTTCCCCAAGGCAAAGGCTGTGGCATAGCTGCCTGAAGCCATAAAAAGTGGGGCTACGCTCAAAATTGGGAAAGCAGCCCACTGAGGAATGCAGGGCAGGAGTGGGCCCTGGCTAAGGGGGTAAGCATTGGATTGAGAGTCTAATGGACCTCCTGCCATAAAAGACTTTGGCAATGGGCACCGACTTTGGGAAGATGGAACGTTATCTCCCTGGCGATAAACGAGCATCCTTGGCACAAAACCGATGTCATTTGAAGTGAGTACTGGCCTCCAGCAGGGGTGCACCTTGTTTCCTCTCATGTTTATGATTTTCATGGATAGACTATCGAGGGGCAGCCATAGTTGGAAAGGCGTCCAGTTTGGAGAGCTGGAGGTGACACCCCTGCTACTTGCAGATGATGTCATGTTTTTGGGTCTCATCCCACCAGAACTTCCAACAAGCACATCAGCAATTCAGTGCCAATTCAGTGTAGGAAGGAGAGTGTGCACCTTGTAAAGGAGTTTGAGTACCAATGGATCGTCTTCAGAAGTGATGTTAAGAGGGAACGGGAGACTGACAGGTGGATCGGTTTGGTGACCGCAGTTTTACGGGCACTGAGGAGGCCTGTGTTGCTAAAGCATTAGGTAACTGGTTAGATGAGTCTTGCAGTTAACCAGTCAATCTATGTACCCCTGTCCCGACCTATGGTCATGAACTGTGGTTGGTGACCATAAGAAGAAGGGTGTAGGAATAAGCAGCCAAAATGCCGGGGAGCGGAGTTCAGAAGGGCCTAGAAATAGAGCTGCTGTTCCGTCAGATCTTGAGGAGCCATCTCAGGTGGTTTAGGCATCGTATAAGGTTGTCACCTGGATGGAGACCCAGGGAAGACCGAGGACAGGCTGGAGAGATTATATCTTCCAGATGACTTGGGCATGTCTCGGAATCTTCCATAATATGCTGGAGTCTGTGGTCATGAAAAAAGAGGTATGGTCTGACCTGCATGGCAGACCTGCACAGCACCTCCCAAGACCCTCAACAAGAGGAGTAGGAGGAAGATTAATCGAAAGTTGTATTAAAATATTGTACTGTGATTTCTTTTGCTTTCTTTTTAGTTTTCTCACTTCTCATTTGCAGATCTTTTCCTATGCAAATTCTTTGACTATAATGGAAAAACAAAATTCATAGTTGTGATGCAAGGATTTACAGATTAATACGCTTCCACTTTGAGTGTATTCTTCACGCACTGTTGTTAGTTACGCAATGCACAAGTATGTGTTGAAGTTGGATTATTAGATTTATTAAGCTCTTTCCAAATTATTATTGATATGTTATTGCATAGACCTATATGTGATTTATCAGCAATCTTTTTTTCTGAAATATACAGAAAATACACAGTTTTAGATATACATTTTACTTTATATTTAAAACCACGATAAATACTGCCAGAAACTATTTGGGATTATTATTTTCCCAATACCGCAAATGACACATGACATCCTCAGCACGAGGTTCCCTAACTTACGCAAGTTAAGATTAAAAAAACACTTGCATGTTTTCATACCTACTGCAATGCTCCAGCATGTTAAGCTGGCTGATTTAATTAACACCATGGCAACCTACAATGGGACAGAACATGCAAAGTTAATGATGACACCAAACACTGCCCTCATATACTCTGTACCCAGTTTACCTTTACCTTAAAAACATGGTTGCCAGGTCATTCAAGGTCATTATCAATACAAGCAGTTGAATTTCCTCATAAATTGTGTATGTAATACACATATCATTTTGATTGGTGTGCACCTTTAATATACAACTGTAATAATAATCATCTCACACCAACTATTACGACCATCACTGTTTTAAATGACTTTAATTAAAAACATTAACATAAAGAGAATCCTCTACTCATTTTCTTACGTTACAATTGCATTTCTTGCACTTAATATACACTACGTAGCCAAAGTATGGGAACACTACTTAATAAGGGTATTCTTGTACTTTTGGATATGGCTAATTAAGCCAAACTCATTGCTAATAAAGCACACAGCCATGCAATCTCCACCAAAAAACACTGGTGGCAGAATCGGTCATATTAAAGAGGTTAGTGACTTTCAGCATGGCACCATCATAGGATTCCACCTTTCCGACCATGTTAAATTTCTGTCCCGGTTAAGTGTCTGTGATGTGGAAACTTCTAGAAGCAACAAAAGTTCAGTTGTGATGTGGTAGGCCACACAAACAGAAAGAGACCTGATCAGCCAACATCAATACCAAACCCCACTAATGATGTTATGGTCGAATGGCAGCAAATCCCACCAAAATTCTAACATCTAATGGAAAGCTGGTCCAGAACAGTAGAGGTTATTAGAGCAGCAATGGAGGACCAGCTTCTTATTTATACCCTTGGTTTTGGAATGAGATGTTGCTCAGGCAGGTGTCCACATACTTTTCACCACAGAGTATATTGATGTTTGAAAACACTGGTCAGTCAAAACACCATCAAAGGAAGCCCCGTAAAAATGGCTATAGGTATGGAACAAGTTATACTGCTGTTTAACGCTATGGGCTTCATTGAACCACAACTGGAACAATATTGTCCAAATGCAACATGTTTGGAACAGTAGCCATTGTCTGTGGGTGTGCTGTATAAGTGTTTTGAAGAAGTCACAAAATGCCTACTAAGAGGAACATAAGTACTCATCTCTATTTTGCCAAAAATTGCTTTCATGACCCTCAAAAGTTCTGTAGCCATTCACTGTGGAGCAGGTGAATGAAACATGGAACTGTGCAGCCGCCTTGAAGCCCATTGTGCCTTAGGAAAAACAAATGGCATTCTACAACACGAGCCTCATGCTGACAGTCAAGCACAGCTATGGTGTCATGGTTTGGGCATTTTAGCAGAACCCTGACAATCTTCCATCACTTGAGAAATCCACCCTACTGTACAGTCTTCTACTGGAGGCATCTCTCCATGAGCTGAAGTTGAAGTTCAGCTACTTCAAGCAGGAAGACAATGATCCAAAACAAATGAACGTTAACAATAGCCTACATCAAAATTCTTGAGGAATAAGAATATCAAAGCCTTGCGCTGGCTTTCAGATGTTTCATCAAGAAACCGAAAATGAGAAATTACTGAGCTGAAACGGTTCTGCATGGAGAAGTGGGTTAAAACTCTCCATGGTACCGTGAGATCAATCAATAACTACTTGTCCCCAATGTGGTGTAACCAGTTAGGCAGAACTTTCGGCACCAAAATAAATGACAGTTATCATCCTATTATGTTACTCCTTCACTTCCCTTCTATATCGTGTTCAATTACAGGTAACGTTCTGACATGATTCAGAGTCAAACACGCAGACAAATCACAAATAATTTTTCACAGTGCTGTCCTTTCCACGTTAGCTCCTATCTGGTAAGTTCATCACTATTGGCTCTGAAGGATGATTACAACAGTCCTTTATAAATAAACATTAAAAAGAATAACGATTTAGATAATTTTGAGGTTTTAGCAGGCTGTTTCACTGTTTGGGGTGTGATCACATGATATAGAAATATTTAAAACCTTTGCTAATTACATTCTTTACCTTATATTTATGGGGTAATGGCTATAATGAAGACACATACAACTTCAGAGCTGAGTTTTGCATGAGGAAGACCACATTCTCCTTGCTGAGATATTCAACTCATACAGAAAATAAAGGCACTGTAATATATACGGCCTGGAAAGTGGTACAAATGGCATTTGTAAAAAGGCATGGTGGGAGCCCATGCTAAACTGAGAAGGAAACTTGCTCACTTCCTGTATTCATATACCCAGCTGTAATCGCTGGCCCAACTCCAGTGGTGGCTGGCAGACATGGATGCTTCCCCAGGCTGTGGTCTGCTGCCAAGAGAAGGTTTATACAGGTTTCAGCACTGTTTACTGTGGAGGAGAACAGACGGTTTGAGTTCGGCATGGCGCTGTTCTCTTAGGCGGTCGTGTGGACGGGCAAGGGGCAAGCACTGGCCTTACATGCCACCGCAGCACATCTGCAACCCCACGTGCCCACTCAGAATCCTGTCAGAATCGCTTCACGGCAAACACCACGGCGACCAGATGCAGTCCCTGCTTTTAACAGGAAGCTGCACCACACCCCACCCAACGTCCCATTCGGCCACTGAGTGATGGCACTAACATCCATCTTTGGAGCACTGCGTAAAAGATGTTTACCCTTGACTGAGTTTCAACGGCGATGCACAGACCACTGGTACATGGAGGTCCTGCGACCGGATACCGCTTTACATTCGCGTGACGCAGCCGAGCGGAAAATGCAACCCAGTGGAAAAATCAAAAGCAGGGCCGAGCAAAAGGCATAGGGAACACACAAGGAGGAAAAGGACAAAGAGGACACCGATCAGAGGAGTGTAAATTCAGCCTTATTCTCTTGGGGAGGGGAGGTGGAAGGATAACTGGATTCATATCTGTCATGATCCTGCAGGGCTAAGAGCGGCCATCAGTATCTAAGCTGAAAGTCACACAGTCTCAAGCCAGTACGACACGGTCAGTACCGTAGATCCACGGCCGCATGCCGCATTTTAAAATGGAAGTACAAAGAACCAATGCCAATGAGGCAAAAAAAGTTTCCAATGTTGGATAAAGCGCCAACACCTGCCCCTCCCTATGCGGTGTAGTTTGCCAGATCTAGTTAGCTGATTTGTTGGCCAAACCTCCATATGGGTCTCATTTTTCAGGTTTTTAACGTGAATGTTTTTGCGGTTTTTGTACAGTGAAAAAATTCGACTAATACCTTGACAGCTTTCCAAACATTCCAGGTTCTCTCCAAGCCATGCTCAATGTCCAAGCGTATGACACCCTAATCTGAGATTCACAGGAACCGGCCTTATGCTTCTCATTTGGCATGAGATCCAATTACCATTTCACATATCAGCAAGAAAAGACATGCTGCATGAAAACACCGTTGTCTGTCATCATCCGGACCAACGAGAAGACACAAATGTGATGCATTTGGTGCGTCTCTTCAGGTGTAATACAAAAAGAAGGACGAACCTCAACAGCCCCCGATCACTGGTGTCAACCTAGGAGTTGCTAAAATGGCAGTCAGACATCTTAATATTCCATACCATGAATCCTTAAACATTTATTGAATGCTGGCCTTATTTTTTAGGGTAAAGGGACCTCTCAAACCCTCAACAATTTTTCATGACCCACATTAAGTGAAACCTTTCTAGTTCTCGCAACTCCAGCATGGATGGGCTGGAATGTTCGCTTTGCGCACTGGAGGGGTAATGAAGCCGTTTAAACTCGAACAGGGGAGGGGCACACGTTCGTCACGCTCCCTCCGGCATTCTCTTCTTTCAGACAGAAAATGTGAGAGTTGGAGGGCAGCGGGAATGGGGCATTGCTCCCGCTATCCCGCGTGATGACAGAGTATGGAGATGCCCACACCCATCAGCTGCGTGTGCTTTCCCCCCAGGGTGTTCTCAGAGGCAGCGCCCGGTAAATAGCCAAAGATTTCCTTTTCCGTGTTCACTCTCCTGTCATTTCTGCAGCTTTCTCTCACGTATCTCATCACACTAAAATAACTTGAAAGAATGACTCGAAAAGAATCTCACTGATTCGGCTCACTCTGTTTTCTAAATCTGTCGCCGAATTAAAGACGGAAACTTCCTCCGCCCTGCTTGAGATTCAGTGGTTCTTTGGGTGACACATAGATCAAAATTGGGGCATCCCTGAAGCTGTGGAATCCCCACCAATGCTGCCCATGGTGGGGGTTCCTAAAAAACTGAAACTGAATGGGAGGGTGGGGGGAGGTCATCTGGAATACCTAAAGTGCACAGCCTTTCAGCACGCCCCAAAGGTTGCCTGGAAAGTCCAGAGTAGCAGGGTGCGGCATAAGCCCATATGGAAACAGGGCCCAGGCTGGGGGTACCCTTCCCCCGATCCACGGCTGTGTCTCCAGTTTCGGACTGCTGCAAGAGGCACGCCGTCGTTTCCTTTTCCAACCCCAAAATGACCGGCATGACTAAATGACAACAAGGCCAAGCCCACAGAAGCTCCTCACAGTAAAGGGAAAATTTCAGTTTAACCCTTGGGGTAAGGCACCAGTGCTGATGTCTGATGGACCACAGGAGCCGAACTGAAACATGGAGTAGTCACGTGACCAGAAAACATGGGCCGTGGAAGACTGTGGCCTTTTCTAAGCAAAAATGTTCGATTTTAATTTTCACATGTTGTTACTATTAAATGTCTCGCGGGTGCAAATAAAATTTAACTGACAGTGACATCATATAGTTCAACTGCAATATTTAGGAAAAAATTGAATAATATTATGAATAACGATTAGATTTGCTACATTTTTTGAATGCAAGTCAGACTATTTGACATAAGCCATTTGGTGCCCCCGTGCATAACGTGCAGAGGAGTATGAAAAAGTCATGTTTTGGTCCTGCCTAAACAGATACTCTGTTAATGGGGACAGCAGGTTCCCCTTACTGTCTTTCTGATGAAATATAACATTACTGCTTAATGCCACATCCAACACAGGAACAAACTGCAAACAACTGCTAACTTTATCGACATTACCCAACCTCCAAAAATGAGCTCACTGCAGATGTGGAGCATATCATATTCTTAACATTTCCTTAAAGCCTCGGACGTGCCGTTTAAACCCTGTGAAGCATGTGTCGTCCATGCACTGCTCTGTGAACTCACGGCACACGGCACAGGAATTAGCACGACTGAAAATGCCCCCGATGATGGCCAGCCACGGACCGCCCCGTGCTCTCAGGAGACAGACTCATGCTTGCTATGTCTCGAATGCTCTTCCAATGTGCTGAAATTCAAGTGTTCCAGTGACAGCACTTGGTCAGCATTTCCTGATGAGGGAATGAAGGATGTTATCTACAACAGTAAAAAGTACAGCTAGCAAACTTCCGACCCTCTTCGTGCCCGAAGAGAGAACAATCCCTGAGATTCCTCAGGTCACTGTCGGCTCGGAGCCTGTGAGTCGCTTTGCGAGGGTCAGTTTAATTACCCATTTCCTCAGTGTCTATCCTGAGTAGCCTCTGTCTTATACATCAATACCTTTTTAAAGGGTAGGAGAAAGAAAAATGAATTTCTTCTAATTATCCACTCAGTTTTTGTAATACAAAGAACTTAGAAATACACCACTAATCCCCTTTCTGATGCTCCTACAGAATGCCACTGCATTTTAATCACGTCTCTTAAATTACGTCCTTGACACCTGTTTAACGCTGTCTGTTTCAATAAAGTTGTGTTTTTGTAACAGTACATTGTAATTATTGACATATAAAGTTAAATGAATCCCAGTTATGTTGATTGACCAGTCAGAGACAACTGCATAGCTGACTCTTTAGCACGGCACATTTTAATAGAATTGAGATGTTAAGACTTTCACCACAAGGATGAGAGGCAGGAAAGGACGAAGTCACAGCTGAGCTAAAATGAGCTCTGAAGCTATAAAGTGCAGATTAGAGCCGGCTGGACGTTTGCTCTGTTCAAGGTCTACAGTCCAGCTCAACTGCACCCATAACCTGACGACGCTAGGATGGCAGATGTTCCTCCACCCGGCATCCAACGTCGTGCTACGCTCAAGCGCGGCACCGGTCGCACGGTCTCCCCCGCTCCGCACGCTCACCCTGCCAAAGGCGTCATCCGAACATCCTCGCACATAAACACGACGATGTTTACATGTCCTCGAGCGTGTCGTGCTCCCGGGAGTCGAAGCTGAGCGTGAGTGGGGGGAGGCACATCTGGTTCTGCTGGCTGTGCGAGGAATCCGTGACAAGCGGCAGGAAGGGCTTTAAATCACTACCCAGGCAGAGGGCCAGATAGAAAGAATATTATCTTCACCAAGAATTTCAGTGGGACGAGTAAACATATTATTAATGATGGCACATTATAAACTGCCGGACTGAAGGGAACTCATTATACTTGAAAACTGTGTGCTAGATGGGTCTAGAGAGAATGAGAACGTGAATATGGAGAGTCTGAGGTAGAAGCCCAGGGTGAACCTTGTCCTCATCCTCCTTTCATTAAAACATCTTTTTGAATTTACTTTTACTCTGTTGCCCTTTTAGAACGGCTCCCCAAATGTGCCTGGTCTTGCCTGGCACAGTCATTAAGGGAAAACATTCGAAAACGAAAAAAGACAGAGGGGTAAGAAGCACGCGATTGCACAATGAGACGCAGACAAGCCAAGGCGTTCTTACCCGAGGGAGGCGGGGACATGCCAGCCTCGGATGGGGACCGCGGAGCCGGGGTCCCGGTGGAGGGCGGCACAGAGGACGAGGCGAGGCCGCGATCACTGCCTGAGAACGCAGATTTGGATGTGGGCTGCGGCAAGGAGAACCGGAGGGACGGGGAGGTCGAGAATGTCCGCACTGTGGGGGGACGGCCTGTGCTCCAGGTGACTCCCACAGCTGTCGAGCCAAGAGGTTTGAGAGGCATAGGCAGGCCCCCCTCCGGGGAGGGAGCACCCTTAGCCCACCCTTGATTGAGCAGTTCAGGGGTCTTGATGCCACGCACCAGCGTCGCTAGGAGGAAGAACACACAGCAGGCCATGCCCAGCAGGAGAAGCAGCATTGGGACTGCAAGGAGACCCCTGCAGCTATGGCACAGGTGGCAGCAGCTGGACCCGGGGGCCCCGGAAGCGGGGTCCAGGGAAGTGGCGTGCTCCGGCCCTGCTTCCCCCGCGCAGCCAGACCCGATACACAGCCCCGCGAGGAGAATAGGCATGAGCAGCAGGTAGGAGGAAGCATCCATGTCTATCCCGAATCCTGGCTGCTAATATCTCCCCGATTGGCCACCCGTGCTTCTGTCCCTCACAGTTCACAGCACCTGTGCCGCTCCTTCCCCAGCCATCTGAGGTAACTAGACGAAATATCCCTGTGCAGCTTCCACGTTCTGGGCCTTGGGGAAGTCCCGCCCTGGGGGGCCAGTGCTGTAAGTGTCGGCATGCTGATGCCCCAAGGGCAGTGTGGCTCCCTGATTAGGCTGCTCCAACTCCAGCTCGTAGAGCGCAGCTCCCGCCTCACTCAGTAGCCCCTGGATGGGGGAGGGTCTACAACAAATCAGACCGTGTCCTTCTCTGGCAGGCACCAATGGCAGCTCATGGTATAGGTTGGTGACCAATCGATTAGGGCCGCCGCACGCATGGCAAAGCCACACCCCACATTGACAAGACCCCCAGGAGCAGTAATTACAGGCCATGACCTGGCTGACCCCCCCAATCATTTATGTAACAGCCCCATGTGCACAAAGGCTGTTGGGGGGGCAGGTGTAATCCCATAGAAATGACAAGCGGTAAAGCTGTGGGAGCAATCATCCCTCTGTTTACCTTTGAACATTCTTGCATGAGGCTCTTCCCCTTTCACCCGTGGGTTGATGTTGAAAACAGACCCAGGGGGAACCCCCCTACCCCGGATCCAGCCATAATCAGGCAGTGAATAAGGTAGGACCACCAGTAGCAGGCTACTGTAGTTGTGTGGAGAGTGGAGACCTCTGGGGTGAAGGTCATCAGGGATACACAGTCCATTAGAACGTGGAGGGAAGGTGATGGGAACCTGGTCCTTGTGTGCATGCTAGCCCCAGAGCAAACATAGCCTCTGCTTCAAGGATGGAGAAGCAGAAAGTTATGCTGTAAGGACAGTAACCACAGCTAGATCCCCCTCAGACCAGCGTCGTCGTGGTACCAGGCTCTGGAAGCCCGCCTTAATTTGTACCATGCCGTGACAGCCGGTGAAAAAATGCGGCAGAGCAAGACAACCAAATGACTGGTTACCAAAATACAATCTAAGTTTAAGTGCATTTTAAATAAAGAGGCTGTGTTTGTATTAGAAAAAAAAAGATTTGACCAGAAACGGCACGACAGTGGCTGGTGAGTTATGATGCTGACGGTCTAAATGGATGCCGCTCTGCTCCCCGTCAAGTTCTGAGTAATTAAGACAGCTGCCGGTTTCAGCTGCAGAAGTCCACTCGCAAGACGGAGTCCTGTCGGATGTAATTCTTGGTGACTGAGGTCCTGCCAGGAGGCCCTCCATCATGGGCAATCGATGCTGGGAGCCCCCAGTAGGGGCACTTTGCATCCATACGTTACCACTCCGAATATCAGGTAAAACCAGGAAAGATGTCGGGCTTTCCCAGGGCGTGGTTCATTTTTGACACTCATGCTGCACTCGAGAGAGACAGAGGCAGCTGACAGTGAGAGAGCGCCACGGTTTGTGGTTTGAGAATGAAGTGTAATTTACATTGCGAATGACTGGGGTGCTGCAGCTCGCCAGCACCACCGCCAGTGCGAGGCACTCGTGCCGAGCTCCACAGCTGCAGCACGGAGCCTCAGCGATCACATCTGCTCAGCTGAGAGTGAGCGAAGTTGTCCTTAATATCCCTGCTTAGGTATACAAACCTCTAAATATATATACAAATATACAGTGTTTAAAAAATAAAGCCTTTTTATGCAGTAATGCTGATGATCCTCAGCCGATTTTGATCATGTTCAGCTCTTAAAACACCTTAAGAAAACTAACAAAACACACATTTTATGTCCTGCCATGCCTGTTTTACGTATTTCTTCTGTACCTTGTAACTCAAGCAACAGATCTGACTAATGTTCACGATGATAAACACCACAAAGTCAGGTAACAGTCAAGTCAAAAAAGCCGATAGAACAAGTTATATACAGTTAGAGCAAGTGGCGTCTGTTAGCTTTCACACAGGCCCGCAGCCAGTCAGTCAAAAATGATCAAAATTGGCTCAGGTTGTACAAAGCTATTTCAAAAATATAAAGGGCTTTGTTTTTGTGTATTGTTTATACCAGTGTTGTCAAACTTGTCATGCAGCACAATTGCTGTCGCCATGCAAAACGCCACACCATTTCAGCTTCAGCACTAAGCACACACTAATATATCATGATAGCTTGAAAACTGAAATGACCGCATGTCTCTCTCTTCACTGTTTTGAACATAACATATTCCATTTCTGTCATCCTGCCTAAGAGTGTTAGCGATTAAAATAAAATGAGCATGCAGTGGGAAAAAAATCAAGATGAAAAGAGCTGGGATTTGTAAGGTTGTGTGATTAGAGAGGTGTGTGATTTACGTATTAGACATAAAGGAGGGGGAAGAAACAGGTGTTTGACCCATGTAACACCTTGGGAATGAGTGTAGTTCGTGTTAAAGAAGGGATAGTTTATGTACGTGTGTGTGTGCAAGTGTGTGTGTGTGTGTGTGTGTGCGGCTACTAGCGGACCCGGTGTGACCAATGTGCCTGGAACATTTGCTCCCCCAGCTGCCTTTCACATCATTGCATTCCTCACAGCTCAAGCACCCCCCAGAGCTACAAGCACAGCGCTCCCCAGAGACCTGACCCCAGAAGTGCTGTTGAGCAATCACACCCCCAACCCCCCACCCCATCCCACCAACCCTTTTTCAAATTCTCCCTCTCACAGCACAATTCACCATCCTGAAACAGCTAACACAGCGCCACCTGAGGGCCAAGCCTTCTAACTGCAGGCTGTAAAACTCCTCCGATATCTGCCTCACACACTTCAGGGTGGTTCTTAATAGTTGGAATATCCATCACCAACGACCTGTAGCTTTTCTGAAACTGGTACAGCCAGAGCTCGATAACAACTACAATATATAGCATAAATTAACTTACAGAATGCCGTAATATGAATGATTTATAAAGGAGTTTATTTCAAAGCTCTAGCATTCACTTTAAAACATTACAAACTGAATTAGCTATATAACATCAGAGGGTGTTGAGACTCTATATGCCAGACAGTCTTATGGGAACTGAAACATATCAGTGCTTTTCACAACTTATATTTCACTATATTTGATATTTAACCCCTGGATCCCAGACCCGGATGGGACCCGTCTTCCATGAAGGTCCTGATGGGTGTGCTTCCGTAGTAAGATATAACCCTGCCCCACTGGTTCGTGCCGTTGCCGATTCTGAAAAACACCCAGTTACGGTTGACAAAATGATGACGTGGACAATGAAACGGAGCTCATGGTGGCCAGTTCACGTTGGCCAGCTTCAGTGCAGAGGCAGGGACAGCTGTATACTCACAGATGATTCATTAGAAATAGAACTTTTTTTAAAGTCCAACACAAAAGACGCAATGCTGATAAATCAGCTGATTCAAATACATTACTTGGGAAGGCAAAGAATAATGAATAGCCACATTATTTTGAATGCAAGGTGAGTAATTCCAACGCCCATTCCAGAAAAAGCCAGCACGTACTTAATTTCGTTGTACTCGTTACAATGACAATAAAGATATTCTGAACCACACCGGCCTCTCTGCTATATCTAAGAGGAAGAAGACCCGCTTTTGAAAACACGAGATGCAGGAGCGTCTCCAAAATGTTTTTTAGGAGTTACGCACTTTGTGAGCTGCTTGCAAAGTGAGAAAAGGGTCCCTGAAAACTGAGAAAACCCATATTTGTGCCTCTGTCAAGGCCTGCTGTTACTCCTGGTAAAGTAAACTTATCTTCAGTCAGCTCTGACCTTCTCCTCAGGTCAAGGTCCCAACCATGCAATCTTGATACCACCTTAGTCCCTCACACACCCAATGAGCACCTTACCAAGCAACAATGTATCCGTTTTAAAGTCTGAAGCAACACGACAACTGACATGAGTATCTGTCTTCAGTCTATGGCAAAGCAAATACACAGGTTGCGATCAAACGGAAATGCTTGTCATGAAAGTTTATCTGATAAACCAAAATGCTCCTCTCTGAAAACATACTATGTTTCCAATTTAGATTTGTGTTATGTGTGGTATTTTTCACTCCCCAGTGCTCAGTTTGACTGCTATAGCCTTCTTCCAATAACTTACTGCATTATCTATCATCCACCCACATCACCATGGCTCTTTTTTTCCAAAACACAGTCATAAATGCAAATGCAAGCATTTGCATGCAACCGTTGCGGACTGCAGAAAGGTCCCACCAAGGGAAAAGCTTATTATCCAGCGTGCATCTGCCAGAGGCCAGAGCACATCGCCCCCTAGAGGTGGCTCTCCCGTGAGTCACGCACCACGCGAGTGTTGATTTCCGGATTTCCCTGCACAAGTTTTGATAAAAAAGCAAAATGTTCCCAATATGGTTCCTTAAAGGTGGACTAGCCCCTTAAAGGTGAGTTGGGTCTCTTCAACAGTGTGGCTACACCGTCATGGAAGAGCTGCGTCTCTATGCCGGCCTCGGTGGTGAGCCCCGTGGCTGCCTCTAGTGACTCTCTGCTCCGCAGCCCTGTTTAACCTTCATTAAACGATCAAACCACAGAACGTTATTAATGACCTCGATTACAGCATGCACCATAGGCTCCTCTGAGAGCTCCATCACCGCAATGAATCGTGTTACAGTCCGTTTAAGCGCCACAAAAGTTACATGGGAAAAACCTGGGGGTGCCTTTCTATGCCATTTCACACCGACAGTGCAGCTGAGAGGGTGAGGTTGGCAGTCTGGGTGTCTAATAGGCCGTCTGTGCAAATAGGCAGCGCCTGATTGGCTACTAACGTGGAATCAGCAGCTCATTGGTTCCTATGTACTCTCAGCAATGAACCTCAACGTTGCGTAAATGATCGTGAAATATTTGCCTCTGCAACAACCAGCAATGCGTATAAAGGCCCCGTAGAAACACAGCAGCACCACGCCTGTCCCAATACGTCTGCGGATGTGTCGTAGAAATCCTCTACTTACACCCGAGCAGTCACACTTCACCACGGCAGAACCACACTGTCCCTGTCAACACATACTGCTGTAACCCAGGCATGAAACTGCAAAGTGCTCCAAAGTGCAGCGCTGCAATCACATGTGAATGCATGCACACACACATTTCTAACCTTGTGGGGACCTTCCATTCATTTCTGTGGGTCTAACCGTAATCCTAACTATGACAACCCTAACCCTTACGCAGCCCTAACCTTAACCATAAGTAACCCCACAAAATACAAGACTTTTGGCTCTTTTGGTTTTTTTATTGCATTTTCAGATTTTTATAAAATTGAGTTTTCCTTTGTGGGGACATGACAAATGACCCCACATGGTAAAAATGTTAGGTTTTTATTACCTCCTGGGGACATTTTGTCCCCACAACGTAATACAAATATGGTACACACACACACACACACACACACACACACACACACACACACGCACGCACACAAACACACACTGCTGTAGCTTTGCTCTAGAAAACGTGTTATGACACATCAATACACCTACATGGGAACAACTGGTCAGGATGCTGCGGCTTCCTGTACACATCTTGTCATATAAATAAAAGATAAAATTAATAAAGAAAAATAAATGGCCACACAAAAACAACAGCACTGACAAAGTCTAACATAATTACAAAACAAGACATCAGCTACGTAGAACTTGCTAGATAGGCATATTTGCATTCAGCAGTGACGGAGCACAAATATACCAGGTGTATAAACCCTTCAGTAAATTCTCGATTCACTGTTATTTTTGTGGAACTCACATTTCCACAAAAGTCTATGGTGGATTAAAGGGTGGATATTAATTCTAATTATATGCATTTACGAAGTGATCTTGGATCATGTGATGCATTCGCCAATTTTTAGTTTGGCATGCATATGTCATGCATTGAAACAGAGTGAAGAAACTGTGAATGAAACTAAATATTGTCTAACGCTGGTGCCTCCCTATCGTTGTCCTTTTAATAAATGTTGTCCTGCTCACGTTTATTTAAATGTCAGAGAAGCCTGACGTGATTTTCACTCTTGCATTCACGTCTTTCACTGAACATTTCCCTGCAATTATTTGCCTTGCCCCAAGCCAAACTATGCTCACTATGCCCAATCTTGTCTTTGGTTGAGAGCCCTGCAGAGTAAAGCCTGTCATTTAAACACAACAAAACCTGCCAGAAGACTTGTCTGCTCCCCATGTCCATGACTTGCCACCCACAAACACGTGCTCTTTATCCTCCAGTCCAAACCCTTCATCTTCACAAAGACTACATACAACACCACAGTAATGATGGACTGTAATCCAGAAGCAGTGTCAACAGCAGCATTATAAATTTGCACAACGAATCCAATTTCCCCGTTTTAGTATTCTTGAGCATTTTTCTTTACTGATGATGTTTTCTACAATGTGTACGACGACCGTAAAAAGCAGATAATCTCCAAAAACACTGTGTATAATACCACCCTATCTGGGCAGTTGTTCGTCTCCACTGCAAAGAAGAAGATGGGGAACCCTCAGCACTCACTTAGACATGGAAAACACGTGTGTGGTCATTCACCGAAATGATGAACCGGAGGCAAAGCTGGAGCCCTCTGCTTCTCCCGGAAGGATAACCCTAATCCGAGTCTGCTGAAATGACTTTAGCCCTCATTATCTACTTACATCGGTCACATAAATAGACTGACACAGATCACTCACTGCTTTATGTGCTCAGCAATTTACAGTGCTTGACCTTTAGGAATGGGGTGGCCTACCTTGACTATACATGGAAAAGAAAACATGGATTTCCTTCCTGGACATGGGATTTCACCAAAAATTTCAACACTTACTGCTTTGGACGTTGACGGTGCTCGTTGCGTTGTCCTTTCCCAACATGTTCTCTGCCACACACATGTAATTCCCAGAATCCTCCAGCTTTGCTTTATTGATTTGAATCCTGGAGTTCCTCCTGCCAAGAGAGAAACCTTGAGCAAAGTAATAACTATGTAATACAGTTATCTGGTTAGTCCTGACACCGGGCTTTTCTCAGGCTTTGTTTAGTCAGCACGTCAAACACCATTTAATCTATCTTCTATTATGAGCTATTAAATTCACTTTTCAGTGTTCACACTGGTATGATGTTATAAATCAGTTTAAATGTAAGGATAACATAGGTGCTGCATTGATTTCAGCTGATTTGACAATATGATATTTTTAGATGAGAGATACAGGAATTAATGAAAAGCCAAGCGGTAAAATTCACCGAATAACGGCAAGAATGGCAACGCCAATTGCTTAGTAAATCTTAAGTAAAAAAGAATTTACTGTTGCTGTTTTCTGCTGCTTGTTCTATATGGTGTTACTGCTCAAACTTGCAAGATACAGTTAGAATCCCCCCTATAGAACCACACCAGCAACTGTTCTACAGCTAGAACCCCCCCTCTACAGAACCACACCAGCCACTGTTCTACAGCTAGAACCCCCCCAAAAGAACCACTTTGTATTATAGCTGTAACTGGATGATGATGTGTGGAACGGTTCTGATCCCAAAGCTCCATTGTTTTCAATGCACAACCATCTGATATCAGCTGTCTTATCGTGACAACTGAAAAAAATGTGATGAAATTAGGACACGCTTCCCTGCTTCCTGTGATCGGGTTTCCAGAGCTTAATATGACAGGAGTTGGCACGAGCACGAAGGATTTTTCTGTTCGCTTATAACACTCTGAAAGTGTCTGAACGTCTTTAATTGGGTCTGTGTTTTTTTTGACGGACTTGCTACTCACTTGCTGGATTTGATTTTAATCTCCTTGCTTCTCTTCAGCTCACTGCCATCTTTGTACCACTTGTAAGAAGGGGTAGGGTTCCCCGTGGCTTCACATTTGAGCAGGATCCTCCCCCCCTCCGACACGGCCTGGTTCTTCAGCTGTTTTAACTTGGGGGGTGCAGCTGCAGGAGAGGAAATGGAAGACAGAGAAAAGGAAAAAGTCATCACGCGTCCTGCAGTGGGGAGGATAACAAGGGCAGGAAACAAAGCCCTGGGAGGCCCTCCTGTCACGTGCCCAGGTATTCACTCCCTGCAGTTACGGTAACACAACAGAGATGCGAGTCAGTCACTACCCAAGGCTGGCCACTTGTGATTGGCTCTCTCCTGGGCTGGGGGAAAAGTGCATCTGACAAATCGGATATTTAGAATTTTTTCGGCACTCGGCTCTCCACACCCACTCCATAAAAGTAGCCCCTTAATTTCCTCATTCCTCATCATGGAAAGATTTCCTGAATGGCTGGAGCAGGTGACCCAGGACTCGATACTTTGCATTTCAGGCACCACCACTCCCCTTCTGTCCTTTCCTAGCACTGCGTCAATCACACACTTCATCACAGAACACTCTAAGGTCAGGCTACATGTGTAAGATGATGCCCCAGGTGCACTGCTGTTGTACTCTATAAAAACAAGTCTCAAAGCTGCATTTCAAACTGCCAGCTACTGAGGCTGAATTCCTGATGATAAGACAATGTCAGAAATTTCCATTCCATGCTGTCTTCAGATGTAACAGGTTGCACGCCCCGGGAAGCCCATCGCTGTCTTTACATAACGCAGGTCACATGACAAGGGCTCATCAGTTACCTGTGACCACAGATCTCTCTGCAGGCATACGAGCAGTGCACTTCACGACGCTCCCGTCCACAGCAGGGGGCAGAGCTGTGTCAGCTATGTTGTGCCATTGTGCCAGAGATCTGACTCAGATGGGCCCCAGGACATGCTCTGACTGAGTCTTCAGGCAGGTTTTTATGACCTAAGCAACATTTTGCAATCTGGGAACCTCTCTCCAAAACCAGGCACAAGCGTAATGCTGTGTAACAGCTGACACAAACCGGAGGGTTTAGCTAGCATTTCAGCACACGTTTCCCAGGAAACAGGGCGGCCATGTTGGGGATATAAGGTGATATAAGATGTGAATGAAATATATTCTTATCAGTAGCTACTTATCACCTGTGGCCTAATGCCGGAGCAGACACCTCCAAATGCAATGCCCCATCCCTGGGGGTGCCAAGACGGGAGTGCTGGGGGAGTAAGGGCCGGTTGGAGTACTTTTAATCTTAATACAAATCCTTTACAGTTCCCTCTCCCCTCGTTGCAGATGTCACTCCCTGTCGGACTGATGTAAAACAGGGAAACAGCAGGTTTCATTTCTCCTTAGCTGTAGAGGGATAGCGTACAAGTAAGTGTGTGAAACATTCAGAGGAAGAAAAGCAGCTTTCATCTCCAGAATGACAGCATAGGCTTCACTGCTCTGCATTTTCCTCACAATGCTCCATTACATCAGTCTGGATGTCACAAATTATCTACAACTTGCCACGCACGCACGCACGCACGCACGCACGCACGCACACCCCCATGTGCACAGCTCATATTCTTACACACGCCACTGCCTTTCATCTTGCGAGCACATGCTTTCCCGTGCGCACACACATTCGGGCACATCGCCGCTTCCGCTCCACACTCGCTTATCAATAACCATTCTATGCTGGCAGAGGCGTGCCACAGGTTAAGCATGGAAAGTGTGGTAAAGAGAGCCTTCTCAGCCCTCGACCCCTTACTAAACAAACGAAAATAAGCGGCAAAAAGACATATCTGGGTCTTGCCTCTCGCTGAAGCCCGATGTTCAGAAAAGCAAGGCCCCCGTCTTTTTCATCCATCAACGGCGTGTTATCACCCTGCTGTCTGCTGACGTTTTACATACCAGTCATACAACTATGCTGCATTTCATGGATTCCGAGGACTCCGGTGCCGCAAAGCAGTGCAAATAAGACTTGTTCCAAGGGGGAGCCAAGGACAGGTAAGCAAAATAAATTCTTGCAACCAAACAGACTCAAACACACCAGGGTGAAAACGGGAGCCCCGATAAAACAATGGATACCAGGAGATTCCTTCCAGCCATGCAGAGTGTGGTGTGATCAGTAAAAGGCCACTTCTGTTTCGCAGCAAATGTTTTGCACTACGTGAGCATAACTGTGTCTGGCAAAGAGTGTAGAAAAAGCCCATTATGCATGGTTCTGAGTGGTTCCAGGTAAGGCAGTCCACTCTTCTAGGTTCACTGAGGGCCATGTTACACCTTTTACACCTCAGCTATAGCATGAACCTCAGTGTTGAGCGGATCCCAGCAAATTCCACTAGATTCTTCCATGAAACTCCATGTACTGGAGGTGGCTGACTGTGTGCCAGTGCACAAGGTGGGTCACCCTATGCAGGTCCAGAAATTTTACGGCTGCCGAAAGCGTCTGGCTGTTGATTGTGTAGTCCGTGACGTAGCCCCCATGACCTGTGACCAGGACACAGACGGTGGTCTACAGAAACTGCTCTCTGATGCTCACCCTGGCTCTCTCCCATGTGACCCCAAGGTCATGTGTGCTCTGACCAATAGAAAGGTTACCAAGGTTAGTTACACAGGGCTAGGTCACAAGGGCTAGGTTTTACAGTCCAGTAAAACTTTAAGTGTGTGACCAATATCACAGCAAAAGTAGATTTTAATATCGGTACAGAAAGCTCATTTAGGACATGATGAACTTGGGCCAGAATCTGAACTGAGTTTATATGAAAATTCATAAATATTACTTAAAATATTATGAAATTTATAATCATCCATTCATCCATTTTCCAACCTCCGTGTCAAGTTCATGGAGGGAATTTATGATCATTCAAAGAAAATAACATCTTAATCAAATAAAATAACTTTTAAACCATGGAGACATGTTTTTATTAATATACTGTATTTAATATACTATTTCCAGTGCACTTCAGAAGAATTTATTGCCTTTCCATAAACCATCTCCGCATCAAATAGTCTCTCTGACAGAAAGCTAAAACACTTATACTTATGGATATATTCTGCTAACCATGGCCATTTATGGCATCTGGCCACAGCAAGCCCCTAAAATGACTGTGAATAGTACATTACTCAGCTGATTAGCATTTCTGCATGTTTCAGTAATCTTGACTGGTGGGTATCACATTACCACATTTAACGCCGGTGGCCTGAAACGTGAGGTGGTATAACATATCATAAAATGCACAGCAGAATAAGCATACAGTGAACATCTACATCTTGCCCTCATTTATAACCTCTTATTAAAAGAACACTGGGTTGCGGGAAGCATAGATGTTATAGATTCTAACCCCAAAAATGTACCTGCTGAGTCATCTTAAGAATATCTCCCAGTAGGCACTGTAATTAAACCCACACATTGCCAATTAAACTACATGATAACTGTGTATTCTGCTCTCTTTTAGATGAAATGTTAATGTAAGTTTTACTAGAAGCAAATAAGTCCCTCTGTGACTTTCCATCTTAGGGTGCTATGGGCTGCAATCAAAAATAAACAGTGCTCTTTCAGATAAAAATTGTTTTGTGATTTTTTTTTTTACCTACGAAGATGCAGTGCCTTGCATAAATGAAGGGATTTGCAATCATTACCATTTTGCCACAGTGTTTCCCTTACCTGACACATGCAAAGAAAAATGTGTTTGTACTGTTGAATATTTAAGGTAAGGACCTGCTCAAGGACAATGTGAGTCTCCTTCAAAGACTCAGACCGGAAACTTTAAATGTGTTCCTTAACAGCATGCTGCCATATTTCTGCTAATATCATCATCACTTTTGGAGTAAAACCTTCAATAAAAAACCAAATATCTTAATTCCACTTTCAGTGTAGTATTTATAATAAATGCAATAGAAAACAGAATCTTTCACCAAATGCTGCATTTGTTTATTAAATTACCCAATAACTATAACTAAGTGAAAGTTAGCTTGAAAACAAAAGCTTGCATGTTTGTACACATCTAGAACCTCACATACCAAAATCTTATGCCTTTTATAAAAGTTTAAATTTGTTGTCTATACTTCAGTTTCAAATCTACTATAATTAAAATGAAAAATGAATACATTAAGGAACTTCTGTTGTTAAGAGTGCAGACCTTACAAGAGGTGAATTTACAGTCATTTGTGAAGATATGGCATGTGGTATGTTAGAAAATATTACATTCCACTATAACATTCACGTGTAAATTCAAGTTGCCAGTAGAATTAGCCACATGTTTTTGGCCTGGGAGAGGAAACTGGTGCACCCAGAGGAAACCTGCAGAACTGAAGAAGAGCATATGCACTCCATGCAAATGATGAATGGTGATTGAAACCCTGTACCCCAGAGGTGTGAGACCATGGTGCAAGTCACTGTGCCGCCTAATGCAATGACACAAGGGGAAGAAATTAAGTTATCAAGTGTAGGGTGAATGAGTGGCCAATGGGTAAGAAATACCCTCACATCAAAAGGTGTTATAATTAACCCATGAAAAGCCAAAGAGAAGACTATTGCTCAGGCAGAAGGAACCAAATATCGCTTATGGAAATATTACTTTGTTAGGTTAAATGCTATGAGCTTTTCATAACTTCTTAACAAGGTGGAGATGTGATAAAGCAGAAGTGTAACGTGCATATCAGCTGTTAATGTCTTCATGAAAGCTTCATGACCATAAACATATGTTTAAATCCAGCCCATCATCTCAGGTTTCTGCCAGCATGGTATCATCTAAAACTACGAGTGGCTGATAACTTTGTAAATCTACTGCGGTTTAACTACAGAACCGACAAAGCCAGAATATTTTACGAAGATGGAAAATATTTACGTGCATGATATGCGTATAATAAGAGCTCCTACAGGCAAGACTGAACATTTTTGCAAAGGTAAGTAGGGCTTAAATGAGCCCGTCGATTTCTGACCAGTAGCAGTGAGGTCTGGGTCAATTGACATTTTTCTTTTTTTGAGGGCTGCCAGGGAAGGGGCAGAATTTACAGACTTGCGAACTGCAGGACGAGTTTGCTGTCGAGACAGGTAGTGAATCTGGTAGGAAAAAGTAAACGGAACGTGCGCCGCGTGCACACTTTATACGTTACGTCGTCTCGTGGAGCTCACGTTTCACTTTCTGTGCCGCGGCTTGTTCGTCAGGTCGGTCGAAAAGACTCACCGTGTTTATACGATAAGCGTCAACAAGAGTCATCGTGAGAATGATAAGTTGAAAAAGGAAAAAATAAAGTGGGGAAGAAAACACAGGAAGGAAAGTCTGCTAGAAAGAAAAAAAAAAAAAAAAAACCGGTGACGGAGCGAAGACGGAGAACGGACTAAGCGAGCTTCCAGTCCAGCAAACGGGGAACGTTACAGTAACGCTAATAACGTAATGAGAACGTTTTTGGACGTTGTGGAAACGTTCCCTGTTTGCTGGGAGGAGACCCCGGATTTATGAAGACCTCGGTCGTAAAGTTCTGGACCAAATAACTTTTTCCCAGAACTAGCTCCTTACAGTCATTCAGCCTTTATAGACGATGGTGAATTTCAGTGATGTTTCCGTATATTTTTACTCTTATTTATTGTTATTTTTAGAGAACAAACTTTATCATATTAGTGTGGTATATTATGCAATTCAAACAGAGGAGACGTACACCACTGCCTAAATTTTTCTGTGATACGATACTTTCATGAAAGAATCCAAGAATAAAAAAAGAAAATGCAAAACACTACACACATTTCAAAAGTGTTCGTTTGACTTGTTTGCATCTAAAGTTATAAAAGGACCCTTTGATGTTTCCTCAACCAGACAATGAAGCCAGATAAGGATCACACAAAAACCCACCACATCCCGTTGTTGCTGGAGTGATGTGAGAGATCAGATCATCAGAGCCCAGGGACAACAGAGAACCACTCATTAAGCTCGTCGTGGAGCTCTAAGAGAACGGTGTCGCTGGCCGGAGCATGGCTCGTTTCACACACGCACACCTCACGCACAAATCTCACCGGGAGGGAACCTCCGGGTCAGCTTTTCAGCGAGAGGAGGCGCTGAGAGTGTTTTCAATAACACCAAGTACCCTAAGGAGAAGCACCAGGTGTGTGTGTGTGTGTGTGTGTGTGTGTGAATAATAATATGTAAAAAGAAATGTCAATTTAAAAGAATATTGCGCATTCAAATAAGCAGTAAACGTTCTATGTGTGACTTCTTGCTATTCTCAACTAAATAAAACAATTTAACAGAAAGAAATTTCTTTTTCAACAAGAAAAAAAAATGTGTGAGCCACTCATTTTTCCAGCACCTTGAGCAGGTGACTAAATTCGATGCATGCTGATCACATCACACTCCTGTTTGTTCCTCATACTTACAGAGCACGGCAATCACTTATCTACATCACACTCATGTTTGGTCTTCATACCTCCAGAACAGCCTGATCACTTCTCTACATCACACTCGTTTATTCTTCATACCTCCAGAACACTCCAATCACTTCTCTACATCACACTCAAGTTTGTTCTTCATACCTCCAGAACACCCCACTCACTTCTCTACATCACACTCAAGTTTGTTCTTCATACCTCCAGAACACCCCCAATTAATTCTCTATATCACAATCATGTAGGTACTTTATACGTCCTTTATACCCCAATCACTTTTCTCAGCCTCAGATGCTAGGCACTTCGAGTTTGATTGCTGTTTACTGCATCTCTGGTCACCTGCTCCCAGGTCATTGACAGGCTCATCTTAAAAAACCCAGAAGCAAGGGGTTCCCGGCCCACAGCCACAGCACTGCAGCCCACAGTTCATTGCTGGTGCCCTGCAACATTACGCTGTACTCTAATCTTTGTTATCATATCACTCTAATAATGGCTATTGATCCCAAATCTGCCACAATCACACTTCTTTAATTGGATTTTTATACAGTGCAGTTCTTAAAAACCTTAAACATCATAAATATAAGATTGCCATTCATTTTGAAATGCAATGTGTTATTAAAAAGTTACATTAGTCTACCATCGCAACTGTTTGTTTTTTATATTGGCAAGTGTTACTGATTCAGTGAAAAAACCTAGGACAATAATATGAGAATAATTTATGCCTGTATATATTTATGAAGGTATTATTTGTTAACAGGCCAGTAAGAGGAGGAGAGCACTGTTCAGAGTAACACAGCTTGTCACACACTGGCTGAGGTGTTTAGAGTCTGCATATTTCAAACATCTTTCAGATCATCGATATCTGGTGATGCTTCAGGTTCTGCCTCAAGCACGTGGAACTCTGGGCCACCTCACAGGTCCTCATCCCAAGCCCAGCAGAACCACTGTTCTCTGTAGTGTTCTGCGTGAACGCCTAAGCGATGAAGTTAAGGAAGCTGACAGCATGGGGAGGGTCCCGAATCCATAGGGAGGTGTGTCGGGTGGCCCAGCCTGCCTCAGTTGGAGGCTGCTGCAGGCACTCTGCTGCATTGCAAGCTGCAGGAGCAGCACTGCTTCTTAACCTCAAGCGGATGTTTGGCTTAGAACCACCGAACCAGCGATGCCGGCCATGTGAATGCAAACAGGAGCTGAAGGAAACTGCGAGTAACCATCATCAAAAATACCCCCAGAAAAACCCAGATAGGGCCTTAAACTTTCTAACGTGTGCTTATATAACAGGCAGGCACAGGCACACACATATGAGCGAGTGTGAGGGAATGCAAGCAAATAGCTGCAAAACCTTGGAGGAAAAAAAAAAAAGCAAATGCCATGGCTACAATTAAAAGCAACTTCAAAAAGGCATTTAGGTTTCATTGGTATCCAGAACTATCTCGGCTACTGCTTGCACGCAAAGACACTAATAAGCAATTACATCTGCACCCTGCAACAGCGGATCTGCAGCTACTTGCTTCCCAGATTAAAGTGCAAGATGACAGCAAGCAGCAGGCTTTAACAGAATGAACTGATGAGTGCCTTCCTACATCCAGCTCTCCTCCAGAACGCCCGACCATTTACCTTGCGTGGGATCCTTCTCGTTTCTCCTCTCACCGTTCCCTATCTTCTTCCTCCCCTTCCTCTCTCTCTTCCTGCCCTCCGACATGCTGAGTGTGTAATGTGTAATCCCACAAGCGGATAATCCTGGGAGAGCGTGGCCGACTCTGTGAGGTCCTCTGAACTTGACTCGCTATCCTCCTTCTATATAGAGCAACCCTCATCACACAGTCGGGATACACCTACTTGGGGGTGGGGGTGGGGGGGGGGACAGTCAGGCATTTCCCATCGCCTTCAGATGTTTAACTATTTGCTGCCTATAAGTGCGTAGTGAGGTTGAACAACCCCCCCAAACACACACCCCCAATGGGTTGGACCAGGATCATTAGTTTGTTGGTCTCCCTCCAGCGATACAAGTGGTAAAACCCTAATGTTCCCCTTCAACTTCCCAATGCAACCTGCGGTGACCCGCACCATAGCAGGGGCTAGCGGAGATGTAGCGCTGTCCCCCCTGGCAACCCGATCCCGACCCAGCAAGGCTGAGCTCTAGCAGCTGGAGAGGGAGTGCTCAGCACTGAGACACCAGCAGTGGGTCGCCCACGCCAAAACCTCCACAGACCCACACTGAGCGCGGCGACCCATCCTCACCGAACAGCCCACCTAAAATAATCTGCAAACTTGCAAGTTCTCCTTAATACCAAATGACCGCAGATATATAATGTGCAGTCCTCATTTTACATCTAATAGCCTTCAAACCTAATATATATAATGTCATGTTTTGTAAACACTGTATAAAAGGAGTGTGGAAATAAAGGTTCCATTCAGTGAAGCAGGTCCAGTTTCCTCCTTAAGCTGACATGGGACTTAGCACGCAAAGTTCCATGCAAGCTCCCTCCTTCCCTCTTCCCTTCTGGCCCTCCCACCCTCCAGTCCTGGCGAGTCCCAGCCTGCCTATGATGTGAAGCCTGATTGTGGCTCCATTCTGCAGCCTGTCTCCAATAATCCTTGACAGGGAGTCTCACACACAGGTCAGGTGTGCGAAGGGCTCTGACGGCATTGCCCTTTCCTAATTCCGACCACCCAAACTGCAAACAAGGCAATGAAAAGGCATCTGGGGACGTATTTCCTGACCTGCCAACCCCCACCTCACGTCTCTTATGTCAGTTTGGTGCTCCAGTGAAACAGGAGACAGGAGCAATGTCAGAATGACTGAATGGTGGCCTCGCAGAGTCCTGCGACTCACCACTGGCTGCCCGTCTATCCGACTGATTCTGCAAGGTGACAAATTCCCAAGCCATTTTTTCAGATGCTCCATTTGCCGTTTGACACCAGAGCCGGTCTTCCCCAGTGAAAAACTTGAGTCACCGATCGTCACCTGCAGGGTGACTCCCTGGACTCCCGCGGACCTGCCCATGACAGCACCCGCCCTGACGCACTCCCCTTCCTGGAGCCTAGCGCAGATTTGATAAACCAGGTGCATTAATAAATTAAACTTGTACTCTGCGGCTGTTGCTTTTCCTTATCTTTGGTACAAAAATTTTATGTTACATTCTCACTGCGCTTTTGGCCAAGTTACACACAGGATACTTATTTATTGGTGTAATAAGAACTTTTTTTGGAACTCGTTAAAAGCAGCCCTGCCATTGAAACCAGTTCAAGGAAAATTCCAGGACATATTTTCCAAGAAAGTATCGAACAACAACCTTCTGCATGCAATCAGTTCCTGATGCAGCATACTAGTGCAAATCATAAAATACTGATTTCAAATATAAAAACTCATAAACACTCTCATGTTGTGTACAACCTGGATCTATTAATTTGTACTTCATCACAAAAGAGACCCAAATGGGCCAAATATTAATTAAGTATTAATAACCAAAATCAAACTTTATGTAATAATGTAGTAATATTGTAATTATCTGTCATAATCATAGTTTCACACAGATGTGTAGGTGTTTCCGATGAAATCCACATTCCCTACAGTGCAACAATTCAGCGAGTTCAATCCAAGGTCTGCATTTGTGTGAGAGAGGGGAGACTAATTAATGATCTCATCACAAACCTCAGTTTCCTCATTAAACGGGTCGCATATGGCCCAGGAGGAGTCACACGTTTCAGAAAAGTGCAGAAACCGTCCAAGGCTACGTATGTGCAGCTGGACAATGTACTCACTCTCATTTCCCACACGTCCGCTTCGCACTGCCGTGGAAACAGATCGCAGAATGGCAGCGGCGACTCACCATAAGCTGTCGACCAACAACAGAACAGCTTGTCTCTTCTGGACATGCATTTTTTTGATCCCCGACACCAGAGACGCAGCGTGAATCAAGCTAACGAGCTCATCCATAACCTTTTTTTTGTTTTGGTTTCTCGCAGACTGAATAACAAAGCCGAGTCCTCGGTCATTAACCGGCGTGTAGAGACCTTCCCCCATGGGATCAGGGAAAGCCACCCATTCATCATAGTACCATCAGGTGCAATGTCAACTCAGCCGGGAGCTTTGAAGTGTTTTGCAGGGCACTTCCGAGGTTCTGAGACACGGAGGTCAAAGCATCAGAAAGGTGCGGGCATCGGAAGGCAGGTGCTGGGGTGCGGTCGCATTAGCAGAACAGGGCGATAACTGGCGCAAGGACTTGAGGTCAGGGATTTGAGTGTGCTGTCAAACGCTGCCAGGGTAGGACCCCCAGAGTAAAAACCCCACACAACATGTAACATTCAGCATGTGGCACGAAAGACATGCAAATAACAGTAGGAAACCCTGGTTATGAGAGAATTCAGATCAAACGCCGGCAGCAAACTGATAAACACGTCTGATTGGTTGATGGTATTTCCTTCCCCGAAGTAGTCATCCTGAATATCACCCTGAGATATAAGTACTCATACACCATGTTCCCAACTTCAGAAACCAGCCATGGTACACTAAAGCAGAAGCAAGTGTTTTCAATCTCCACCCCCATCATAACTAGGATAGTTTCTCTCTCCAGAGAAACTACTCCTGTTTCCTTCCTTTTCTTAACCCAGGTCTCTGGAAAACCTGTTATAACCTTGAGCAGCCTGAATTCCTTAAGCTGAATGAAGGGCAAAAAAAGGCTAGCACCACGCAAACATTAAACCGTCTCTCATGGAACAGCTACGCATGACTAACCGCCAAAGTAGGTACCGAGGCCTCCCAGGGCCTCCGTGAGCAGCTCCACCCACACCACCACCCCCGTACCATCACAGAGTCAGGCTCCAGCAGGTCGGGCGACTCCTGACACGTCAGGGCATGGAACTTCAGGGGCCCTGCCGGAACGGAGTTGCATGTGGACCCCGTAAACCTGCAACAGAACTCCACCTGTCATCTGCCCCAGTTGCCCCCATGCTCAATGGACGGCGATCCCCTCTGTCAGCACCCACACCCCAAAACCAAGGGACCAGCATGCACGAGAAAGGGAGGCCCCCCAGCCCCCTTGCAAGAAACATGCCAAAACGTGCAGACCCTGCTTGCAGGCTCCATCCAGCTTCCAGGCTTCAACTCGTGGTTTCTCTGTGTGTGTACCTGTGTGTGGGAGCATGTGTGTGTCTGTGCATGTTTGTTTTTTTTTTTTGTTTCTAATGATTCTTCCTTATGAGATTCAGGCTGTATAAACAGTGTGTGTCCAGATACAGCACAACATCACAGGAAGATGTTTACTGTTTACCCAGAATGCATTGCATATATTACAAATGAATATTCACATCCAAACACTGAACAGCTGTACAGACTTTGCACATCTATTTACTTAAAATGTACAGATATTTTTTTTTCCAATTTGCAGAACATTCAGGGTGTTTCATTAATATAGATTTTATTCAGTATTGTTATTTCTTGAATCCAAGGCAGACTTGAAACTATTCCTCATTAATTCCCTGACAGGGAAGAAAAGATAATCTGTCTTTCCCCTACAGAACCTGTCAGTCCTCCTCATCATCACCTAGGAGGAAGATGGATAGGAGACAGTAAAACTGGGGAGATAAGTAGCAGTAGGTCCCACACGTGTCTCCAAGCCCTGCTGGACAGCCTGCAGCGTGGGCAGGCTTCATTCTGAAGGATCCAGGCCTGTCACCCTGGGGTTCTTCTCCTTTACAAGTCAAACGTGAAGACTTGGGGGGCGACGTGCCGTGTTCTGAGGGGAACATCTGGGCATGCTGACAGCACACTGCACTCGCCAGAGCCTTTCTGGATGCTTCTGGCCCAAAGCTACTACTTGATATGGTTGCCATGGCAAATGGCAAAAATGCAACAGAACTGCAACCACCTGCAGGCCCACAGGTACATTATGGCAGAGTGCTGTCAGCAGGCAGATATGACAGCCGGAGTTTCCGACAATGGACAGCAGCGGGGTTCTGCCAAAAGTGCCCCGACAGTTGAGCTGCCGAAAAAGCAGAGCCAGTATGAAAAGCGCACGTCCCGTCTGACGCACCTTTAACAAAAGATCTGAAGGACCTCTGCTCGGCTTCTAGAGAGCAGTGGGCACTGGTCACAAACGCAAACAGTCTGCTGGTTAAACCTTCGACTACAAAAACGAACAAACAGCCATACACATGAAGCAAACTTCTCATATTTCTCCTTTTTGATCTGCTGGCCGTTCAAACCTCTGTTAAACCTAAAGTCAAAAATAATTCAGAGACTCTTCCATCTATATAGTAAATGAAATCTGGTCTGGGAGTGTTCCAGAGTCCAAGACAGTTTTCTGAAGAAAACCCCCCTCCTCCTCACCCCACCCCCCAAATTCGTGATGGCCCGTCTGGCCCTATCTCTGCCTTGTCCGGAGGGCCCCGTCTTGCTTCTCTGGGGGAAGATTAAAGGCCTCTAAATCAGGGCGGCAGCTTCAGAGACAGTTTACTTGGGTCTGCCACCTGCACAGCATCACATGTGTGACACAGCAGAAACCCTGCAGTTTATCCTCACGGCGTAATGGTTTTTAAACACCCCCATCGTGTGTTTAGGTGTATTTGCTCTTTTTGAGGCCAGTGGGGGGGGGGGTTAGTGACACCCCCCTCCCATGTGCTTTTAAGGTCTGCCTGCTCGCCCTGAGAGGTGAAGTGAGGGCAGCTTGTCGAGGAGAGAGGACCGGCATAGAGAACGAGAGACTCAGCAGATTCCAGCTTCAACAAAAAATCTGAATTCCTAAATCACACCATCAAAGGAATAAGGGATAAAATGTAGGAAATATGAAATATATAGGAGATATATGATATCATACATTTCAATATGTCCTGAGCACATTTAAACTTGGATATTACACCTATTTATCTATGAGAAAGAATATATTTAAACATGTAAGCAGGAAGCCGTATGTTCACCACGACTTCTAAACTTAATGGTTTCCAAAAACACCATAAATTAAGAGTACTGACCCCTACAGTTCAGCATTAATTCTTAGCCAATAAACACAAACAAACTTCTTAAATAATTCATTAATTCATCTGTGATTGTGCCGAACCGTAAGCTCACTTAACCTAACAACAATCTGATGAAATTACTACTTATGTGCAAACACTATGGGGAACACGGCCTGCCCTGATCTTATTTCGCTTGCGATGGAAGTCCATCGCCTGTCTCGGGGCACACTACCATCCATCCGAACATGGTGTACCCCAAGCAACACCGGCCTTTCGTTTTCCTGTCTACACTGAGACGGGAAGCCACGGCGTTGTTTTCACCGACACCCTGACATCCGACATTCAGGCGCACTGCGCCGTGAGGCAGGCACTGGGAGACACCCGCATTCCCCCCCCCCCCCCACAGACTGTAAACAAGCCACCTCCTGGGCTCCAGACGCTGAATTTCCTGAGCCACAGCTTCTGTAACGAGAAGCAGATCTGGGGACGTTCCCAGGCAGCGCCTTGCCGCAAGCACCCCGGCGGATAGGAGGTAGACCCTCGCCAGAGCTGACGTGACTGACGTCCTCTGAGCTTCGTCAGTGGGACTGCTTTGGGCTTGCCAACAGGCTCGTGCACCACATCAGAAAACAAAACAAAAAAAAAAAACAAACACGGACCTGAATCAACACTGAGAAATAAAAGCACAACTTCATTCGGCTCAATTAATTTATTTTAGGATCTCGCCTACCGTGTGAAGATAGGACAACATTAGGGGATGAGAAGAATGAGATACTCGCAACGAAAAAGCTGCTATCATAGTTACAGCTCTGTGTCATTTCTGCGGAGCACAGCTGTCTCCATGGAAACCGAAAGAGAGGGGAAGAGAATGTGGAAAAAGAGAGAGGGAGATTGAGAAGGTAGAGCACGAGCAAGCGAAACCATGGCTATTCCGGCTCGGGGCGCCATATCCAAACACAGATGTCCGGGTGTACGCCAGCCATTGGTCTGCTGGGAAGTGTTCCCCTTTGCGGAGTCCTGATCCGACTGGCAGTGCGATCGACTCCTACACTGAGCACACTGTAATTTCAAGGCTACACGCACAGCGTTAGCAAATCCTCTCCTTCATATGTTTAAATATAATCACTGAAAGGACCCTCTAATAAAGCTGCCTCTACAATCGCAGTGCACGTTACACACATGTAGACACACACACGCTCTAGCAACTGGAAAAGATGACCTCCTGGAGAGGAACAAAGAGTTCAAAACCTTTCTTCAAGGAAAAAGTACAACACAAACACTGTCACTTTAAGGGAATCTCCAAAATAAGGAGCACAACTAAATAGCCGAAACTAAAGAAGGAAAAAATTATGAAATGATAATTCTCCAAGAGGTTATGTCCTCTCACACTCAGTACCAAAATATCCTGCCATCTGAAAATTAAACAATTTAATAAAAGCCAGATGGGCATTATTAGTCTGTGTTGGTGTACATTTCGGGATCAGCGTGGATACAATATGTGTATGTGTGTGTGCATTTCAGAAAATGTGTGGAAAACAGAGTTAAAAGACCCTATTTGTTCATTATTTATGATTTTTAATCTCTGCACTCTTATCATATGACCTGTTCAGACATTTATCTTGCTTTCAGTTTTCAGTTGTAAAATATTAATTTAAGTTCTCCCAGAACACCCTGCACTGTATCATTGTCACTGCTCTGACCATCCACAGAGTGTATGAGGACTTCCTCCTATGCAAACTTTTAAAATGGCCACCAACTCAGCCTTAGGATGCACACTTTTAAGCTCTGGTGCTGTTTTAACATCATCAACATTTCCCTGTATAATTAAATATTCCCACACCACCCTCTGAGCCAATTCTGTCAAGTACAGATTGAAGACAGAATTTTTGCTGTTTTTCTCCACATAGGATCTGTTTTTTTTCCATCATGGTGACCTTCAACACAGACACACTGACATTAGTTTGTGCAAATTCCATTTCTAACGATGATTCATTATTCCTACGTGTAATGTGTCTGAGCTGCAGCAAGAAACCGGAGACTGGAGGCAAGGAAGTGAACTAACTTGAATGCTAACTGTCGTGTGCTGGAAGCTTACCAACAAAATGCCTTCTGCTCAGCTGTTTGAGAAGCTACAAGTGTTTCTTTAATGAAATGTCCACTAGCAGTGCAGTGCATGCAACTGGCAGCCCTGAAGCATGTTTCCAACACGACATCAATAAGGAAACAACCCGTTTTCTGAATAAAGCGTCACTGCATGCAGAAACCCTCTTTAGTGTACGCGTGCAGCTGATATTGCGGCATATGTGAGAAAAGGCCAGTGTTCTGCAGCTGAGCCTGCATCCCAGTCGACTCTCTGTATCCTTCAGGTTCTCCGCTGTCGGTGCATCCTGCCAAAGCGCTCCAGCGTCGCGGACACTCTGCCGGCGTTCCGAGCCCCTGGTGCTCTTCCCCTTCACTGCCATGACTCCCCTCTGCCAAGTTTCCAGGCCCACACCACCCGACGGTTCCGGAAGCCCCGAGGCCGCCATTGCCCCGCTGTGCGGCGTGCTCCTTCATTACAGAGTTCCCGCGCCACCTTCCCCGTTATGTGCCCGCTGCAGCAGGCATCAAACCCGCGGCCGCTGGTTTTCCCTGTTTTGGTATAGCACCCAGCCACGTGACCGTGTCTTCCTGTCTGGTCCAGTCCAAACCAACTAGGAAGACCCTGCCATCCCACTGCTGTCCATTTATTTGCATGCAATCTTTACAACCTACAGCCTTCACGTGAATCTACTCTAACCTGGAGTAGATGCTTATTGTACATTTGTTTATAGTCCAAGCTCGTAACCTTCATATTAGGAGGCCAATATTTTTATTATTTCTAGGACTTTGACTTGGTAGATTACCTGACTTAAATCTTCCTAAACTCAATATACACAATTTCAACCCTGCTCAGAAACAATCAACAGCAAATAACACACCAAACACAGACGTAATAATCTAAGAGTACAAGCAACAGTAAATCTGTGAGTGACAAAGTGTCACCTGAAGCTACCTGGCGGAGCACCAGAAGATGTGCTTAATGAGATAAAGCCTAGGGCAGCTAATCTCAGTCATTCCCTGGCCGTGCCGGCAATGGCAGTCAGGTGATCTGTTCCTCTCCATCTGTCTGACATGGCTTAAAGCAGCGTTCCCCCTCCCCCGAGAAAAACTAAGAGCTGAGCTGCTAGAGAGTGATTCAAACACCCCGCACCCACCTTGACCTCAGCAGCAGCTAAGCTGGGCCAATTCGCAGGTTTCAAAATGCCGAGCTAAGAGGGGTCTGAGGAGACACTGGTGGAGGGTGATGGTGTAGGCAGCAGACTGTGAAAAACACGCTACAGGCTAAGCACTCAGTGACAGACCCTCATAATGACGCCAGACCTTGCCTGACTTGATTAATTAATGCAATTTTGCCAGTTGGCACTGCTGCAGAAATATTATGTGGACTTCTTACACTAAGGCCCATTAAATCTCGTGTCAGTGTGGTGAACCTTCAGTGATACGTTTTGGATGAAATCTAATGGCACTTGTATACATACTTGTGATAGAAACACTAATACTTTTAAATCCAAATACCTCTCGTTTTTTACTGTGCCTGCGGTCTTATCCTCCACAATATACATTTTACACTCAATTAACTTTAACTCTTAAAAAAACACCCAATAAAAGTTTAGATAAGAGCCAGCATGAATAACTGCATGTACAATAACTTTTTTTGTTACCTTTTCTATGACTATAGCCCCTACAATATGCAATTTACACTACATTAAATTAATGCTTGTAAAAAACACCAGTCAAATGGTAAGGTAAAGGTCACAGTAACTCTTTCCCGTAATGCCAAGGAGCAGTAAAACCAAAACACTGTGAGATGGTCAGTGTTTCCGTCGGCAGCCATACTGTTGTTCCACGCTGACCTCGTGAGCTCACCGAGTCACTCTCCAAAACCATTTAGCCCCATATGGTGTCACAGAAACACCCAGGCATCTCCGTGGAGAACAAAACACATGGCAGGGATAAGAGCTGCCAAGGTGCCCGGCCGGCAGGAAGGATGCTGGCCCATTACTAACCCAACACTGCAAATCCACATGGATCTCACGGAAACCTGAGCTCCAGGCACACCCGGGGAACCCGGGCCGAGAACCAGGGGACGAGAGGGGCCGCCTGGTCTCTGCACTTCGGGGGTATCGCCACTGGTTCGCAGACGCTGAAGTGCCGTAGCGATACTTGGAATCTCCGGCGAAATGCAGTGCCGCATCTTCTGATGTACCCTCTGAAAAAGGGCGCAAGAACACACTCTTTAACAGGGCCGCCTGCACGGATTTCCTCCACTTGAGGAAGCTGCTCATCACTTACATCTCCCCCTAGGCTGAGAGTCAGAGAGATCCTCTCTGGGCTTGCCTACACCAATCTTCCCCTCTTGGAGGCAGTGCTCTAGATGTTCATCTGTCACATTCATAGTCTTCACTCTGGTCTCCCTAAAAACCAGTATCAAACAGGCCTGAAAGACTTCATATGAGAACTGCCATATTCTTCATTCAAATTCATCCTAACCTCAGTTTCAAAATCTGTTACAGGGAGATTACACAGCAGATTTTACTATTTTTGGATGCAAGAACCATTGTATTTTTTTTAACTCCCTCAAACACAAACACAGGCCTTCCCAACCAGAGGAATTCAAACAAGAAATGGTGGTGTGGAATATTTGGATACATGGAATAACCTATAAATCACATCGTGTATGGCGAAGTAGGGCTGTCCGCCTCACACACGGCCGTTTAGACCGCTTTCCTTGCTTTCCCCCTCAACACTTCTGCTTGAATCTTTCACGGCACCCTCAAAAAGTTTGCTGTACCTGCCTAGACCTCAGCCCCAGGGTCTGGAACAACATAGCCATGAGCTTGAATACCACTTATCAGTGCTTCTTGCTGTGCACCCCCCCCCCACCCCATGGTACATACACTCTTTATCTCCTCCTATCAATGTTATCTCCTCAGAGCCTCTTGTTTTCTGGCAGAATTGTTTTAGTTTCACGTTCTTGAAGTCAAACTGAATTCCTCACAAATGGTGAGCTCACCCTTTATCTGAGGAATGTGCTCTCAGCGCACCACTGAGTGTCACACGTTTCAGTATATAGGACAAGACCCCCCCCAGCCCTCGTTTTGATGGAGTCTAGAAGACATCTTGACCCTAATTTGCATGTCTGCGTTTATTTCCTCAACAGGAGGTGCTCCCTATCAACCGACCTGGTTATCCTTTTAAATATATTTTTTCAATGCGAGGATTTCCTGAATAACACGGGAGAATGCATGCGTAAGCGCCAGACGTGCAGAGGGAGAGGGTTCCTGCGAACCCTGGAGGGTGGACAACTTATTCTGCAGGCCGCGGGCCGGGAGCCGAGCTGTGTGCGGCGATAAGACAGCAGAAGCGTCGCGCGATAGTGCCGGGGGACGCTGCGTAGCGCGCTGACAGGCCAGGAAGCCCTCTGGCAGCTGGAGCTTCTCACGGGCGACAGGCTGACACATAACCTGAACAAACACGCTCTGACGACAGCCTGTCACGACATCGGGCCCCTAGGCTTCCAGGATTCACCCCCGGGAGGCCACCTTTGCCGAGTTCCTCGACCACTTGTCACTGGGTACTAAGTTACCCCCTAACCTGCCTAGTACAACTACGAGGGGCCACCCTATTCTCATCCTCTCCAGCTTTCATCCCACTGTTCCATTCCAGCCAGGTGTTTCCCAGGCTGCTACAGAAATGCCACGCTGTCATTTCCCAGTCACTGTCAGTCTTCTTCCCCAGTCATTTCCCTTATATTATCCAGCCATATGCAAGTCACCTTCCTCGCTGCGTACAACGGCACACACTACAAATCATGACATGCTAATCGGCTGAGGCCAGCCGGAGATGCACGATGCTGGTGCTCAGTGAGCCGATCCGCTTGCGTTACACGGTCCGTTTGGTACCGGAACACACAGATAAGTACAGTGTTAGCTCCTCCTTGGTCTGCTGTTTATTCAGCGGGATCAAGGACCAGACAGGCAGAGCAGAAACAGATCTGAGGAGACTTTTCCAAACAAAAAATACGCCAAAAATCAACTGATACTGATGCCGAGAAAAGTAAAGAATCCGGCATTGTTCAGGGCAGTTGCTTACCGATCCCCTAAAGTTTAGGGGGACAAACAGATACGTACACGCCGCAGGACTTGGAGCCATTTCTAAGTGTCACTTTGGCACCAAGAGCTAAGGGTTACGCAAGCAGGCAAAATGAATGGCCCAAGGCGATGGTTTCCAACATCCTGTTGTTCATAAAATGATTTACAAGATGTTTTGTCCATCTCCTCCAATAATCACTGCCATTTAATCACCTAACTATGTTACCCCATGTTGTTGGCAACAAATAAGTTTAGTAAGATCCAGCGAATAAACTGCCTGAACAAATACTTTTTTGCATAGAACAGCAAATGGCTACAGTCCCCCAGATGTTAACATTGCCAAGGTAATTATTTGGGCATGTGGCATAATGATATTTATGTTAGCGCAATGCAAAGGAACCCAATCCTTGCAGGACTGGGCTATGCTCTATTAAGTGGCTGAAGTGGAGTGGGAGAGTTAGAAAGAAGGAAGGACAGGAAGGAAGGAGGAAGAAAGCTGAGAGGAAAACAGAGACCTGAGAAGCAAAAAAGACAGCAAAAAGATCTACATTGGTTTTGAAACACCTTGCAAAATAACTGAAAATAACACTTGCATGTGTTTAAATTAACATATTCATCTTTTTTCGTTGAGGACGGATGTGAGTTTCACAAGCCACTGACGTAAAATTTGCAGGTAAATATTGACTTTTCCATTGGAAAAACACAGTGGCGGCCGGCAGAGGGAAATGTAATACTTTAAGAGTGCACGTGCTCCAACAGGGCGGCGTCCACTTCGACCAAGGGCAGTGTGCGTGGCGAGCGGGAAGGGGCTGCGTGACGTGGGACCAGAGCGGAGAGATAAATGCCATGGGGAGGGTGCTTCTGAGCAGCCGCAGGATTATTAACTGCGGGTGAGGAGAGTCGTAGCCGTCATGACTTGCGAGCGTACACCCATGCGAGATGCCTGCACATATTTCCGGGGTCTGTGTAAACAACACACGGCTCCCTGAAGGCGTGACTGACGGCGGCTGAGTAGATATTCGCCTGCCAACCCCACCCCCAATGGTGATGGAGAAACAGCAATACCTTCCAAACGTCTTTGTTTTTAGACATAAATCAGCCCACACCTACTAAACATACCTGAAGAAATAAACGCACGCATAGAACAAGTATCTTGTGTGGCACGGGCATGGCCGGACATGTTTGTAAACACACCAGGATATCACTTCTTCTCAGAGTTGTGGCACGCGGTGTAGAGTCTCCATCATGTCTTTTGTCTCTTACTGTTTGTTTATGTCAAGCATCTACCAATGCTGCTGTCTGCTCTGCCTGACTAATGTATCAGTGTCAGGCTCAACAAGTTCAGACAATGGGGTTGACCCATCCTTACTACCACAATCACTTACCAGGGTGGCTGTTTGTACCAAGCTCTGGTAAGGAGAGGACTGGGAGGGAGGTAACTACACATCAGTGAAGGGTCACCCAATGGACTGCTGTCTACCGAACTTGTGTAAGGCAACAGCAGGTTCCGTGCTGGAGGTCCACCTCATCACCACTGAGAAAACCTCACACAGAGTCAACAGTGACAAAATGGGTGTACGGAGAGCTACGGAAACGTTGGGTTTAAGAGCTGAACGTCCGAGTGCTCATGTTCATCTGATGTTTATCCAAGAACAGCATGGCGGCTCAGACTGCCGGGATCTCACAGGATTCATTCAAGGCAAATGAGGGAAAAATCGTGGGTTCCTGGGCTCCTTGTGGGTTCGATCAGCTGTACAAACCAGCCCAAAGTACTGCAAAGTTAAACGCCGCAGTGGTACAAAACAGCCTGAGATCAAAGCGGCTCTTCCGTTCATGCCAAACACGAGACAGAACAAAGACAAGCCAGGTGGGATTCATACGATTATACCTCACAATCAGTGATCCAGAGGCCTAGGCGTGCTTTAAAAAGCAGCAACTACGAGGATAGCATAGTTAAATAGATTACTACTTGTTGCACCAATCTCACAACGTAGCATCCCAGTACCTTCAGATAATACAACACAGCAATATTAATGTAGGAAAATGCACCAACACAACCTAGATTTAGAAGTATAAAGGATATTAAAAGCACCCCAGCGATTCTGTTCCCTAGGCTTAGCTCAACTAAACAGCATTGGATTTCTTTCACAAATTACACAGTGAGCTACTGAGGTATGGAATATTAAGGGTTGTAGATGGCAAACAGAAAAAAAAAAAAAAAAAACATTTTTCATTTCAGACTAATGACTCTGTGTCCCAGAGGACAAATTTCTGTCGGGAAGAACAATTTATGGATCCGCACAACTCACACAACGCTACCTTGGCAATAGCTGTACTGCTCTGGGGCGGTAAAAGCTGTAAAGAAACGGCAGAAACCCAGAATACCACACTTCAGTGAGGTCTAAGAGACCACGTCGCCACTTCATCGGAGCGCATTTGGCCACCGAATCACTTATGTGGCGAGTCCATGGGCAGCCATAGTGGAGAAGGCAGCAGAGAGGAAAAGCTCTTTGAAAGTCCTCCCTCGCCCCATGGCATGCTGGGTCATGCTCCAGTCACATCAGCCCTTTTCCTCTGCCTGTGTCTTTCTGGATATCTCTACATTCCTTCAGCACCATCACTTCCTCTTCCTATCTTCTGCTCCAGCTAGCCCAACTCACTCTCCATACCTTCCTCCCCAGACCCTCCCTTCTTTCTTTCCTACTCTACGATCTCCTACATTAGCCTTGTGCTCCTTCGCTCTCCCACAAACCTGCTTTCTTTCCCCTCCCTTCATTCTCTTTATCACCCGCTCCCCTACAGCCATGGACGAAGTACTGACACCCAAGAACCCTCTCCGCCAATATCCCAAGACTCCCAAAGATTATGTACAACTCTTTCAGTATTAAACGGAGCTAATGGATAAATGTGACAGGTTGTGGTATCCTGTATGTGGGGGCATGTATACAGGTTACATGTTGAGCAACCTTTGGAAGCCATGATTTACAGTAATATTTGTTTTATGCTATTTCTGTGTGACTATATATATATGCGCAGTTATAATGTTATGATACATACACCTTATGACTACGCATCCTGAGCAGTTGAACCCTGGACAAGACGCCAGTCCATTGCAGAGTACACACACACTCACACAACAGAGGAACAATTTGAACCCCCAACCCTGGAGGTTTAGGGCAACAGTACTACTGACTAAGCAAGCATGCCACCCAGTTATAATGCATCTTGTCTCTAAGCACTGAATAAGAGTGATATTTTGTCACGGAGGGTAATGGCCTGACTTTATTTTGCTCTTTCCTGAGATGAATGTCCATTTAAATGTTGAAATGGTTCCTTAAGAGGCTATATTACAGACTTTTGTTTCAGCGGCGATCCAACAAGATAGGCGAATGGCGTTTTACCATTTAATCACCAGGACAAATTTCAACCGTCTTCGTTATTTAACGCTCCATGGTGGGCCCCTCCTGGCAGACCCATCCAAGGTTGCTCCAGCCCATATTTTGTGGCTCCCACACGCTGCAACACCCAAAGTGCCATTCGACACCGGCTCCAAAAGCCATGTGCTCTCGCCTCGGCGCCGACCCAAGGGCCTTTGCAGACGGGCGAGCACAAATGACGACAGACCGCCTCCCTGACGTTCCAGGTGGGGGAACGGATGGCGGTCAAGGTGAAAGTCAGGGCGCCGCGGCGTGTGTGTAATTCCCAAGGGGCTATATCATCTCCCCGGATCACTGCAGCGTGACATCTGTGGCATCAGCTAAAACTCGGACGTCTGAATCCTAAAACCCACAGGCGCACGTTTCCGGATGCGTTCTGCATGACTTTGTGCTGCCGGGACTCCTTTTCAAATACTGCCCTCTATGTGGTAAATGTGATACATGCCTGAATGCTGGAGAATGTCCTCTGCCTGCTTGCTTTCGTTTTCTCGCTCAAATCCACTTCTGACACGGTGCCTTGATTCCTCGGGAGGCGCCCCGGCGTCCTCATGACCAACAGAGTGCATTATGAATATGAAAATAAACTCAAAACATAGATTCTGGTGGATCCAGCTGAATTATCTGAGCTGTGTACTTTCTTGGCTTTCAATCAGGTAGTTCTCCAAAAACCTGAAAACAACATACGTGCATTTTTCATTCTTTATCTCTCTCTGGAGCTACATTTGAACAATACCGCTTCATAATAAAAAGCATTTCTGACATGCTGTCTATTGTTCTGGACCCTCTGCTGGTCACTCTGATGTTAAAAACATCTCAAGGTCCAATAAAGCCCTTCAAAATCCCTGCTGGTCTTTTCAATCAACCTATTCCAGAAAGAAACTAGCCTTCTCACTCCCTCACACAAAAACACACCTGCATTCAATCATCCTAAATATATTCAGCTCCAGTATTTACACCTTGCTCAAACGCACTCCAGAGCCCTGACCGCCACAGTGCAGAGATCAGGTTGCAGGAAATCGGCGAAGAGAAAAAAAGCTTCATAACGCCAGAGCATGTTGTTATGAATTGTAGCCAGCTAAAGAAGACATTTAGTGTCACATTGTTTCTCAGCATACCTGTATTTACTGAGGCGATAGTTTTCATTTAATTCACATAAACACAGCTACATTGCACAAGATTTACACAAGGTAATGCAAGCACAATCAAGCACAAGGGCATAGCCTGCCAGTCCTCCCCCGCAGGGGCAAGGCTCTAATATGCTCCATTATCACACTTTCACTGTAAACATATCCATTCAAAACCTGTTCTGCTCAGATTTTAATTGCTCCAAGATCATTGCACTTACCCCACAGTCCCCACTTAACATCCACACACAATTATCACTAACGTAAATGGAACAATGCAGCCAATGCAGCCGATGCAGCATTTTGTACTGGGGACCAGAGGCTAATGGCATTCTGCCACAGCAGGAGATCCCCTCTGGTTCAAAGGTCAAACAGCCGATCACAAAAATGACTTGTGTCTTGAGCAACTATGCCTAGCTGGTTACACCTTTAAAAGCGAAATCGGCAAGCCTTGCAAACTGGCGCCAAGAAGTATGAGTAGCTTGCAAGGAAATACAGTGGAAACCCACAGAAGAAACGGGAATTCAGGATTAAGTCATCTTCAGACTTTGACAAGACAGGAGACACGGAGGAGAGGGTTAAAAAGGGGTATGTTTCCACCTTTCATTAACAAAAGAACATTTCCCTAAAATCCAGAGGGAAAGGTACGACGTGAGCACATGTCAACGTGCGGCACAATGTCTGCATCTGCATGTAAAAGGGGGGTTTGTGCGTGGCTGTGAGGGAACGGGAGGGTAAGGCTGGGGAAACCTCCGTGGTTACAGGAATGTTTAAGCTGCCTCACATGCAACTTCATCTTTAATCTGGCCCTACAAACATATCCAATGTCCATTTATTTATTTTGTGCCAGGCTCTTAACAGCGAGAGTCCCCTATATTCTAATTCAGTATCCTGAAATCCCGCAGAGATGCAGCAAATGGCACCAGCACGTAAGAACTTTCCAGCCGCCAGGGGCTTCCCGATGCCTGGTAACTCCCACGATCTTATAGCAGACGGCGCCGCCCTTCATTCGAATCTGGCCTTCGGTGGCATGTTTGCAGTTCCAAATGTCTGTGCTGCTTCCACAAACTTGTCATTGCTGAGGGCCGACAGCATATCTGGGAGCACAGAACAAGACCCAGGTGGTTGCCATGGTGTTCTTCACACAAAATCGGGGGGGGGGGTTGGGGGCTTAAACACAAGGTGGCGTGCTAGAGCTCTCTTGGCTTGTCTGGTGAGCAGCCTGAGCAGCTGCAGCCGGCAGCACAGCCAGCCAGCCAAGGACACGGGGCAGCACCGACTCCCTTTTTACAGCTACAAGAGAGGGACGGCGACAGCAATAAACACGTGATGCATAAAATTTCTGAGAAGAATTCCAGATGAGACACTACACCAAACGGGATTCATGCAACAGATTCTTCTGACAAGCCGCAGCAATGAACTCACTCAGAATAGGTCAAGGGTTTAAATTAAAATTAAACATGATAGGTACTGGCACTGAAAACCAGACGATGTCTCTTCATAGAGCATGTAAAGGAGTACTGGTTACAAGTGACAGTAAGCACAACTAAATATTTTCATGTCGGAGTTCTATATGTGCTTTCAAAAGGGTGACTCACTCAGATTTAGTCCTAATCTAAACCAAATCTCTCAGCCAATTTTATCACTGGTGTTTTCAGCGCCCAGCTGTGGAATGGTGAGATTTTTCTATACAAAACAATGAGTCTTTCTCCAAAAAATGCTAACCAGAAATCCCCTCCCTTTCTTCTCCACTCAGATTTCCCACAAACCAGCACAGGCCTCCGCAGACATCATGGACTTAATGCCAGCGTTGCGAAGGACGAAATGGCCAACAGGTTTGAAGAGTGCTGAAGCTGAAGAGATATCCGTGAGACGACCACACGTTCGAAGCTGAGGAGGATGCGAAATGAACTCCAGCAGAATGAACCATTGGACACAGTGTCCTGAAGCTGCCAGAGAAACCTCATCTCCTAATTCAGAGAGCCGGGCCACTGACAGCCGGGCGTCTGACCATAACGGGAGCCGAGACGCCTTGTTATTGTTAGCAGGATCAAGATTTCCCCCATTTTACGTTTTTTTTAATGCTTGCTTCACTGCTTTCGAGAGCAATGGTCAGAAAATGTCTGCCGGCTCAGACATAAAGAGACAGGCCCGGTGGACCGATCCAACAATGGCTGCAGGCCACGGGAGTGGGGCAAGCAGAGCCATGGCACCTGGGGTTTCATTCATACTGACACGGCTCCTGGACATGTACATGGAAATGGACATGGAGAGAAAAAGGAAAGCTAAGGAGAACAGCCTTTCCTGGGGAAAAGTAGCACCTTGATGTCAAGTTATTAGCCTTCATTTTTTCCTCACTAGCTGCAAGACCTACTCCACAGGTTGACGATGCTAATATTACGAAAGGCTAAGAATGGGGGAAAGTGGACCTGGTCATTAACAGGGAGGAGAGGAAGGCAGCCAAGCCCAGAGGTAACAGGAGTCTACCCTTCTTTAACAACCAGCACTGTCAAAAAAGTCCTCTTTCTCCACAGCTAGAAGAAACAGCAATAAACAATGTTTTCAAGTAACGAGCTCTGTTCTCGTTATACTGGTAAATCGTGGCTCTGCCTTGCAGCCCGGGCTGGACATGGCCACCGATCTATCGTTACGTGCCACTTTGTGAAGCCACAAGAAAGGTTACCGCTGCTTTAGAGAAAGTCAGACAAAGAGTGGCATGGGTGGTGCTTAGCCTAAAACAACTGCAAAGGAGAAGAAGTTAGGAGTACTATATTATTCCAGGAGCCAAAACAGCTTTGGTGACATGATCCAGCTGTGCAAAAGTCTGAAAGAACAGAGATCAGGTCAACCTGAGATCTGCATTAAGCTTACAAATGACAGATTCAAGAAACTGAGGCTTCCCGTGTATAATGTGTACTGCATGACAATGTAAACATTTCTTTAGATAAGACTGCTGGTCATCTGGAATAAAAATCTTATTTGCTATAGTTTTGACAGAGTCATTAGATTAATTCAGATCAAGACGTCATTTTAAGAGCAACCTTTTACGATTTATTCAAATTAGCAAAGGGGGGTACCTATTAGCACACTTAGCAGACAGAGCTACAAACCATGTAAAGATCATACTTTGGAACACTGTGCCAGACTGAGAATAGTTCTGGTTTCAACAGGTAATTAAAAATATTAGAAATTAATCACTGGAGATTAACAAATAACTTTTGCACTTCTCTGACACTAGACATATGACACAAGAGAAACGAATATTTGAAAATGCTCCCGTTGACTTTTACAATTTTTTAATCACTCATCTCACTGCTTAATGGAATCGAAAGTAAAATAGTGAAATTCAATTAAAATTGAAGATAACAATGGGAAGACCTCTCCACCCCATCCATAGGATTATGCAAACGAGAATTTTAATGCTGAGGTAGTCTTAAGTCACACAAAGGTCATCGCTGAGGGTACCAGGGTGTGCAGTGGTCCCTTCGGACTGACTGTAACACCTACGGCATATCAAGCGATTCTACTGCACTGACAGCCATATTTCACTATGACACGATACAGACTAAACAGCCGGCAATCACTAGCTGAGCAGAACCGTGATTTATGTGAAAATTACCGACATTTCCAACAGCTGAATGCCTCATATGTTTTCAAACACTTGTTATACTTCTAGCAAAGAGTTAATCATACATAAAATGATTTAACTATTGAACTTAATAATCAGGGTGACTGATTTAACACTTTGCAAATCTGCCAGTTTTGTCTTAATGAAAGAGTCTGATTTGTGATAGCGTTTAAGGTCTTCTAGGCAGGTCTTGGAGTTATGGAATGCTTTTTTTTTTTTTTTAAAGATACAGGCAAGTTGGACAAAGCAGCTTCACAAGTAGTCTGTCATGTTTTAACCCACAAACCACATTTTTACAGATTTTTTCAGGATATTACTTCCAGGTTCGGAAAAAAACCCCTACCTGACAAGCCTACAGCTACAAATTATTTATCTTACAGAAGGTGTGATATACTCATATAGTAGCACCTTTTTGCACAGGTTATGAAATATTTTAAACCGATATTCATTATACGCACAAATTTACTGATAAATATTCAGCAAACAGACAGACTATTGAAGCATGACCATTACTAATATAAGCGTACGTAAAGTTACTTTGAGAATGGCATCAACATCGTCATCTCATAGACCAACACGTCCCAGTTTTGGAAGAACGGTTCTGCTACCCGGAAAGCAGGACGAACGGGACCGGTACCTGGAAAGCAGTCTGACACAGGCTGTACAAGGACCAAAACACCCTACACCGTGACCTGTAATCTGTATCCTGGTATAGCTGTGCCGTCATGTAGGAGCCTAGCAGTCCACGTGAGAAATACAGCTGCAGGGTAGATTAAATTCTCCATATGTAAAGCAAATGCGTGCGACATTCACACACTGTGAGGCCTGCCATACTGGTGGTAAAATGCGACTATCTACACACACACACATATATATTTGTATGTATATGAAGAGTTTGGTGTTTTTCCGTTAGCTGTATATGTGTATTGTACATATATAGCAAACCATATATATATATACATACATACACATACATTGTTTGCTATCTATAGCTAACTACGTATATGTATAGTTTGCTAAATATGTATCAACTATATGTGTCAAGCTATATATATATATATATATATATATATGATATATATAGCCACATTTTAATTCCAGTACACCAGTACAGCAGACTTCATGGTGTGTCCATGTCACGCTTCATTGACAATTAACTGCTACGTATGAAATATGTAATGATTACAATACTGGAATAATGATCAGATTTTTTTGATGAAAATGTAGACTAGCCTCATTTCTCTGCCCTCACGGGATGTAATAAATATGGAAGATGGAGGATGACAGTCTCCCAGTCACTGGGTCTCTCTCGTAATTACGACAATAAGAATTACTGTAAAGGCGTAGCACACACACACACACACACACACAAAGAAAAGTAACTCCTCGAATAACGGTATTAATTAATAAACTCAAAATATGCAGGAGGGTTCAACTATCAGATTAAGTGGATTTCTTGTTAATTAAACTACCCTGATTAATAACACCAATTCAACTGAACAACTGTTGTGTACAGCCACGTCTAACGACAGAAAAGGAAGCTGTATCCTTTAGCCGACATGCTAAAAAACAAGTTAACGCAGCATGCTACCATGTTGGTACTGCATGGTTCAGTAATGTCTTTACAAATATACTCAACTGTAAGAAGAAGTTCATGAACGGATTGGAATTATCAGGATTTCTTCACGAGTGTTTCTTAAAATGTGAGCCAATCTTTCGCTAAGTCAAAATAATAAGTAGTTTTATTTAACAAATGGTACACTCAACTTTTTATGTTGTCATATTTTTAGCGAAAAATTGGTTTAAACAATGAAGATCATTGATGGAAAATGTACGTGAAAAATATTTAACAATTAGCGGAACCTCCTTTATTGTCGTTTTCTTTCAGCTGCTCCCGTCAGGAGTCGCCACAGCGGATCAACTGTCTCCATCTCCTCCTGTCCTCCGCATCCCGCTGTCACACCCACCACCCGCATGTCCTCTCTCATGGAACCTCCTTTATTGTAAATATCCTTAACCAAATACTTCTCATAGCTGCTGGACAGCGCAGCAGTTTTGAGGTATTTACACCCATGACTTGATCAGTTCATGTATATTTCTGCAATGTCTTCCTTGAAAGGCCTGCTTTAGGGCACACTGGCGGCATTTCGATAGAAATAGGCTCAGGGCTTCATTACTTTGACTTAGATGAAGATTGGATCACATTTTCGGAGGCATTCACGCGGAAATCAAGACAATTCCAAACGGCTCACTTTTTTCCTCATAATTATTAGTATGTGGAAATACAGCAAATAACACGAATGAAATGCATTTCTCAAGCAGGTATTTATGCACAGTTTAAGGATAAGCCTTTTAAAATTGTCTGCACAGTTAGAATGATTTAAAATAATATTTCCCTTTCCAGGACGAGACTGTTTTATACACACGGCTTGCTACTGAGTCTTCACCTTCCACTATTTCCTAAAGGGCTTAAGGATTTCTGCCCTAAATTGTCTAGCAATAATTGTCCCACACTACTATGCTGTATTACAGAGCAATGCAATACTCTGCCCCACATCACATTTTCTGACAAAAATCTCTTTCATTTTCCAGTCATTTGTTGCCAAAAATTCTCACAAGCCATGGGTTCAGTGTCGATGTAACCTTCCCATGACTTTCACCCAAAACCACAGTCTCTACCACAACAAGAGTATCACATAAGAGAGAAGAAATAAGAAAAATATTCCAATTATCTTGTCAGAGCTGATCTGAAAGGAGGCAGAGAAACTGTTTAGTGCTGTGCATCATTTACCAAGGTTACAGCTGAAACGGAACAGCCAAACCAATGAACGTCCCCACTGTGCAGTTCTCAATTACATATATTTAGCAGATACTTTGATCCCAATCAACATACAAGTGAGGAGAACCTGTGGATGAAGCAGAGGGTCAGTCAGCATCCCTGGAGAGGCTGGCATTAAGGGCCTAGCTTGAGGGCCCAACAGCAATACAATTAACTCTGCTGGTTGTTAGACTGACACTGCTCCACAACACTCACAAAGCTGCCAGCCTAGAAAGGTCCCAGAGAATCCATAATGCGGGTTTATTCTGATGCAGCACTACACTGGTAAACAAACTGGTATCAATAGTTATCACTGGGCGCGAGGCGGGCCACAAATCTTCATGTTCCGACAGCTTAGTCCATGGTGAAAATTGGCCAGAAATACAAGTGTGCTGTCAGACATGGTCAGATCCCTATATTTCAGCATTATCCTTTTAATCCTCGCCACAGAGCAGTGGGAAAATCACGGATAAAGTCTGGATTTTACCGCAACATTTGATAGAAGTGGTGCGTCGCATAAATGAGAACCCAGACCCAAACTGTTTTTGCCAGCAATCTTTACAGCTGACTTTTGACATGTAATTTCAATGAAGTTGTAATATCCCATCGATTTATAAAGTGCCACTGCTGAGGTTCATTTTTACATTTGTGGTACTGTGCAAAAGTTTTAGGCACTTTGTGAAACAAATGCTGAAAAGTGAGGATGTTTTCAAAAATGATGTATTCATTTATGAATTAAGAACACACAAAGTTTTTTTCTTAATTTTTGGCCTTCTCGAAATGTCTTTTTTGTTGTTGTTTCTCTACTTTTCAAAGTACCTATAAAGCACTTTGTAAACACAGTGGTTGAAACAGTGCCATATAAATAAAGACTGATTGACTGATTGATTGACTGATTGATTGATTGACTGAAAGAGAGAAAAAAAACCTAAACCAATTCAATATTTGGTACAACAACTTTACTGTATGTCTGAGAGCACACACTCCCAGCATGCTCTCAGTCAAATAAAAAACGGGATAAAAAAACAATACAACAAGTGAATTTAGTACACCATCATCAAGGTGAACGTGAACAGCACCGAGGTGAAACATCTGACCCATCTCCAAGTTTAGCAGACCCATCGGGTCTGATAGTTTTTGTCAAACACTGAAGTCTATGTGGCCTTGCAAAGATAACTCCCACAAAGGAAGGCAGTTGTGGGTCTTTTGGAATGACAGGTACAGTCTTGGAGCTCAGCTATATGTTCAGCTAAAGAGACCCCAATGACAGAGTCTGCTAGCTGCTGCTAGAATCGCAGCAGGTGTCAACCTCGCGGAGTGTAACTGCTCCTATCTCTCCTGACCCAGCCTGCCGCAGTCCCACAGCTCTATGACAGATGTAGCAGTCTACAGCTCCCCATCTGTCCCCGGATTCTGCAGGCAAACAGCCCCACCTGTCTACCCCTACCTGCCTGCTCCAATCCACGTAACCATTAGGTCAGACCGATCTACAAAGTGGGGGGCCCGCCTGCGTAACAGACGACTCTGTTCTACAGCCACATCTGTGGTGGGACGCCGGTGCTTCTCCTCGAGTCCGGTGAAAGGTACACGGACACTGTGAGCCTGCAGACCAGCTTTAGTGCCAAAGTCCACTCTCAAGTGTCAGAGGTTCCGTCAGTCTAGTAAGGAAATGGCATAGTTAACAGGAGAACACACAGTAAAACATCCTTTTCGCGTTACATCGAAATGTGCTTGAATAAAAGAACGGCAAAGCTGTTAAACATCACTGGTGATGATGTGAATGTTTTAACAGCGACTCAAATCAGTATCAATGTGCAGATAACAATGCAAGCATACAAGGAGGTTTTTCATAGTAATAAAAAGCAGAATGCACATTTAACGTCAAATGAAGACGTTATCTACACCAATATCATATTAAACAAAAGCATCAATGAAACCGCAAACTGATTCGATCGTATGGCTGCACTTCTGGCGCTTATACGCTGACTCCTTCAAGCAAAGGCAGTCCCCAATTTGGGAAAAGAGCAGCAGGTCATTAATCTCGGCACTTCTTGTGAAGTAATACAAAGTCCAATACGCAAATTATCAATAAGCCCGGTTGACAGATGGACTGACGGATCCCACGAAAGCAGAGTATCATTGTAAAAAACATGATATCAATGCCATTTTTGGTAGTCATCTTAATTCAACCCAGCAATGGCATCACCCATCTAGGATCACTAACACCCAGTTGTAATCGGGTACGATCGAGAAACTCTCATAACTCTACCTGCTATTTGCAACACGTGTTTTGGTACACGTTATATTCTAGAAGTGTTACTTCGTTGCCTTCTGTCCAGAATACAGGAAATGGCTCGTTATTTCTCCCAATATTGCCAAGCTGGAGTGTTATGTTTATTTGCAGAGACTTAAAATGACATTCTTCATGTTTTTGGTAATTATACCTAAACATCATGCTACATACACTGCCAGCACACTTTTTTAAAACATGTAGTGATATATTCCACCTACAAATCCTTATATTTCATGTATTTATAGTGAATTCCTTACAAACCAGCCTATGCTTTCTGATATAATGGAATAGCAATGAGATGTCTTTGTAGGACTTCACTGGTATATACCACAAAGATGTTTATTCCACTCCATGTCTACAATAAGTTGCATCCATTCATCTTCTAACCTCTTAACCATGCTCGGGGTCTCAGAGGGGTTTCAGTCTATTCCAGGCAGCAAAGGACACTAGGCTGAGGTAAACCCTAGATGAGATGCTAGTTATTTAGCATTTAAGTAAATATATTTGGACTTATAACTGAACTGATTCCAGTGAATCACCTTATAGAACAGAAGACCAGATGATAATCAATGTTCAAGTAAATAACCTAATTTTATAACCACTCACATGACTTAATCACTAAAATAGCTGTTTTAATTTGGTAGTTATGAGTGAAGCAAGACAGGCGTTGGAAGATCATAAATAAAGTCGCTTATTCCAGTCACTGGTGTGCAGAGATATTTTGCGTCGGCCCTATTTAAAGCCTCTCTCAACAGCTGCTTCAGGTTTCCCGTGCTCTGAGGTCAGCACCGGCGTGTTCCCTCTCAGCCACCGTAGCCAGGGAGCGTCTGGCAGCCTGGCAACCTCGCCTCGACAAGCTGCAGCTGCTGCCACTGCGCAGCAGTGCCCAGGCTTTCACAGCAAGAGTCCAACGGAAGTGACAAATAAGACAATCCACTAGGGCACCACTGATTTAATCATTTGGACATGGTTTTACTTTATAGTGTCATGCATTATATCTGTACTACACTGTAAATAGTTTATAACATAAATGCAACAAATTCATGAATGTACATTTTGATAGAACAGTACACTTTGAATTTCAATGCATATATGTTCTCTGGTCTTCAGAAATGTATTAATCTGCTTATCTCGGTGTTGCTTGCAGTTTCATTCCTTATTATTATCATGCACAACAAGCTTAGGAGTGGCCCTTCATTAAAATGTGTTAACCACATTCATGGGAAAAATGTGGAACAAAGGAACATTTTGCAATTGCCCCGATGCTGTTTCCACTTTTAAATACTGTATTTTGCCTTTGATCCATCTTACTGTTGCCGAATAAATTGCATGCAAGCTAATAATGCATGTTGCTGACAACAGAATTAGAGAGTAGTGTTTGCAGTGCCTGACAAAACTGCAAAAAAGGGCACCAATGACAGCGGTGTCCATTAGTGACATTCCTGGCTGAAGCCGAAACATCAAGGCAGCATGTTGTTCTAATACGACACACGGCCGTGCAAACAAGCTCCAAACTCCACTGTTAAATTGTATTCAAACTCACTTTCACAATAAAACATCAATTACAATCACAGAACACTTCATAGATATGGAGGTACATTTCTTACTTCCGTTTGAATCATGTCAGTCAAGCACCAGAACTCTTCAGTATGAAAATGGGGGGAAAATATACATTTTGGTTAATCTGTACCAAGAATAAATATTTAACAATAAAAGGGAAGGTGGCATAAGTTTGATTTGTGAATATGTGCATGTCATTAGTGCTTATCTTTGGTCGCTCATGTTCCTTCAAAACCACAGGCAATGAGGGCGCTGAATCTGATCATCTGATTGGTTAAGATGCTGAATAAATTTCTCATGCCTATCCCGTCTCTAACTGACTCTCACTCGCATGCACATAAAGACGCGTGCAGAGGTAGTGTACAGCTGGCTCCAGCTAATAACGAGCAGGCTGGCTGACAGACAGGACAAGGCAATTAACATCCACAGGCAGTCAATGTAGGCTGAGTCATGAGGGACGTACATATTTTTATCTCCGCCATTCAAGTTAGCAGTAAGACTTGATGCATTGCTCTTCGCAACGAGTGGAAAATGTTACTTTAAAACAGGTCTGTACAAAGATTACCACTGGCCTTTTTTTGAATTGCAACCAATATCGCATACAAGTATAAATATGCAACTGTTTCCTGGGAAATTTGATATTTTGAGACCATAAAGAAGATGAAACCTCATACTTCTTAGGAACAGACACAGAAACCTGTTTCAGCAGGCTGCAAAGTAAATATTCACTGAGCCAACATTCACAAGGTCACTGGGGAGTAATTTAAGGATTTTCTTCCTCACTGGTTCCATAATAGTAGTTATATAACCACTCGATAAAACATTTTCAATGCAAAATCATCCGCCCACCCATCTGCTTTAAAAAATCAGTCATCTAATTAGAGGTGTAGTGATCCGGAAGGACGGGAATGCATAAGGTAAAAAGCAGGGAGTGTCAAGGATGGCACATGGCCATGCCAGAGGGTACAGAACATACAGCCAAAGTTTCCAAAGACTGCATGAGTAAATTTTTGAATTCCAAAGACAGTTCAAATAATCAGCTGCAAAGATGGACCTTCAAAAGTTCCTTGAATATGAACATTTTTGAGAGCTCAGTGATACTGCAGGCAGGCAAAGTGGGGTCATTTGAAGTCAGATTAGGTCATATTTTGATAGCACGTTTTTGACCATAGGGCCACATGGTTTTTCAACAAATGAATTAAAAATTTTCATGGAAATAGATTTGAAAGCTGGATTAAGGAAAAAATCTGTTCAACCCTCTAAGACAGTCTTCAATGAAATGACATGTGCCTTCGCACAAGACCTTCTAATTATCAGATTTGTTTTCATAATAATTCCGAAACTACTGCTCATATTGCATCATTGCTTAATCTAACAAAAAACATGCATGTTGTGGCATTAGGAATAAACAGCGGACTGTTTAACTTTTACTAAAAGAAAAAAACATGATCATGAGTATTGTGTTCCAGCAGATTTCATAACATAGCGCTTAGCAACAGAACCCTCGTGCTGCTTGCTGCTCCCACGTGGTGGTTCTGCAGTGCTCCAGCACCCTGGACAGAGCAACACTCCTACAAATTAAACTCCACATATGTCTGGTTACACTGATGAATACATACTATTACACACAACTGGGTAACAGGCACTGTTTGATATTGTAACGAACACTGAGTCCAATGATGAAGACGCAATATCGGTGCCGGCAACTTGAAATTTGTCCACTGTAGCACTGCACAATTTAATTATCGTAACAGTCATGCAGTACATCCAGGCAAATTACTCTTAGTTAAGAGCAATACTATTTGGAAGGCACGATTCTCCGCCTCCAGATAATAACACCCTTGTTGTATTTGCAACGATAAAAATGGTCAAGTTTAAGCTGTAATACCAACGTGAATTGCTATTGAGAAAAAGGAATGAGTCCTTTTTTCTCAAGAAAATAATTTCCTAGGACATTCTCTGATTTATCGACTGATCAAAGAATGCAATAAATGTCACTGCAACCAACTAGCCGTAATATCTCACACACACACACGCAGGCAAATATATATATGAATGTGTGTATGTTTTCGTTAAAAACGACATTCAGCAGATGTGACATGGGTGCCGGGTACTTAATGCACTTGCCAAATCGAGTACGGATTCCATTTCGCCGGCAGTCAAGTGTAGAGGCCAGCAGTCGATGCCCGCACCAAGATCACCAGGCTCCGCTTAGAGTGGCCTTTTCTCAGGTTTCCCTTTCCTTTTAGAAATCACTATTAATACATTGGAGGACTATTTCCAAATCTCGGAGATACCTAACTAAAAAAGATATTCATGAAGATCACGTTTCCCTTACACATGTACATTCCACCACACACAAGGGAAAGGGCTTCAAATAAAGCGATAAAATGCTCATATTGATTATGGACAACACCGTCCTTCGCACAACCCAACGTCTCATCCTCCTAACTAGTACTGCAACAATATCAATATTTGTTTCATAAAATGTACATCATATTTCGGTATATGAAGTGCTAACATACGCACGTGCGTTCGGCTGTTCTTCTGTGTTAATGAGGATATTTCGATATTACCCTAATTGGAGCGATGCTGCAGAGACGCCCCACAAACACCCATCTGTTACTTACACTTCACAATTTCTTCATCGAGAAATAAGACGGTACTTCACACCGGCTAATTACAGGAGAAGACGATGCGTTAAAAGGATGAACTCAAAAGGCACCCAAGTATTAATCATTAAACATTACCGAGAGCTTACACCACTCACGGGAATAAGGAATAAACTTACCGCAGTCTTCGCACAAGATGCTCCCAACATCTTTTTTTAGATTCTTGCCACTGGTATCTAGGGGTGCAAATGATGCCTTAAATACTAAGGGCTGGTCGGTTGGGTCCATGAAAAAAATATATTTGTGGTTCTTTTTCACTTTGGCGCACGGAGCCTCCGAGCCGAAATCCCCGACGGTGACGAGCTGCTCCCGCTCCAGGCCACCGCTGTTCAGCGGCCAAACATCTAGCACTCTGACATTCACACTATACGGCTCCTTGGACACATTCGTAGGCACGGAATGAACCTTGCCTTCTATAACCACCGCTGATTTGTAAGCCTGGTCCTGCAGGGAATTTAAACTCGGGGAGTAGCAGGCGAAGGAGACCCCGATGACCAGCATGGAGAAATGCACTGAATCAAGCCTCATGCCGCCTGCTTTGGCTCTGTGGTTGCTGGTCGCGTTGCTGCAGTGCTCTCGGGGCGGTTGGGTGGTGGTGATGATGATGATGATGATGGAGCTGAGTTGAAGTAGGAGACTGCAAGTAGGCTCCAGCAGCACGGCACAGCGGCAGACCTTGCGGAAGTGTCCATGCCATCTGGATCTGCTGCTTTTCCGATACAGTTTGCTATGGGGAAATACCAGTGAGGAACCGGAAACGGCGTAATGATGCTGGGTTAAAAACCCCGTCTCTGTATTCTGCTATAAAGTCATTATAACACGCAGATTATAACACTCCTGTTGGTTGTGTGTTAGGTTGATGTATTCCTTTGTTCGTTTCTTAACGGACGTTTGCGGTATCTTGGCTTCTCCGCTACTCCTCACGCTGAGAATTACATCGTTCAAGGTGGTCGCTCTGCTTCTCATTGGAAATAATCTACATTTACTATGCAGGGGACCTAAAATTTCACGGATTTGTTATCCAACTGAAGGGATTTGGGATTTTTTTTTTTTTTTTCGGGAAAAACAGAACGCATGAATTTTTGCTTCGCCGAATGCCGATGAAAGCGGCGCGCCCTTCAAATAACGTTCCCTTATCTCTTATACGAGCGAGCAAAGTATACGTGAGCAAATATCCCCTATCGAGCCGTGCTGAAGCCTATACAGTGTACAACTTCTAAAAACCCCGAATGACGTGCTTTAATAAGCGGAGAAATTGTGCGACGGTCGACGGAACGATTCAGGTTACTAAACCCACCTGCACAAATAATGATGCTCAGGGCAACTTCATCGTAAAGATAAATACATTAAAGAAAATTACATACTCAGACATCATGTGGTTCATCATAGCCCCATTACACCGGCTTCCGAGTAATAGTTTGCCTGTGAAATGTAAAGAGCGACCAACAAACACTAACTGTAGAGGGACTCCACGCATGTGCTGCGGTGCTGGTGGCAATGAACAACGCCGAATAACCAGATTAAGCGGCATCACTGCATCGTTTTTATGAATGAATTTCGTGTGTGTTAACTCATATGCTGCGTTCAGATCATGTTCGCCCTCTGTATCGGAAAAGTGCAATGAAGTCAGTCTTGCCACGAATCGCAGATACTGATTGCACGTTTTCGGAGAATTGCATATCTGCAAGCATATTACCGCATGGACGGTCATACCAAGAGGGGCTAGTTAGAATGATTGCTATAGTTGTGAAACACCTTGTAACATACAATGATTGTATAAATGCACCATACAGAACCATTCATGCAGAACATGCAGGTGCTAGGTAACTAGAATAAATAGTGCAACCTGGGCATCAACCGTATACTAGGAATGCAGTGCAACCATGTCAACGTGTCGCAGTTAAGTGAATAAAGCTTCATAAAGAGCGACATCTGCTGTTCCAGTCCAGTTTATTAAAGCTTGTAAAAGCGATGTATCAACAGCAGATCAGCCGACGGACCCCGATGAGCCCATAAACTCTTCAGTTGCAACTACAATGCCTTTGACGTCTCTACTTCTTTGATCAGTTCATATCGGGGGATGGCCATGTATATTTTTTAAGTATTAAATTTTTAATCCTATTAAGAATTCCGTGAAGGGCAGAGAGCAATTCATCGTGAGAATGAAATGCATGATGGCCACCATTATTTCTCTGCTAATTACATGATCCCTTCAAATTATATATTTATTGTCACGCCTTCTCTCCCCTGTTCCCTGACTCCTCCACCTGCTGCCTGGTTTCCTCTTGCTGCATTTGGTTGCTGTGGCGATGCAATTGCCTCATAACGCACCTGGTGCTGGTTGTCTCGTTAAGCACGTGGTTGCCTGGTTCCCTAGCCCATTTCCCTGTGTCAGCTCAGTTGGTTTGGGCAGTCTTGATCTGGAAGGATGCCTGGTGGGTCCTGCTTGATCATTCTATCATGGTACTCGGGGGCACATCCACACCAAGCAAGGCAGAAACTGTTTTTTTGAGCAGCTCAACCCTTTTAAGATCCAAAGGTCAGGGAGGCTCATAAATCACCAGACAGGCAAAAACATGGCATGGAGGCATGGCAGGGCGCAGGTGCACAGGAACAAGGGAAGTCAAGGAACAGGAGAAGGCTTGGCCATCCTTAGGCATAGAGTACCATAGATTGGGGTACCCCTACCTCCATAGGCTGGATTACTCTTGGCTACCCGCATATAGTAATACCAGCCTCTGAGACAGGCAGGCATACCATGGCAGGGCCTAGGCATCCTGGGGAGCTAGGAGCTGGCTCAGAACTCTTCGGGAGGCAGTATGATCGAGCAGGACCCACCAGGCAACCTTCCAGATCAAGACTGCCCAAACCAACCGAGCTGACACAGGGAAATAAGCTAGGGAACCAGGCAACCACATGCTTAACGAGGCAATTGCATTGCCACAGCACGAGGAAACCAGGCAGCAGGTGGAGGAGTCAGGGAACAAGAGAGGGTGTAACATCTATATATAGTACTTGCCACTACTGTAAAGATTACTGAAATAATGTCCTTATACCACTATTCCTATCAACACCTGAGTAAATTAGATTTAGATACTTTGTCCAGTGTTGAGAGGGTACTGTTAAGAAAATTAAGTCCGTTTGAATATCTTCTTACTCTTTGTTTGATTTCATTGCAGTGTTTTCAACAAAAATGTCAGTGCTAATTTGACCCTGCCACTAAGTATGCTGCAGAAAGAAATGGAAACAATCATAATCTGCTCACCAATAATTGCGAGAAAATAAATACGTTTCTTAAGTAAATTTATTAAAGTCTCACATGCTTTGACTGTCCGTAAAACCCATTCAACTACATAATCCCCCAACGTTCATAAAACAATTTACAATTGATACGAACGGTCAATCATTTAGGTAATTTGAAGTGCACCTGAAAATATTCAATTTATTCTTGCATGAAAAATGTAAGTCTCATATATAATACTTCGAATGTTCTGTTGTTTAAAATAGATGAAATTTTAGATCAAAATCGATCATTTATGGAGGCACATTGGCTCAGCAGGTGGTATGGTGGCTCAGTGGGTACAAGCTAGGCCTCACACCTCTAAGCTTGGGGGTTTGAATCTCAGTTCTTCCCTGTGTGTGAATATTTGCATGTTCTCCCGGTATCATGTGGGTTTCCCCTCAGTACAGTAATTTCCTCCCACAGACATGCAGTTAGGCCATTTGGCACCTTTAGGTTTTCTATAAAGTGTGTGCATATGCCCTGTGATGGACTGGTATCCCATCTGGGGTGTACCCCAACCTCGTGCTGCTTGGTATCAGTTCTATGCCTGCATCCATAAGCAGGACAAGAGGTTTGAAGATTGATGGAAGCATTGTTACTGCTCAAGAATATTAATCCATCTATTATGAAACTGCTTATCCAGTACAAGGTCAGGATGGTGGCCTTGAGCCTATCCTAGTCAGTGTAGTGCACAAAGCTGGGCATGTTATGGGCAATTTGCAGTTTGCAACTGCAGTTCATCTAACTGCATGTCTTAGGATTGTGGAAGGAAACTTACTTACACAGAGGAAATCCACAGAGCATATACACAGAGCAGGGTGGGATTCAGACCCCTAACCCTAGATGTGTGAGGTAACAATGTTACAGACTGAGGCACTGTGCTGCACCAGAATATTCAAATGATATTTTAGATAAGCCAAAACAATCCAAATCAGCTTTAAAGGTACATGATGCTAAAACTAAATACCACATTGAAATTCACAGGTATAGAAAGCAATATTTTCATCAAAATGCAAGCTTAATTACCTCAGTTCAAATTTAATTTGTTTTTTGGCAATTGCCTAGAGGGTGCTGTCCACGGTTCTGAAATCTTGTGAGTCATAGGTTATCTGACCTTTGACGTGACATTCATCTTCATAAATATACAGAATTAACATCTGCATGTTTTATGGTTGTTTGGTAGCATATTTTTAATATACAACGTAATGTAAATTTATGATGAGGTGTATTTAAATTAAGCAAAAAATATGAGTATAATTCAATTCATGATTTTAAAAGTGTAATATTTTTTGCCCATTAACGGAACGGAAACATTATTTTGGGAATTTTAAAATTATTTTATTTTTGCATTTCCCATAATGAAACACATAAGTTAAAATTGAGCCTACGTGAGCTTTTATTGTTGACTGGTTTCCATTTTTACTTCTAATAGACAATGACGGAAGAATAACGACTGGCAAAATTAACCTGGAAATTACAAGAAGGCTTGCAGTCTTTAATTAGTTTTCTTCCTTTGATTGCTGTTTAGCTATTTACCTTTTCCCCTATTTAATATGGCTTTTATTGCATAGAAAGCTGCTCATTGAATAATTTACTAGAAGTCCAACTCACATCAACTCAGTCTGAGAAATTTAGCTCCGAGTACCTTCCACACCTTCCACTTTGACGGTCCTAAAGACTAATGCCGTCAAAGAAACCATCGATGAGAGCAGCCTTAAAGCCATGGCAAAAATCAATAAGATATGCTACTGATGTCATGTTATAGCTACATTAATTTTGTCCTTACAGGAAAGACGTACATACGGACGGACAGACGTAAGTGTCTTTTTATCGAAACAAAACGACATTCTGGTGACGAATTATTAATGTTTCTCTCTTAGGTCCATTCAGTCTTTTATTTTTGAATTTTCAACCTTCAACTTCTGCTCTTAAGTCCTCTCTGCTCCTGAAGCTGCAATACCTTCTTGGTCATAAGCAAGAGGCTTATGGCGGTTGCAGTCCCAGTGAAGTATACGTGCTGACATCAGAGGAAAAAACGTGCGTCGTTATAGCCGTTATAGCCGTACGTGCGTCAGTCTCCATGCTGCAACTCGCTAGTTTATCCTACCTTGTGTGGCGGCTGATGGTGCTTAGCCGCGTCAATAATAGACGGCTGCTCGCTTAGCAGTACTATACGCCGCTTGTCTGCAGTGGTGATCGCAGGCGTTGGGCTGCACAGAGGCTCGCAGAGTTCAGCCTGCAGATACACCGAGGTAGGCTTTACAAAACCTTGTCGCTGATTAGCCCGTTGTAGTCGTCTATAAAATGTTTATGAAATGTTTATGTTTAACAGGCGATCGAAATAATTGTTATTGATGTAGCTCGAATTAGGAGTTAAATAAAATTAAAAAAACATATTCAGATACGTACTGCAGCTGTATGGTCCTAGTGAAATGTGTGCCCTGTCTATGATGCTCCCTGTAAAGAATTGTGTACCAAACTTACAAAATACTTAAGTCTTCATTCAAAAGAAGTTGTCCGAGCACAGTTCTGTGGCATATGTCTAAAAATTTCAACAGCAATATCCATCGAGATCAGATACAATTGTATGACTGATTCACATTCATTTTTGACTCCCACTCGAAATTTCGAAGTTCTGAATGAAACCTCGTCATTGATTACTGCAATTAAAACTAAATCAAAATAAATTATCCATCAGTCCATCCTATAAATCCATCCATCTATATTCCTGTCAGGGTTGCAGGGACAATATTGATTATTTTATATATAAAAAAGTGTACTTCTCACTGAATTTTTATTTTGGCTCGGATTCCTTGGCACAGTACCAATTGTAAATAGTTCAATAATGTTAAATATGTGTGTTGTAAATAGCATTGTATGTTGTTGTGTTGTACTGCCCTGTATTGTGAAGTGTCGAAATGTATTGTGTGTTTGTGTATACATTGTGTTAACCCTGCTAGCCCCCGGATTGTATAGTGTTTCTTTTGTGGGAATACAGGAGTGGCTAGTGAATGCTTGTGTGTTGAACACTTTGTGAAGTCTGATTATTCTACCATGGATCGTAGCCCCACTGCTACATTGGTGGCAGGAGTGGGATCGGAGCTCATGGAAGAGATGGTAGAGCTCTCCACTGCATTTAGAGACTTCAGGGAAGATGACCTTGACTTTCATCTAATCCCATGGAGTCTGAGCAAGACATTTTCCCAGAGCGGCCAGACGGTAGGAGTGTGCCCCGCACACTCTGCGAGACAGCATGGACCCCGTGGTGGACATTGATGAGCGGCAAGTCAAGAGCTCTGCTCAAATTGCTTCAATACACCAGCAACGAACCCCTGGCATGGCACAATGGCTGGAGCCCAGAAGAGATGGCTGACCACCTGGCAATGGCATTGGAAGGGAGAGCATGACACGTGCTCTTCGGGCTCTCCCTGGAAGAATATGGTGGTCCCACAGCGCTGGAGCAGCAGTTCGGTCGGCGACAGCCTACAGTCTCCGGGAAGGAGAGACGTTGGGTGCATTTGCTGTGGAGTTGCAAGGTTGTGGTGACTCTCTGACAGGGCAATGAAGCCAAAACATCAGTGTGGCGAAAGAGGATCCAGCAGGGGTCACTGGTGTGCCAAGGGAGCCTTCCCCTAAAACCACGCAAGCTGTGCACAAGCTGTGGCAGCAGAGCAGCCAGGGTCTGATGGTAGAGCAACGGAGGGAGCTGATGGTCCTCATGGATCAACACCGGAACCTCTTTGCCACCAGGGATGACGAGTGCTGCCTCACCTCCCTCGTACAGCACCACATTGACACAGGAAACACCCCCCCATCCGTCTGCAATCCTCCCAGTTGCCCCGGTGAAGAGGGTAGCAGTGAAGCAGCAGATCTGCAAGATGGCAGCAGTGGGAGTGATTAAGCCTTCCAACAGTCTGTAGGTGGCACTGGCAGTCCTTGTGAAGAAGAACGATGGCTCCTGGCACTTCTGTGTGGACTACCAGCATCTGAACTCTGTGACCCGGAAGGACTCATACCCACTGCCCTGGATTGATGACTCGCTGGATTGTATCACGTGATCAACGTGGTTCAGCTCCTTAGACTTCCGGAGTGGCTACTGGCAGGTCAAACTGGCCCCAGATGCCTGCCCCAAAACCGCTTTCGCTATCGGTCAGGGGCTGTGGCACTTCTGGGTTCTCCCTTTTGGGCTTTGTAACGTGCCAGCCACCTTCAAGAGGTTATCGGAGCATGTCCTGGATCATGTCTCCCGCAGCCAGTATGTCGGCTGCCTCGATGATCTGCTTGTCCACGTGGCTGATTTCACTGGGGCACTGCAAAACCTTTCTGTGGTGTTCGCAGCGATCCATCAGGTGGGGTTGCAGCTGAACCCCCGGAAAGTACTCCCTCTTCTGGCACAAGACGGCGTTCCTGGGCCACATCGTCAGTGGAGAAGGCGTGGCTGCGGATCCTAACAAAACCGCAGCAGTGAGGGAGTGGCCACACCCTCAGTCTGTGTCTGAGCTGCACAGCTTCCTGGGATTCATCTCATATTAAAGGCATTTTATTAAAGACTTTGCCAGCATCACCAAGATGCTCCACCAGTTCCCAGAAAAGAAGTGAAGCTTTGTATGGACGGATTCCTGCACTGCAGCTTTCGATCAGCTCCAGACTGCACTCATTGACACTCTGGTGTTGGCGTTCCTGAATCCACAGCTCCCTTTTATTGTGGATACAGATGCCAGCAGTTACGGACTAGGGGCTGTACTGTCCCAAGTGGGACTGCAAGGATAGCGAGTGGTTGCATTTTATAGCCATACGCTAAGCCGGCCTGAATGCAACTACTGCGTAACCTGCCAAGAGCTGCTGGGTGTGATTGCAGGTGTGTAAACACTTCTGTCCATACTTCTGTGGATGGCCGTTCCAGTTGTGGATGGACCATGCTTCCTTCACCTGGCTGCTGGAGTTCCGCAATATGGAGGGACAGCTGGCCCGCTGGCCGGAGGTGCTGGCAGAGTACAATTTTGACAAACAGCACCATCCTGGGAAGCTACGCAACAATGCCAACGCCCTCTCTTGACGACCCTGTGCAGCGATCAACTACCGCCATTGTTGCAAAGCAGAGAGGCATGCATGGCAATTTGCAGTGGTGATGGCAGCCCAGACAACGCCAGACAGAGGGGAGATCCAAGGCATCGATTGCCAGCAACTCATTGTGGAGCAGCGGAGAGAGATTTCCTGCAGCTGTTGGTGCCACAGAGCCTGCGACCCACAGCGCTGAGGTTAGTGCACGATGGGAGCAGGACACTTTGGGTTGGCAAAGACTCTGAAGCTGCTGGGGCGGTTCTATTGGCCCAGATGTTGGCAGGACACAGAACTTTATGTGCATTGTTGTGATGCTACACCGCCCGGAAGGGCCCAAGCTGTACCTGGTGGGTGCCCCCATGGTGAGGGATGGGGGTGGACATTCTGAGCCCTTTTCCCTGTAGTGACGCTGGGAACTGCTATGTACTCCTGGCCATGGACTATTTTACAAAGTGGCCCAAAATGTATGCGGTTTCTGATCACAGTGCTGCCACCACTGCGGGGAAGCTGATGGAGGAGTTTTTCTGCTATTTTGGGGTGCCGGAGGAGCTTCACGGCAATCAGGGGAGGAACATTGAGGTGCAGGTGCTTGGTGAGGTGTGCAAGCAGCTGGGGGTTGCAAAGACCCACACCACCCCCCTCCACCCGCAGAGCAATGAACCCCTGGCATGGCACAATGGCTGGAGCCCCAAAGATATGGCTGGTCACCTGGCAATGGCGTTGGAGGGGGGAGCATGACAGGTGGCCCTTGGTCTCTTCCCAGAAGAATATGGCAACCCAATAGCGCTTGAGCAGTGGTTCGATCAGCGACAGTTTACAGAAGCTATGGGAGAAAGCCTGATGGACCAACGGCGCCAGGAAGAGAGACGTTGGGTGCATTTGCTGCAGAGTTGCAAGAGGTGGTGGTGACTCTCCAATGGGGCAGTGAAGCCAAAACATTGGTGCGACAAAAGAGATGCCAGTACGGGTCACTGCTGCACCAAGGGAGCCTTCCCCTGAAACCATGCAGGCTGTGGTATCGGAGTAGCTAGGGTCTGATGGCGGAGCGATGGAGGGAGGTGATGGTCCTCATGGATCAACGCCAGCACCTCTTTGCCACCAGGGATGACGAGTGCGGCCCCACCTCCCTCGTGCAGCACCACATCGACACGGGAAACACCCCCCCCATCCGTCTGCAATCCTATCAGTCGGGTCAAGGTGTTCTGTCCGTCACAGAAGAAGGTGAGTCACCCAAGCTGGGCAGCCACTGGAAGGAGCCAGGAGAGGTGCTGAAGTGCATCTTGGATGTGGTGTACCAGGTGCTGATGCCAGGCGGACTATTGTGCTGCAGCCCCGTACCGGCCCATGGCATCACCGGGACAGCTTTCGCCAGAGGAAGGGCTGAGTACCCTGGTGGAAAGGACACCCACGGACTCTGGGAGGGGGTCTGTGACTCAGAAGCCGCAGCAGTGTAGGCGCCACCTGAGACATTTGAGTGATTTTTGTCCCGGGGTTGCTGGGATGGTCCGGGTGGCCTGGGTTCCAACTGTGAATAGTGTAATAGTGTTAAATATATGTGTTGTAAATAGCATTGTGTATTGTTGTGCTGTATTGCCCTGTATTGGGAAGTGTCATAGTGTATTGTGTGTTGTGAGAGTACAGGAGTGGCTAGCAAATGCTTGTGTGTTGAACGCTTTGTAAAGTCTGGTTATTTTACCATACATGGTAGCACCAGTGCAACAATGTGTGTGTGTGTGTGTGTGTGTGTGCGCGCGTGTGCGCGCGCGCACCTGTGTGCGTATTTATGTCTATTTATAAATACATAAATGTTTTTTAATTTGCACATTTTTTGTTTTTTTTTTTTTTTTTTTAATGAAACAAAGGGTTTTTTGATAATGCAATGTGCTTATTACATTTTATTTGTTAGACCACCCCCCCAGTGGTGGAGCCAGAAAATTTTCAGTGGGGTGGCCAGAGTGGGACCAGAGGTCATTATGGGGTGGCCCATAAATCTAAATATGAATATAAGGCATCTAGAAAATAAGGGAATATTTAAGGTACCTGAATGGTATAACTCTACGTTATTTATAATTTGTTAGTTAGATGCTTCCCAGGTGTCTTGTGGCTGTAGAGAAAAGATCCATCTCTAAAAGAAACGTAATTTTGGGCAAGAAAAAAAATGCCACAAAAATGCAAATATGACAGGGGTGTCCAGGTTTCAGTATAGGGTGGCCATAGCCACCCCGGCTAAACATCTATATGTACGAAATTTCAATTGGACTGGTCAAGTGGCCTTTGAGATATGGATTTTCGCTTGTGGTGCCCTCTATTGAGAAATCAGTGCCAGTTTTGGAAGTCTTCTCCAAATTGACATTATGAAAGGGTGTGTCAAATTTGGTGAAATTGGTTGAAGCATGCATGAGTTATTGCTGTTTGTAAAGTAGATACAGTATGGGCGTGGTCACCATATTGAAAGTTACAATATTTTTCATAATTATTGACCTGCTCAGTCTCAGATATCAAAATTGGCTGAAAAATCTGGGAATAGTTCACAAAAGTATGTTTCACACAGTATGCAAATAATCAAAGAATCTTAGTAGGTGGAGCATACTTTTTAGTGGGCAATTAAGCATAGAGTATGGCGAACAAAGAGTTTTAACTAAGCTTCACGGTTCAAGAAATATGAGCAAATGTGTAAAACGCTACACTGTAGCACCCCCTATGGGGGGACTGGGCCTCCTTCAGGGGCCTACATTGGGGTAGAAATATACATCTTCCTACTAAATTTCGTGTTAAGGTCTTATTGTTTTAGCTGGGCATTTTGTTTTACAGCAGAAATGTATAATGAGTCTTGGCAATTCCAAATAGGGTTCAGCACTTCGTGAATTGAATTGTTTTTCCTATAAACCTACTGTGTTAAGTCTGTCTAAATTTGTTTCAAGGTACATTTCCCTCTATTATAGGAGTGATGATTGCTTCATAAGATTTGTGTTGTCATAATGACCACACTATACACTTCTGAACCTGCAATTTTACAGGCCACCTGAGTGGCTTTTAAGTCTTACTGTGAGAATTGCTTTCATAGTCTCCTATTCCTAGCCTAACACTTTAGAGGTCGCATATTCCTACTGCCCTCTGTTGGGCTGAGGAATACATGACTTTGTTCACAGCATTATTCAATTGTGGCATTTACCAGACATCTTGAAAGACATACCAAACAGTTCAGCTTGCAAAAACAGATCCAGTTTAATATATCTTACAGTGTATGGAGGCAATAGGTGAGCTCGATGGGGATTTCAGGAATCTCCACTCTCAGCATGTGTAGTTTGGGAGTTCCTGAAGTTCATCAGCCATTTGGAAAACTCCAAACGGAACTCTTCCTTCATGGCCCCCTAATTCTCATTGCTCTGGCACTGCTGATTGCAGGGAGGCAGGAAACTCATTGGGAAGCCTAGCTAAAATAGTGTTATAAAAATACAAAACTCATATTACAAAACAAAAACATGTTAACTTGACAGACAGGTAGAGGTCATTCCAAATACATGTCTATGATGCAATATGAAAAAACTCCATACATTTTCCTTAAACACATCTGCTTCAGTGATTTCTTTAAGATTTGTTCTTTTTAGTTACTTTATTCATCTCAGTCAGCACCAAATCTTCAGTAAAACGCTGACAGTAAAAAGCGTGTTAGTCTTTAACTGAACTCTGTTTTGAATGTTGCATATACTGTTATAACATGACTAATGTAATTCCCCCAGATATTCAGATAACAGTCATATCCCTGACATCACAAACCTGATAGTAGTTTAAATAGGAGGATGATAAAGGCTGGTGGGAATAGCCTATCATGTCAGGAATGACTACCCCAGGGGGGTACATTGCTGCAAAAAAATATAGAGCAAGTCAAATTGAGAGAAACCCGGAATCAATGAACCTGACAAATGCAACAAATATGAAAAAGGAAACATTAAAAATTAAAGTGCATTAAACATTTTGTGTGTAGAAATAGGGCATAACACTACATGCATGGTACATATGCTAAGTGAAAAATATTGTAGCATTTGACTACAGGTATAGATACGAACTGGAAAAATAGGTTCAAATCCAAAATCTGTAATAAGATCTTTGTCACCCACAGCCATACCTTATACTGTTGCAAATCTTAAACCAGATCCCCCCCTAAGCGTAAACTCAACAGTCCCCCACAAATTATTGTCTGCTCCTTAGAGAAACACTCAAAAACGACAGCAGAACTAATCACAATTGCTAGAGCCTATCAGTCTTAAGGACTGGGACACTACAACATATATACAGCCAACTCACCTGGTACATAATATCCAGGTTGGTACAGTGTAGGAGGCATTGAATTGCATGACATTTCAGGTGGTGCTACAGTCTGTGGACCTGGCCCAGCAGGCATAACAGCAGGGACAGACTGCCCAGGCCAAGAGGGCATGTACGGAATGACCGGGAAGGGGATGCAGTTTTCCATGGAGGATGTGAACGAGAGGCTGCGGTCACTGGGGCCCATAATCCAACTACACTGTGCATTGGACGTGTGGTCAGAGCTGTTTGCCGGACGTGGCCCATTTTGTAGGGACAGGTCTAAAGACTCGTCTCCTCGCCATGACTCGGGATGGCCTGGTCCAGCCTGCACTGGTCCTGCAAACACATCAATCACAGTTAAATACGAGTGATAAAGGCTGTTGGGCATAGTCTATTATGTCATGAATGACTAACCCTGGGGAGCACATTGCTACAAAAAATATAGAGTAAGTCAAATTGACAGAAACCTGAAATCAAGGAACCTGACAAATGCAACAGGTATGAAAAAGGAAAACTCATATTGCATTAAACACTGTGTACAGAAATAGGACATAACATTACATGCATAGAACATGTTAACATGTTAAACATATTGTACTGTTACGAGCTGGAAAAATGGGTTCAAATCAAAAATCTGTAATAATAAGAGCTTTGTTGCCCACAGCCATACCTCACACTGTTGCAAATCTTAAACCAGAGCCCCTCCCCAATGTGTAAGTTCAACCATCCCCCACAAATTACTGCCTGCTCCTTAGAGAGACACCCAAAAACGACAGCAGAACTAATCACAATTGCTAGAGCCTCTCAGTCCTAAAGGACTGGGACACTACAACATATATACAGCCAACTCACCTGGTACATAATATCCAGGTTGGTATAGAGTAGGAGGCATTGAATTGTATGACATCTCAGGTGATGCTACGGTCTGTGGACCTGGCTCAGCAGGCATAACAGCAGGGACAGACTGCCCAGGCCAAGAGGGCATGTACGGAATGACTGAGAAGGGGATGCAGTTTTCCATGGAGGAGGTGAACGGGAGGCTGTGGTCAATGGGGCCTATAATCCAACTACACTGTGGATTAGATGTGTGGTCAGAGGCATTCTTTGGAAGTGTCCCATTTTGTAGGGATGGGTCTGAAGACGCATCTCCTTGCAGTGACTCGGGATGGCCTGGTCCAGCCTGCACTGGTCCTGCAAACACATCAATCACAGTTAAATACGAATGATAAAGGCGGGTGGGCATAGTCTATTATGTCATGAATGACTAACCCTGGGGAGCACATTGCTACAAAAAATATAGAGTAAGTCAAATTGACAGAAACCTGGAATCAATGAACCTGACAAATGCAACATATATGAAAAAAGAAACATTAAACATTGTATTAAACACTTTGTGTGCAGAAATAGGGCATAACACTACTTGCATAGAACATGTTAACAAGTTAAACATATTGTAGCGTTATGAGCTGGAAAAATGGGTTCAAATCCAAAATTTGTAACAATAAGAGCTTTGTTGCCCAAAGCCATATTTACACTGTTGCAAATATTAAACCAAAGCACTCCCCCCCCCCTCCACCCCCCCCCCTCCCCTCATCCCCCACCCTCCCCACCCTC
>JAACJT020000002.1:7966802-7986758 GCA_009936485.2 Gymnarchus niloticus | reverse complement strand
CCCCCCCCCAAGGGGGAAAGGAAAAGAAAAAAAGTGGGTTAAGTGGTATGAGAAGTGATGAGTTTGAAGGGTTTTCATCCCTTGCCTTGGTGAAGGTTTTTTTTTTTTTTTTTTTTTTTTTTTTGTGTGTGTGTATACACCTATGTCTTCAGTTCTAATGAGGACTAGTCTGTGAATGTCACAAATGGGGGGCTTAATCAGTATGCACCTTCTGAAATTATGTATTTGAAAATCTCAGTTTGTATAAATGTCACATTTCGTAGGTGAAGACTGGACGTAGATTCCAACTGTAATCACGAACAAAAGTCCTGTCTTTTTCAATGTAAAATGCAGCTTTCTTTTACATCTTTTTGTGTTCAGGTATATTTTCTACTATGTAGCCATTGTACTTCATACTTTATTTGCATGTTTTTGACACAAATCAACTTTGATCCACCAGTTGGAGCCAGAGATTTTTGGCATTCCTACTTTTTATAATAATAAATAGGCCTAATTATTAATGTTATTATTATTGAGGCCTGGGGATTGTATTTGGTTGGTGATCAGTATTGTTGGGGGGCGAAAGCTAGCAGTGTTTAAGCATTTACCATAGGTGAGCACATGCCAGAGGGTTACTCTATTTGAATGCAATACTTTGTTCTGGAGCTCTAGGCAAAGCTGGAATGTGTTATATGTGAAGTCCTGAGTGGACCAGAAAACCAGCCTCCACCTCAGGTGACCTAACGCCTGCTTTTAGCTGTGTGGTTCCTACCACTTATCTCTCTCTTGGCATCAAATCACCAAACTAGTGCTGTTTTTGCAGCTCAGATTGCAGCTTAAATTAGGATTCCCATATGTCAAGGATACATCCAAGTGTTTAACTGTGCTTAACATAGTTACATTTTTGTTCTTTGTAACAGGTACTCATTTTTTTGTGTATGCAATGTAGACAACTTTCGTCCTATTGATTGTTACCTCACTTTTTCTGTACTGTGTTTAATTTGTATTGATCTGGAAACCACTTGGAGACAATGTCCTCTTACTTGTTACCTGACTTAATCACAGTCCATGCTATTACTGGTCAGTGTTAAAGGTTTTTTTTTTGCATTCCTTCTTAAACTTAACAGCTTTCCTGCTAGCTTTTCTGCTGAAAACAATAGTTGGAATTCTTGCATAATAGCCTTGCAGGAATTTAATACAGTTACTATGAATGAATGTCAGTTTCCAGTTGTTTCTAGACTGCTCATTCGCCCTTTTATGTCACATCTTTAGCATTTAGCAACTGTGAACCATCTTAGAATTAGTGATGAGACAAGTAAGGCTTCAGAATCCATGGTGGGTGGGAGTATCCCAAAGTAACCAATCTGTGCTGGCATTAACTGTGACTTTAAAACCTGTGGTGGGTGTGAGTATCCTGAACTAACCAATCAATGTTAACATTAACTGTGGTTTCAAAACCCTTCGTGGGTGGGAGTATCCTGAACTTTTGTCCATCACTGCTTAGAATGCATTTTAAATGGGAATACATCTGATTTTGCTGTGGGTGATTGGTTGTTTTTTCTTTCTCAAACTTCATTTGCACTTCCTACTTGCTATCTTACAGTTGCTGAGTATTTGAAAATCTATGTCCTCATGGAAATGTAATGGCAAATCCTCACAGGCTGATGAATGGTGTTCCACTTACGCAAGCTCTCTCATAATGCACATCTTTGTTCAGAGATTAGTGATACACATCCCTTGTGTAATCATGTTTGCCACTTTTACTATTAGCCTGGTTTAAGTTGTGCTGCTGTTTACCATGTGTATGTTCCTGTGGGTACGAACAACATTGGTAGTTAAAATTGAGTTATGTATGTGTTGCCAAATGCGACTTAAATTGTCAGCACTAACGTTATTTAGCACAAAGACATTTTTAAATTACTGTCAGCTTATTAGGTGCTACTGACTCTTTGGTGCTGTGTTGCAGCTGCTTTTCCTAAATGGCTGCAGTCTGTTAATACAGAGCAATTTTATATTCTATCTGATCTTCAGTGCCTTCAGCAGGCTATTGAAAGTCAAGGTTCAGGATGTGTGAAGTCAGAAATATAGCAACAGACACCATATGCTATGTAGTACAACATCTGGAATACATATCATACAACCGTGGTACCACTATAACCTATATAAATATAAACTGCATCAGGCTTGTCCAAATCCTTGTTACAATGTATCAAATCTGTAGGTGACGTGAATTCTTGTGCTTTCATGCATCAGATGTAAATGTTACATGGCTGTGCAATTTATAGGTATTGAATGAAGACCAGTTAGGGGTGGCTCATTGGTTTGGGGGCTCAGATCGCAGCTCCCTTATGTGAGTGTGGAGTTTGCATGTTCTCCCACATTGCATGGGTCTTTGGCTGTTAATCTGATTTCCTTTTTCAGTTCAAAGACATGCAGTTAGGCTAATTGGCTTCTCTAAATTGCCCATAGTGTATGATTGTGTGTACATGTGCCATGTGATGGACTGGCATTTTGTGTAGGGTATACCACAGCCCTGTGTCATATGGTATAGGTTCCAGGCTCCCCAGTGATCTTTACCAGGATAAATGCATGGATGAAGTCAGAAATATTAACAAAACTCTTGATAGCAAACATTGCACAACAATGGTAAATTATGTTCGATTCCAGTGTTAATACTGAAATAATGACTTGTGCCACCACTTATAAAGTAGAATCATCTATAGGATCAATGGTTGGCTGTTTTTCAGGATTTGCATAGGACTGCAGAGCAATTTTTTTGATAATCAATTTCCCCAACAATTCAGGTCTGTCGAGACAGTCTCTTGTGTTTGTCAGTGCAAATGACTAACTTAAAAAGGCTAATTTCACTGTGTTCACCGATTGTGTGTTTGTGTGTGAACCATCAGGGAGATGTTTAAATTTACACAGGCAACATTCACAGATCCTCACTGGCTGTTATGTTCCCCTCCTAATCCTATGAGTTATACTGCCCCCCACCCCCAAAGAAAAAGAAAAACAATTCTGTATGTGTATACATATGGTTTGTTTATATGTGTATGATGTCCCTCTAGAGCAAATATAACTAAAATAGTTTTCTTTATACTCTAACTTAAATGGATTAATATTTGCACTTTAAATGTATATTAAGAAAATTCTGATTATTTTTGATATATCTTGCATCATTGAATAGGAAATACTTTCAAGCCTTTGTGTCATTGTTGCAGAGAAATATGCCGACTTTCAGCAGTATATTTTGTCCTGTTGTGGAATTTTATGAAGGTGTATTGCATGATAAAGTAGCAGTACTCTGACTATTTTAAAAGGCAAACATTGTCCAAATAAAAAAGTTAATCTCATAATAATGTGTTTCTGGTATCCCATATTTTAAAGTGTGTTTTATTGAAGGTGCCTTTCCTGACTGGAGTTTTTGTTTTCTGCTTCAGGATTTTTTATTTTTTGGTTCTCATTCTGTTTTTAATTTTGATTCTGCTCTATAGACATTCACTGTATTAAATTTCCTTTAATACCTCATTATTTTCAAGTCTGATGTAGGGCATTACTGATTATTGTTATGGTATGTAACGTCAAATTACATTTTAAATCAGCGTTCATATCTTCAGTTAAATATGTTTCAAAAAGGTGCACATTACCAAAAGATTACCATGAAAACATGCCACAGTATAAACACACACCCCCCCATGTTCTGATTCTCACTGGATTACAATTTTGCAAACAGAACTACTGTTCCGTGTACAGATGATATCAGTAATCGTGTTAACAGTTCATTTGTTAAGATATTGTCCTATTTTCTATTAAATTCATCAGCAGTTGGATAACACGGTCTGCTGAGGAGCCTAATTACGCAATATGTTGTGGGAACAGCTTAATATCCTCTCCTAGGATCGTGGCCTTGGTTTGGTGGAAGGATTTGTGTGGTTTAATGATCTGCAGAGCTTTGTTGTTTGGAGCTTAGCTCCTAGTACTGTAGTGCCTCCCTTAGTGAACTGTGGTCTAGCAATGACTCCTAATGATAGGTACTTCAAAGAACAAGTGTACCCTTCCTAGAATGATTACCAGGACTCACCCTTGAAGTGGTGTTTGGTGGTAAGTGCCTAGTGACCAGGCCACCCACGTAACTTGGCCAGACTCAGTCCGAAATGGCTATGTGGGTCCATCTGGTGGTCTCACCATTTGTAAGATTAGAGGTCATGGTAGATGTAGTGCATTTGGGCAACAGGCATAAGCAGGAAGGACCCAGATAGATTAGACCTTTGTAATGGATACTGGCTTTGGGAATGTGGAATGTCACCTCTCTGGCGTAGAAGAAGCCTGAGGTAGTGTGGGAGATGGATATAGTCACCCTTACCTCTAAACACAGTGTGAGCTCTTGAACCAGACCTCTTGATCCGGAGTCGAGTCTCCTCTTCTCTGCAGTTCTAAATGGTGAAAGACCTCATGTGGGTGTGGAGATAATTACATGTACCAAGTAAAGGGCCGTCCAGCTGGTGTTATTTCTGGCAGACAAGAGGGTTGCCCTGATGCGACTGAGATTGGCATGAAGGAAAGCTCTGATTGTATGTCCCAAACAGCAGTTCACAGTACCCAGCCGTCTAGGAAAAAGTGGACAAAAGTGTGCTGCCTAGAGATCCTGTGGTTTCAATGATCACATGGTCAAGAAGGTCTCCTGGATCTAAACCCAAGTAGTGAGTTATTTTTGGACTGTGTAAGTCATTGTCCATAACAATGCTTATTTGAAAGCAAGAGTATTCATAAGTGTACTTGGCATCTGAGCACTTCAGGCCAATGGTCAACAATTGACTTCATGTCATCTGGCTTGAGACTGTGTGTTTTGAACACTTAGTTTTGTCCCTCTCTTTACTATCATCAACTGATCACCACTTACTGGTGAGTTGGGGTCAGCACATGGGGAAGAGGCCAAATGGACTGGGACAACTTGGCCAAGCAGTCAGGGTATGCTGGTAACATCTGCCTGAAGCTTCTGTGCAAGATGAATTCAACTTGTACCTCCTGATTAAATTCTCCTGTATGCCGAGTGAGATTGGTGATATTGAATGGGCTGTGTTCAAAGCCTTAATTATCCCAGTGGCTGCAAAGAACTGAGGCCAGAACACAGTCAATGCCTGTTATGGCAGCAACCCTAGGAACTGCTGGTGGAGACCTGCGATGAGGGCATGCATATTGTTGAGCAATGGAAAGAACACTGAAGAACTCAACCTGGTAGATGGTAAATCAGAGTATATTACTGCAGTTGAAGTTGCTATGGTCATCAAAGGCCTATGGGGTGGAACAGCCCCTGGACTAGATGAAATCAGTCAGGTGATGGTCCTAGTCTTTAAGTGGGACCAGAGGGTGTGCCTCAACAATTGGGGGATCATGCTTGTCAGCCTCCCTGGGAAAGCCTATGCCAGGATACTGGAGAGGAAACATTGCATAATGATCAAACCTAAGATGCAGGTGGAACACTGGATTTTGGCCTGATCGTGGAACAGTGGACCAGCAGTGGTGGATTTGTTGGAATATTCTAAACCTGTTTACAACTGCTTTGTGGACTTGGAGGAGTTGTATGTCCATGTGCCCCATAATATACTGTGGGAAGTGCTGCTAGAATATGGGGTACCATCTTGGATAGTAATTGTTTCTCATTTGTGGTATGAAATTAAAGCCATTTAGAGTGTTTTTGGCCTCCATCAAGGGTGCATCTTGACTCCAGTCTGTGTCCTAATTTTCATGGACAGGATATCAAGACGTAACCTTGGCTAGAAGGGTGTGTGATATAGGGCGCTAGAGGTAACATCCCTGGTATTTGGAAATGATGTCATGCTTTTGCGTTCATCCGACCAGACTTGCTTGAACATTTTGATGCTGTGTGTGAAGTGGCTGAGGTGCGAAACAGCACCTCCAAATCAGTGGCCAAAGTACTCTCGCTTAAAAGAGTGAATTTCTCCTTTCCTGTGTGGGGAAGAGTGCTGTTAGTGAAGTTTAAGTATCTTAGGATCTTGTTCACAAGTCGTGGTAAGAGTTGTAAGATTGACAGACAATCGGTTCAGTGACTGCAGTTTTGCAAGCACTGAGGGGGTCTATAGTGGTGAAGATGGAGTCATAAGAGGAGACTCGCAGATTATCAGTCAGTCTATGTCCATATGTTTACCTTTGAGTAGTGACCAAAAGAACAACATTGTGAGTACAAGCAGTTGAAATGAGGTTTCTCCTCAGGGTTGCTGGGCTCACTGTCTATGGCAGGGTGAGGAATTCAGAGATCCGGAGGGACCTGAAATAGTTGGTCCTTCTGATCGAGAGGAGCCAGCTGAGGTGGTTTGGGCAATTTAAAAAAAAAAATACCATGTGGATGGCTCTAAGGGAGTTATTCCTGGGATTTCCTACTAGATAGAGGCCCAAGGAAGACCCCAACTGGCTTGGGAACATCTGGAAATCCCCCAGAGTGAGCTATGCTTCCTGAGGTCAGCACAAGCCTTAACCTAATCCTGTAATGAATAAGTGGTTATAGAAGATGATTGGATGGGAATGATGAAGTTAATTAGTTTCTGAAGCAATGCAATGAAAGACATTTGAATTTATCCCCATCAGGCTTGGAAATCTGGATCAGTCCATGTTTGGTAAAATGTATAGCCTACTGCAAGACATTTACATGAAAGCTATATACAGTACTGGATTGAGTACATTTTTTTTTTTTTTTTGAAAAACCCCAATGAACACTTCAAAGTGCACATCTACTATACCTGACAGCCAGCATGTCCCTGTCCAGGGTACTGAAGACACTGAGCTCATGACATTGCTATACGGTCGTACAGCTATCAATATGCCCATCAAAAATGTAACATCATATTGCAATCTTTGTACTTTAATAAATGAATTGAAGAATTAGGTAGTCTAACAGCTAAGTGCATACGTTTGCAAAGCTATAACTGATGGAATTTAAACTTTATGAAAGTGGAAAGTTCATTGTTCATCTGATTCTTGTATCACTGATAGTCATTTAATGTACATTGATGTGCATGGTCCCAAGAGGTAACAGAAATTTCTGTTTGTCAGTTTTAATTTCAAATGAATCTCTCCACACTTTAGCAGCATGGAGAGGATTAGATAAATAGACTTGTCAGCTGCTTAGTCATAATGAAAAAATGCAGTAGCCACATTCACAAAACAGTCAACTCAGCCCAGGAAACATGAACACACGTTGCGATACTTCACATTCTTGCCGCAAAACTCATACCACAAATCAAAACAATAACTACCTGTGGCAAAACTAAATAATTCAATCAAATATTAATTCACAGCATTACATTTACACATTTCAGCACTCACTGGGTAATCACAGGCAAATCAGCGATCATCCTTCTCACTAGCTGAGTCATAGCACAAACAATGGAGTCATTTGTACAGTGCAATGCCAGGGAACCCTTTGTCCACTATAAATATGCTGATAACTAATATTCTGGGTAAAAAAAAAAAAACTGAAGTACCACCAAAAAAATGCTATTAGAACACATCCATTATTAGGAATATTTGGCTAGATTTCATGACAAGAATTTGGAACAAATTACACATATACTGTAATCAGGAAACCAAAACCAGTTTATATTGTGATAGGCACAATTTAGCAAATTACCTTTTGCGTCATTACCTTTGATCCATTCTGTCCTTAATGTCTGGCACGTTCCTATTAACATCTCGGATGTCCCGTTCTTTCATTTTCTATACTGAAATAAAGTCACAACGTCACCAATCCTTTTGATGGGTTTTATTGTGCCCGGATTGGTGGATAGACAGATTGGCGAGGAGTCTTTAATTCATTGCAAGGGATTCAGGGTAGAGTGCCATCAGCCGAGGCCATCTGATAGTGATTTACTTGACCTGACATTTCCACTTGATTTTTGTGTCCTCTGATAACTATCATGTCTAGTCTATTGCAAAAAGTCCATTAGCACCGAAAGCTGGTGAACATACAACGAAAAACAGTTGACTGTTCTAAAGCGTTGCGATTTTGTTCATACGGCTATTACAACTGACCATATGTGTTAATGAATTAAGGTGAATACTGGTAGACAACTGAGAAAAACTGTAATACAATTAACTACTTCTGTATGAATTTGCGAAATCAGCTTTTCAGAAACGAGACCCATGTTACATTAGTTTTGTGTATGAACTGTTGCAGTTAATCAATGCAACAACTCTTATTAATCCACGAGTCATAGGGTTGCAATCATTGACAGACATAAAGAAAAATCATCCCTTTATTTACACTAGAAAAATATGTAGTTATAAAAAACTTCTGAGGCTGATGCTCTGTCCTCTACCATCGTCCCAAAATAAGATGCGTCCCATCCAACTTGTAATGATGAAAATGCATTAACATAGAGACACGCATACATTCTTGATAGACAGCCTAAATGGTCTAACTCCAGCCACAAGGAGATCACATCTCATGATTCTCAGACTCACCTATTACTTGTAAATCCTTGGTCTTTAATTGGGTTATTTTGGATGACTGGCTTTACTCTTACTTTTGTCTTCATGCATGTCAGCAGATTTTTTGCGATCTCTGCCACACCATTCAATTAGTTTATGTCCATATTGCCTGGTTACGACAGCTTTACGGTATCATCATACGCACCGTTAGTTTTTGCAGTTGAATAATCATAGGTAGGTTTATTCATTCCATGAATGGTCTTAAATAGAACAAAATCTGCATATAACCATTTCCAGTATATAATTAAAAATAACTGAAGTAATCCAAAGTAAATACAAAAAAACTTTATAATTTTGCTAATACTAGGAAATACATTTCCTTACATAATAATTCGACAAATTAAGGAAAAATTATATTTAGGTTAAAAAATGACAAAATAAAACAACATAAAGTGCACTTAATTTTTGTAGTTTTTTTATATACAAAAACAGTCAAGAGGCAAACCCAATTTAAGTAATGATATTGTGGTTTCCTTCAGTTAAGGAAAAAAAAAACTTTAAATTAATGCCACAATTCTATGACAACATCACTCATCTAAAACATTTGGAAAACAAAGGCCAACACTACACCCAGGACAACATGGGACTGTCAGAATATGAAAGGTTATTATGAATGTGTAAAATGTTCAGCAGTTCACTCCCGAGAGCCCTGGTAAGATACAGGGAACAGTACTGTCTCCACCCTGTATGAAGTCTCTGTTGCTACCAACAGCTGGTATGTCGGAAAGCTGTGCCAGGGACCTCCTCCCCTGATTAATTACACCCGGTGTCATCATGAATCTGGGAGAGGAGTGGCTTCTCTTCAGCGTACACATTCTCCGGTAACACGAGCAAGCTGTTTGCTTAACGTCTGCTGACGGCCCCCCCACGTGCATTCGGACACAGCTGAGAGACAGACTGGATCAGCAGGCACACCTTCGTGTGTCTTCTGGGGTTTCGAAAATGGTAGCAGATGATAGCCGTGGTCCATAGGTGGCCACGTTCAGCAGAGTACAGCAGAAGCACGCCTCACTTGTCCCTCTGTGTGCACAAATGCGACTTTTCACTCAGCCACACATCCACTCTTTTTCCACGTCCAATCAGAGTGCTGTCCCCAATTGTTTGGTGCCGAGTTAACAAATCGGGACACAGTGCTGAGCCAGCCTGCTGCTCTGGCTTTTCTGTGAGACCCATTTCTCCGCATCCACATGCTCCAGACGTGTGCTGCATCAATGCTACATCTCCGTCCTCTCTCATAACCCTTAAACCCTTAAACTTCAAGTGCAACGACTGGGGTATAAGAAAAAAATAAATAAAACAGCAACACTGTTAAGACACCTTGGCGTCATCCTTAGCGCCGTGGATTTGCTCCGCTCACTTTGCGCATTTCAGAAATAGCGGCGATCAGGACAGGATGCGCTCCCTTTTATGAGTCGCATTTTTACCCACAAACGTGGTTTAGCCCTTAAGATGCTCGTAGCCATGAGCTGCATGCCTGTCAGCATCACGCAGCCTCCGCCTCCAACCCAATGCATGCATCCCAACATGCGCACAGTCACAGGGCACACCTGCTCACAGCCCCATAACCTCCTTCGCTTTGGCTGGCCCTTATCGCTGGACACTGTTTTAGGCTTTATTTTTTCTTTTTTTTCCCCCATTTTTGGCACAATATATATGTACATGATATTAATAACAATAATAATAATAATAATAATAATAATAATAATAATGAAGATACTAATAATAGCGGTCATAATAATACTATACATTGATATGCAGTTTTTTTTTCCCCCTTTTGATTATTTTAGCTCTCAAGTTTGCAGTGCCACAGTCTTCGAGTCCACAGGTGCGGGGCCCTCAGCTCCACTGCGTCTCACAAACCAGGCTGTTCTTGCCCTCTGCCCGTCCATTTGCACCGCGCCCTTGGCTGATGGACGGGCTGGACTGAGTCTTCCGCAGGTAACTGTCGCCAGCTTCACCACCAAGCAGGTAGGCCTCGATCTTGTCCAAGTCGTCGCAGGCCGCCCTCAGCTTGGCCTGCAGCAAGGTGACGTACGTCTCGTACCGGCTCTTCTGCAAGAGGATTCGGAGGAGACTCAGAAGGCAAATGGGACCAGCTGGGGTCTGGCCTCTTTTAAGACAGCAGTCAAACAGGTGCTGGTGTCCACTGACCCCTCACCATACTCAGTGAGCCACTTGCTGCACCCCCACGTGTGCCCTGTGTAACTATGACGACTTGGCTGCCAAGAGTGATGCAATTTCAGTCTGCAGACCCCAACACCGTGACGTGTGGCGGGGCTGCAGGCAGTGTTTAAAAACATTGACTTTTTACCCCAAAGGCTGCTGACTTTGGTCCCAGGAGATCAAGAAGTTCCCTTCACTGAAGCATACTACATAAATTACTTGGGAGAAAATCCTGCTTTATTACCTACTAAGCCTGTCACTGTATGTGGTTTTGGGCTGAATAGTCTGACAGACCACTGAAGTAAAAAGAATGTCACTTTGTGATTTTTAGGCAATGTACCATTATGGTTTTATTTTTTTATTTAAAGGTAAAATGTCTTTTTGTTGCTTGTATATACTCTTATGTATATACTACTGGTATTTAAGTTATTCTTGTAAATTATTATGTAGTGTAACCAAATTCCCTGTACATGGCCAATACAGTAGATTCTGATTCTGATGTAGGTAACACTGACAGCTGCTCTAGCAGTACCAGCTTATGATCATGACTCACTTCGAATGTGAGGTAATGCTCCTTCAGCCTGTACTCCTCCAACTCCTTGGTCTTCATAGTCAAGTCTGGGGGATTCCTGCTGTGCTCCTCCACCTCCAAGGTGATCTGCTTCAGCTTGTTCTCGTGGGACTTCAGTTGGTCCTCCTGCTCCGGCACACCAACAGACAGACCACAGGAGACAGGGAGCTGACACCAAGGGCACTGAGAGCAGCGGCCAGACACGGCACCGATGGCAGAAAGCACCGACCAATAATATGACAATACTGACAACACAGGTCAGTAATTTGGTGGCTCATAGTTCAGCATGTTGACAATACAAACTGACATCAGTGAGAATTCTTTCACAGAAATCAATTTTAAAGTGTGAATTTTGGTAATAGCTGTTTTCAGTTTCTGTGTGTTCGTGTTAATGATGTCCAGGCATTCCTTTAACATTCGCCCCCTTTTGCTGTTGATTTTACAGTCTAGGACAAATCAAAAAGCCTTTGCACCTTTTGCTGTTTGTTATGTGTGTGTCACACAGTAAACCACACGCACACACACAGGTGCTGGTTACTATAGCAACAGCTTAACATTAGCTGCTAAAGGGAAGTGGACAGCTGTAACCGGCATACTGTAAAAGAATCCTGTGGTGCATCAGCAGTGAAAATGACGTGATTAATGTGAGGGTCACCTGGCTCAGTCTGGTCGAGGATGATGGCAGCAATGGTCTACAGAACTTCTTCATGGAACCAATAGCAGCCGGGAAGGCGGGGGCAGAGAACAGGGCCGCCACCAAGTTAATGCGCAAAATCCATGACATCATCTCCTCTTCACTCCTAATGTAGGTGAGAGAGTGGGAGGGAGAGGAGGAGGGGATGAGGGTGTGAGGTCATCATGCATCTGCCAGCGATACACAGAACGTCACCAAAGGACACCGGGCCACTCATACTTTCTGTGTGTGAGAAGGCTGCTCCTAGTCCCATGTCTTAATGTGACCTTTTCATTCTCAGTGTCACTCAAGTGTTGTGTGGGAGGTGAAGAAAGCGCCTTACGGGGCCTGGAATAGGAACACCCTCCAGTCCGAAGTCTTGAGTTTGAGCACGTTGGGTTTCTTGCTGTAGTCACTAGCTCTGGTGGCAAGGGCGTGGTGAATGCGTACGGCATTTTTCAGATCTACCTCCGACAGATCCTTGTCTGGTTTGTACTCATCCTGTCCACCAGGGGGCGACATACACTGTTCGATCAAAACTGACAACGGTGACGCAAGTATCTTGGACTACATAGAAAGGTACATGATGTTTACCTTCTGAAGATAAAGGATTGTGCCTTTCAGCACAGCATAGAATTTCTTCCAGCCCCTGCGTCCCCTCGGAGCTGCAAGAGAACATGTGTGTAGATGTTATGCCCCCCAGGACACACTGGCTCCTGCCTTCTTGGCTACAGACCCGACCCTACTTACTGCGCTTGCCATCCATGTCAGCGTGGCTCTTGCGGGTGAGGACACCGTGTTTATAGGTGACCGCGTTGAGGAGGAGTGGGATGGCGATAAAGGGGTTGCTGCCGTCAGTGACACGTGCAATCCTCTTTCCCCCGCAGTCACACTGCTCCTCCACGAGCTCAGACAGGGACTTCCGCAATTCCTCCTCCTCACTGTAAATACACACACACTTCCATGTGTAGGAAGCAGTCTTGTGCATGATCTCATTCTATTCTGCAGAAGCATTTGAAACCATGTTTTAAACTTATACACTAATGAAAGAAGATGGAAAACATACAAATGATAAGTTGTTATTGCATTTTCAAACTCACTATGGAGATCCTAAACTCCCAAAAGTTTTCTTTGTATCTACTGATCTAACAGAGCTATACAGGTGGTCATCATCCTGCTTTATTCCTCAGTCATAATTCTGACATATTATTGCATTGCATTCATGTTTAATGGACATGAACAATGAATATGTTAAAGCTATTATCGGGGTAGGTAAGAACTAAAATGTCTGCTACCCCTACCTGATGCAAAGATAATAATTAAGTCAACAAATCACAAATTTGGTAAAATACACAAGTTAAAATCCATCTTCTTAAGCTGCTTATCCATAAGGGTTGTGGGGAAGCTGGAGCCAATCCCAGCTGGCTTTGGGTGAAAGGTGAGGTACACCCTGGGCAGGTTGCCAATCCACTGCAGGGCCAACACACAGAGACAACCACCCATCCACACCCATGGGCAATTTAGAGTAGCTAACTGATCTATCCTGCATGTCTTCAGAATGAGGGAGGAAACCCACACAGGCATGGGGAGAATATTCAAACTCCACACAGAAAGGCCCCTGTCAGTGGCAAGGACTGAACCCAGAATCATCTTGCTGGGAGGCAGATGTGCTAACCACTCAGCCACTGTTAAGCCCACAAGTTAAAGTGTCACAGTAAAATAGATAAAGTAATTTAACTGATGGCAAAAGACAGCTTATAGTGTTATGGAAGCAAGTTTTGAATTCCAGAAAGTGGCTGATCTTACTAAGATGATAAATAAACCAATGGTGTAGTACACCAAGCAGTATAAGACATTGCCCTCTTGTGGGGGAGTCGATGGTACTCACATTGCCCACTCCAGCTTTTCGTTCTTTATTGAACTGTAGAGGACCTATGAAGATACAAGGAGGCAAATGGCATCAGTTCCACGCGCTGCTCTCCAGCCACCTGGTCTCCCCAGGGTCTCAGATCAAATTCCCATTAACATTGTCTTTGGGAGATGAGTCGCATGTCCTGAGAAGCCATTCTGTACATCACTGTTATACTGAGCTGGTATTTTTGTAATTGTGGCCTTCCTGTTAGCTTTAATGGGTCTGACCATTCTCCTCCAGCCTCTCTCATTAACACCTTGTTTTCAGCAGCAGAAAGGCCATTGACAGGATGTGTCAACTTCATCACACCGTTCTGCGTCGACTCCAGACACTGCAGTATGTGAAAATCCCAGGAGGGCGGCAGTTTCTAAAAGGCCGGAACCACTACATATGGCACCAACAATCACATCAGGTTCAAAACTGCTCAGGTCTGTCATTTTAGCCACACAATACTACATGTTTTCACTTGCAGCTGCATGATTTGCTGTTGGCATTCACTATCAGGTATACCTAATAAACAGGCCTCTGAGTTTGTGCCTGTGTTATGTCATATTATGTGATTTGCCATATATGTGTTTGAAGCGTGAGTAATGCTACAATTTTAACTAAAGGGAAAAAATATGAAATTTACCAATGCTGGTTCAGAGTAGAATGAACCCTTTTCCCCTAATTTGGTATGTGGGTCCCTCTCCAGAACAAGCACGAGGAATTGGATATAGGTCACCTTGACCCATTTTGTACCAGAGAGCCCTAGTGAGAGTATAACTTCAGAGCATGACGAAGCAGTAACTACAGAGAGACAAGTGGCAAACATTTTGGCTCATACGGAAGATCAGATGACCCAAGTCCACTTAGTCTAAAGGGAGATTGCGGTGCGGACATCAGAAAACACATTTAGATTTTGATGTCTGTCAGCTTACAGTGGCCCGTAGTTGCGTGTTCATGTGAGATTAAGGAGGAGGACACGTTTTCTCTCCCACCCGTTAGGGTCAGCGTTACTGAATAACTAACCACAAAATGGGTGAAAGTGTAAAAACAGGGCTGTGTAAAAAGGTCAATTCGCAAGACCGCATCTGCAAAGTGGCCAAAAGTCAACACAATACAGTCAGCAGTCATGCATGCACAGCAGAGATGTATACATGCAGGTTGATGTCCATGCAGATGTTGAGTGGTTCAAATCTGGATGAAGGTGCTTCAATTCTACTAACCCTAGTAGCATTACAACAATAAAACAATGGCGTTAAGTTTTTGTGGCCTGGAGACAGTTGAGAACTCAGTATGAATGTTCTCCTTTACCAAATGTTATAATGAAATGCAGAAAAACATCATTCCCCAAGAGTCAATTGCATGGTCTCAGACTGCTTAACATAACTAACTTGCTTTCAATTAACGCATACAAGACTTTGCCAGTCTAAGGCCAGTACTTTGGAAGGTGTAATTAAAGCAGTCTGGCCTCCAGTCATGGGCTCCATTTTCTCGACGTGACTGACGGAGGCAGGTCCAGGAACAGCTGGCTAAGCAGGTGTTTCTCTTTATCTCTCTTTCCAGCCAGCACACGACAGATTGTTGAGCTACTTGCACACTTAGGCTAGCACACATCAAGCCTATTGAAAACGTCATGATTCATATTATAAAACCGGCACCCCCTTAAAGGATCTGAGCAAGTAATCAGTCATTTTAGTTAATACGCCATTTGAAAGCCTTTTAGCTTGTTAACTGGGATGCAACTCTTCATGACTGCTAGCTGTCGGACACATTAGGAAGCTGTCTGATAGGCCAATTTTATACCTTGAAGTATACTGATCGAAAATAAACATTAACTCTGCTTCTTATTACAAAGATCTCTGATCGCTTTTCAAACGTGTTCTATCTAAGAAAGGCAGACCAATCAAAGACAAGAGGAGCACAGACTGAGGTACCTTTAATAAGTCCTTTGGGAAGTCTGCACCATCATTCAGGCCATCCAGGTTGCTAATGAACTGTTGGCAAGACATCTTCTTCCCGATATTCTGCAATGCACAAAGTTGCACGTACACACACACACACACACACACACACACACACACACACACACACACACACACAGGTTAATGAGGGGTGTGGCTCCACTAACCTCTCCTTCAGCTTTGTGACCTGAGTGTTTTGTGAAGACGAGATGAACTTACCACCTTTCAGGATCCAGAAGTAGCATTAAAAAAAGATACAGTAAAAGAGTTATGTTGGAAATACTGTGTATTGTGTTCAGTCCCTGCTTAGAGAGGGACAGCTCAATGTGCTGACCAGGGTGCATCTTTGTACAGGTAAGGGGCATGCGTAGTGGCCGTAAGGGTGAGGAAATGCTGGGACTGTTAACAGGAAACACCGTGCACCAACATTTCTTCACTGAGACAGCCAGCAAATGGCAGCACACAAAACTTGTGTCACTCAATGAAAGGCACAGCAGGAGAGCATTGGTTCAGACCCTGAACCAGGGAATACGTACATGCCCATGTAGGTCCGTGTTGAGCAGCATGAGGGCACAGGTCAGCGTGTGCACGCCATCTGAAAGAGGAAGAGAACCTCTTTGTTGATGAGGATGAGCCACACTGTGAGCTATCATGGGACCAGATGGTACTGCTGTGAGCACCTTGGTGCAAGGGGATGCTTTCCAACGGGAGTGAATAATCACATTAACTTTGGACTGCATCTGGATTTTTAAAGCAGGCGGTAAACCAAATTCATTTTGAGTTATGAAGCTTTCACAATCAAGACAGCGCAACAATAACATCGGTATCCTTGCTGAGAAAATGAGATGTGAAGCCTGCAGAACTGGGAAATTCTACAAACACGGGGATGAAGCTCGTCTGATGGGACTCAGCAGCTTCCGCTGCCAACATTCTGAAGAAACCTGCTTCACAGCATCATTAAAATGGCACGGCGTAATCAAAACTGGACTGCAAATGTGGCGCAGCTTCGAGGTGAGCTTGCCTTCGGACGTTGGCGTCTCGGGATTGCAGCAACAGAACCTCTTGGAGAAGTGGATCAGGATCCGCTCCCGTTCCTGTGTCTCTCCCATGAGTGGGAAGGCCTTAAGGAACGTTCTGGAAGGAAGGCATGGTAGCATGAATCTCCAAACGCCGCTTGTCGCAGGCAAAAGGACGGCAGTGTATTACAAATCGTTTTAGCAAAAGATTCCAGTGGCGTAAAAGGGCTGGACAGCAACGGACTGTATTCTAAAAGCATCTTGTGAAACGGAGACAGTGACGTGAAACTGAGGAGTGTGGGGGAGTCAGGAAACGGCCAGCGTGCCATGTGCCTCACCGAAGGGCCTTGTCAAGAGGCATCGCCGTGAAGTCAAAGAAGCGCAGGTACTCCGCCGCCACTAGCTGGCTGAACTCGTTACTGCGGGAGACAGAGGAGCGGCGAGAGTGTGAAAGCCAGGAAGCCATTGATAACTAGGCCCACCCACCTGGCTAAACACTGGGAGGTGGGTGGGGTCTTAGCATGATTGTGATAAATGAGAAATTCGAAGGAAAGAGAGAATAATAAGCAGTCACAGCCACACCGGGAGACAGTGAGCACACAGAGACACAATTAGACAGGGAGGTATACTGCAGAGGCACACTGGGCTGACTGCAGAGGGAGACGTGACCATCCAGAGAAACATGGAACATCAAGGCACGGCTACGCGCAATCCCAGGGGGACGGGACAGGACGGGGCGAGAGGAGTAGGGGAGGGACAGGGAGGCGCGCTCACTTCTTCCCCAAGTGCCGTGCCACGTCGCAACGCTTGAAGCCCTCCAGGTGGAAAAGCCGCTTGGCCAGGCGCTTGGCGGCTTCGTTGTCCGCCCGGCAACCATTGGCCAGCGTATCCGTGCTGCCCTGCTCCAGCTCCGGGTCCGAGTCCGACAGGACGTCCGCAAGGTTGGCATCGCTGCAACGGCACAGGCGGCGGTCAAGCATGCAGGCTCACGCTGTTGGTCAGGCTGCTCGGCGGTCGTTCTAAGCGAGAATTTCCAACCCGATGCCGCAGTTTACACTGGGTTTTTAATTCGCTTCATCATCTTCATGCTTTGTCTGACACGGCATCTGTTACTCTAAACGGTACAGTATGCCATGAGTCACAACGGGAAAGCCATTTGATAAATGACAAAATTATAACTAATAATAATACTGCTAAATTATGAATAAGCAATTATAGCCAACAAAGCACTTTTATATATTACATGTGTTCCATAATTGGCAGCAATTAAATTTTACTATGAATTATAATGCATCTCACTGCAGTAACACTGTGAGAACCTTTAAAAACAGAATGGTCTTTTTTCATTAGTACAGCAAAAATAAACATTTACCTCTTTGGGACACCACTGTCCCAAAACCTAAACCATTGTGTAAACCATTTCAAAATCGATGGAATTAATAGAACAAAATATAATCACCCTAAAAACAAACATTACAATGTTACAGTAAAATTAAAAATCTGATGCCATAGAATATAAAGCTAAAACACAAAACCACCACTCCACACCCCTCCTCTTCATATTTTAATTAGACATGTCAGATTATCATGTTAACCTCCAAAAGAGAAACACCAAAATGATTGTCTATTTTTGTCAAAAAACTCAAGGTGCCAGCACTAACTACACTCACATGAGACTTAAACAAAAAACAAAAATCTACAAAGGCAGAACAAGCCTAAAAACTTCAATATCAGAACATCAATATTTCAGAAGAATCATTCAAATGGGTCCTTCCCGGCATTCATAAAGAAGTCTCTGTCCACTGTAACAAATGTGTAAAAAGTTTGGGTACTCCCTTTCATACGGCAATGCTAGAAATGCAATTTGCTTGAATGTAAAACATACGAAGGCATCATATCATTGGTCAAACCATCAGAAAAATGAGACATATATATGACTGCATTCCGGTAGATTCTGCATTACAGTTATGTACTCGCTCACAATGCGCTGCACACAGCAATCGATACGATATATTAATTCTGACATTAATTCAAGTTGTTCAATAATCTAGACAGGTAGCTATAGTGATGATGTATTGTTTGCAGGAATACTAGAAAAATGATTTTGGACGATGGACAAAGGGCCCGCAACACTTAAACTTAATCAAATACAAATTAGACACAGTAGGTAAGTTTTTCCACTGGAAACAGAACTGATTTTTGTTCATAAAAAACTGCCAGGTGGCCAGCCTTGCTTGACAGTGTTTAATCTGTCTATGAATACTGTGGCAGGTAAGTACCATTGCAGGGGTCCTCCTCGAGTGTTATTGAACCTGAACTGTCTTTCCTTTGTGACTAAGTGAATGAATGGGCCTGCTTCGTGAGAGCCCTTCGATGGGCTGGCATCGTGCCCAAGGTGTGCCTGCCTTTATGCTGCATGTTTCCAGAAGCTTCAGACCACCACAAATCGATCTAAAGCAGTTATTGAAAATGATAGCGACGGGACAAATGTGGCTTCAAATCTTGTGGTGGGTGGGTTAGCCAGCACTGACTGGTTGTTTAGGATACTCCCACCCACCACGAGTTTTGAAGCCTCATTTGTCCCAATCAGTACTGACACTAAATGAGACTTCAAAACCCGTGGTGGGTGGGAGTGTCCTGGACCATCACTAGAAAATGGATACATGAAAAAAGAACCGAAAATAAACTCTACACACCAGTGTTAATTCATAATCGGCACTATATCGGTTTAAGAATGTAGAAGTAATTAAATATAAATCTGTCAGTTCAGACCTACTAACTGTGTAGATGTATTAGCCAGTTTACACTCATGGGCTACTTTATCAGGAACACCATTCTCAGCACAGCCTGAATTTTTCATGGCATGGACTCAAGGTGCTGGAAACATTCCTTAGAGATTCTGGTCCATGCCGACGTGACTGCATTATGAAACCGCATGCAGATTTGTTGGCTGCACATTCAAGATGTGACTCTCCAATTCCACCACATCCCAAAGATGCTCTATCAGACTCAGATCAGGTGATTGTAGAGGCCTCTGAAGTACACTGAATTTTTTTTTGTGTCCATGGAACCAGTTTGAGATGACTGTGTGTTTTGTGACATGATGCATTATCCTGCAGGATATAGTCATTAGAAGATGGGTAAACTGTGGCCATACAGAGATGCACCTAGTTAACAGTAATACTCAC
>JAACJT020000002.1:7942139-7957601 GCA_009936485.2 Gymnarchus niloticus | reverse complement strand
GGAGGACAGGGCGGCCTGGCGTGCTGTGGTCCATGGAGTCGCGAAGAGTCGGACACGACTGCGTGACTAAACGACAATTGAATGGCAATCTGACGCCCTCTGGTGGTGAGAATGAATACTTTGCTTTTGGTAAACAGGTTTTTATAAATAACATTATTAACTTTTGCGATAGAACTGTCTAACGCTAATGCATACTAGCCCATAAACTACTCAGCCTCTTAATAACCATTATGAAGCCTTGAACTTCTGAGACTTAACCTTGGTAATTTTCTGGTCAAAAATGTAGGCTCTTGGACCACTAAGACTTCCATTCCTAATCACGTGTTCTATGAACCAATATAAAATGATCACATCGATTTCAGCATAATTATCTGGAAAAAATATCTTTGAAATTATCAATATTTTTTTCTACTTACAAAGTCAAAGGATTCAGAAGAGCTAGATGAAGTCAGAAGCCAAGCAGTTCTTGTGAATTAAACTAACTGATGAGTTCACCGGAACACGGTATTTTGGGGATGATACTTGAATAAACGAATCAGTGCCTTTTGCACTCAAGAACAGACGAGGTAGGTGTACTTTCAGTTTCAGAAGAGTTCAACCGAAAACGGTCTCTTTTAGATCTGTGAATGTCGTGTTTGTTGTGACCCTTAGTGACGTACCGAGGTAGGAGCCGAAGCCTCTCTGAATGCTGTTGTCTTGTCATCTCAAAAAAATCGCAGCTAAGTTTGCTCATATAACGCCAAGACAGTGAACCTGAAACTTATCGTATGAGATTTAACAAAGAGGCGCTGGGAAAATATGGTTGTCATTATTATTACTACCGCTGCTGCTGGTACTACCACAACACCTTTGCAGGTCTATGCAGTGGCGGTTATGAAGGTTGTGAGGCTGGTTGTGCGGGTATTTCCCCTCTGGATACACCCTGCGCTGACTTAAGCTATGTGCCCAGTCATGTTCTCTCCTTCTTGTAATAACAGCAGTAACCATGCGTGTTGTTTTGCCCCACACTCTCCGACTTTTTCCCCTGTCACTCTCCCGAGTTTCGGGCTATAGTTAGGCCGGCTTTATTCACACAAACATAAGACGTATCGATCATCAGTCAGATAAGAAATGACAGCTCTGTAGGACAAGAAACATTATTAAAGAGCTAGACAGAATATTAATCAGAGCCCAGTGAGTAAATAAATAGCAACCCAAAGGGAGGAGCATTGTCACTTATTTTCTGAGACAGGTATCTATACAACATGTACTGTTCTTGGTCAAAGCTGTATACCTAGAGCTGTTCAACTGGGGGTAGGTGAACTGTGTCTGTTTCCAAAAGCGCATTGTACAACAGAAGCGCAAGAGCTTTTGGGGATTTTGGTGTGTGTTCCAAGAGCGTTGGGGTTTTGTTTTTCTACTTTCACAGAGTCATTTACCAGATGCCTTGCATCATCACCAGAGGTTAACATATACTGGCCTCAGATGAATGTAGGTTCAGGAAATGTTTTTGTCACGCCCGGAATTTTGTGGCCACAAAAGTGAGGCTTGCTTAAAAAAGAAAGGGACCATAATCCATTATTTATTAAAAAATAATTACTGTCAGTCAGCATCTTTTTGTCACGATCATTTTGTCATCAAGCTTGAATTTGGTTCAGATTTGTTCAAAGTTCTCTTGAGTCCTCTCTGAGCAACTCCAGCACTTCTCTCCCATAAAGTGAAGCATCTCTCTCTCCTTGTTTCTCTCTCTCTGTCTTCCCTTCCACCCCTCCCCCCCACCACTCCCCAATGTACCCTTCCCCCCTCACCCTCTCCAGACACACACACATATATTCTTTTCCCTCCACTGAGTTCAACAGGATACTGGCAGTTTGGTGCTATTTACATACTGTCTTTTTTAGCTGTTTTGGCTAAACCCAGCTTCCTGTATAATTTTTGTCATCTGAGAAGGAGAGTACATGTGTTTATGAGAGAGAGAGCGACAGAGAGAGAGGTGGGGGGTAGAGAGAAAGAGAACGAGAGAAAAAGCCCACGGAATGCTGTGATGTCACAAGCCAAGTCAGATACAAAGGCACGAGTACACATCTGCACTCCTACTCCCTGGCTGTTCGCTCGACAGACTCCAGAGCTGCCGGCAAACATCTGCACCCCCTGTAAGTACACCCCACTTTCAGAGCTCCCTCTTCACATCTCTCTCTTTCTTTGTCTCTCTTTCTTTTTCTTTCTTTTTTTGTGAGTTCAATCCACTTTCACGACTTTGTTTCCCCGACTTTCCCTAAATTAATATTTAATGAGCTTAGCTTACTTTCACAACTATTAAATCTGAAGCTACTTCACATAAGAGTGTAAACACCGGCATAAGTTTCAGATTTCCAATCTCTGTCCTCCTCTCTCCGGTGAGTCTGGTAATCACCAAGATTAACCACAAACAGATCTACTGACTGGCAGCGTCACAGCTCTCCGTGAGTCTAACTTCTTCTTTGTCTTTCACTTAGTGTCTTTCTTGGTTGCTGCAGCAGCTGCTGTGACTTAAATCACTAAATTGAGTAGTGTTGAGGAACTCTGAGAACCAGTCTTCCTGTTAGTCCTTTTCTGGAAAGCTTTAAGGAACAGGACTGACCCAAAGAAACAAGACCGGTACCCTGCACTCTGGTTCGAGTTCTGGCAAAACCTGCCCATTAATTGAGCCCCCCCCCAAATCATTCTGAAATAAGCAGATCTGTAGGCTGATGCAGGGGGTTGGCAGGACAAGAGTCCTACGATGATTACGAGACAAACTCTTGCATTTTTGCTTGCCAGACTATTGCTCATCATAAGGGAGGAAATGGAGAGGAATGTGTGGAACTGGTGTTGCAATGTTGGTCTCCCATTTGTAGGCTTCCAGCTGATGCGTCTAGGGTGTCGGGGACCAGCATGAGCTGGGCTGCAGCAGGACGGTAGAGGGAGCAGATTGCTTGGCCCGGTCGCCCTCCTGTGAAAAAAATCCACATTACGAGTGACAGACCCGCCTACAAACATCTGGGGCTGAGAGGAGCTGCCTCAAACAGCTGGTAGAATGCTGCAGCAGATCCTGAATGACATGTACATCGACCCCGATGTCCTGGAGGCGCTGAATGAGGAACAGAAGAAGATCCTCTTCCTGAAGATGAGGCAGGAGCAGGTCCGACGGTGGAAGGAGAGAGAAGAGAAGCTGGAAAGGGAGGGAGGAGCAACTGAGAAGCCTAAATCAAAAAAAGGTATGGTTTCGGTCCTGCCTTATCCTCCTCCTTGCTGTCATCAGCATACATACACCATTGGCTGGCATTTCTTTAGCTTGGCCAATTAGGTCTTCCTGCACTCTGTGTGTTTTTATTGTGGCACAACATGGTGTGGTTTCTAAAACATTATCATGTATTACAGCGTACAGGGAAGAGAGGTACTGTTTCTGTGCCTACTCTGTGTGTGATGTCACTCTGAGATTTGAATTAGGGTATCTGTGGTATCATGATGGCAGGGTTTGTGAAGCTCAATTTGGTTGACTATGTGGGGCATGGCTGTGTTTGTTCTGGAAGCTCAGTGAAGGTCTGTGTTGTCTACCTGTACATGGAGTGAATAACACCTAGAAGCATCTTTCTCATAGGGATGTGGTGCAGAGATCACATGACCAGTTAGCTGACATCACATTGCCTATTTTGTGCTCTGATTAACTAGCCAGTCAGGGTGAGCAGACCCTTACACTGTGCATCAGTTAGGAGTCACTGCACCTCTGTGAGGACACTGACAGGCTCTGCAAAGTTTCTGACAAAGTTTCTGGTCCAGCAAACATAAACTGCTTGCTGTAATCTTGTTCAAAGGCCGTAAAAAAAAAAAAAAAACACCTAATGCTGGCCATACACTAGAAGACTTTGAAAAGACTAAAGTGTGACACCCTCTCACATCTAAAGACAATTCAGAGTTTTTACTAGCAGATTTTGCAAAGATTATGATTTTGCACAGACTGGGGATCTTGCAGGGTCACTAATTGCAAGACTGCAGCTAGATTCTTTTAAGATTATTTCCCATCATGCTCCTAGTGGAAATTAACAAGGAGAAGAACTGTTGAACAATGGAACAGAAGCAGTGTTTGGCCACAGCTGCCTTCGTGTGCACGGTGGTTTGTTTAAAAACAAAAAAAGACAAAGACAAGACTCCTGCATTGCTGCTTCCTGTTTGGTGCTGGAGAGAGCACACCTATTGGTTGTTGACAATGTCCATGTCATTATTTGCTGGCTATACGCTAGAAGCCTTTGAAAAGACTCTGGAAAGACTTGCAATAATATTAAACATGGTTGATTTTATTGGAACATCAAGACGCTAAAAAGACTGACTTAAGACTGCTGTGATTCCACCTTACACCTAATAATCAAGATGATGGGAGCGTGACACAACTCCAGCAAAACTTGTGATTTTAGCCCGACTTTGGAAGTTTGTCTGCGACTGTGAAATCGCTTGAAAGTCAGTAGGTGTATGGCCAGCACAAGTTCTACCAGGAAATGTTTGGGGCTTTCTTCTGAGACACTGCAATTCTATGTTAAACATGAGAATAGACTTCGCCACCAGAGGAAACGCTCAGATGAATAAAAGTCATTGTTGCTCAATGAGGGGAGATAAATGAGTGTTACGTCATAACTGCTGGAGTCCCAATGACTGTAGCCTTCAGAACGCTGGGGTCTTGTAGATGAGCCTGCTTTCAGGCTGTTTGACATCTTTCTGTCTCCTAAGTCAGTTTGTTTGGGTGTTGTTGAGCAGTGAGGACAGGATGAGAGCAAGGGGAAGATTAAAAAGAAAGATTAAAAATAAGGGAAGGGTCAGAGAGAACCAAACTGGCAGGGAAGAATATCAGATTCTCAGAACCTTAGCCAAGGCCAAGCTTTGGGACACGTGGAATACAATAAGCCCTGAAACTATTACATGAAGCACAACCCTGTCTATCTGCATTCTGTCTTTTGACAGCTTGCTTGTATAAGGTGTATGAGGTTTTGGCACTGTTGTGCCTCTGGGTTAAGTGCTCTTTCAGGGTATACAGATGAGAGGGCAAAGCACACCCTCCCATCAGTAAAGGAGTAAAGCTTTTAGCTGGCTTGCAGGGCCAAATAGTACTGGGCTGACAGGCCGGGTGAAGGTCCCGTTGGGGCCATGCAGAGACACATGGCTCTATTGTGAAGACAATGGAGACACCAGCAGCATGTGCCTCAGATGGCTAATTCAGGGTAACGGGCGAATCAGCGCGGGGTGGGGGTGGGATCTTGTCTTGACTGGGCTGATGACAATGCACTCATTATCAAATGGGAATGCGTACTGGCTTGGAGGAACAGGCAGCTCTCTGTTCATAGACCAGCACTACAGCTGTTCCCTGCCGTCAATGGTTAAAGTATTTTATGCATACCCTACTGCCACCGAGTGCTCTTAATTTGGTTAAACCCTCCTGTCACAGAGTGATCTTACCCGGGTAAAACTCCCTTGTTCTAGAGCTGGGCATCATCAACACCATTTCATTCCACATGAATGAATGGGTTAAATGGAGTTGTAAGGTGTTAGTGTGTGCGTGTGTTTAACCAGCCACGGCAGAGAACTGAAGCAATCTTGCCATAAGTATCTGTAAGAAGCCCTCTTGCATTTCCAGAATTTGATCCCAGTTCCTTAAGATCCTTGGTTTGGCATCAAAGGAGGTAGCTGGTAGTGAGAGGCTTTTTGGGTTAGATTTGGTTACATTTGCGGCACAAATGGAAGGGAATGGATTGAAACATTCAAGATAAGATGCATTTATTTGTACATAGGGATCTTGCTTTGAATATCATCTTACTATGCTTGAGATACGCACATGTACAGGTAGGAGTGACGCTTGTAGTAGGAGGAGAAGGTCAGCCATTAATTCGGTGCCCTAGAGCTGTTTTTGGGGCGACGGGACTCACTGAAGGGTTCAGTGGCAATATGAGCACTCTCCCAGCTTTGGCTTTTGAGCTGGTGACCTTCCGGACATGGCCACAGCTTTCTAACCTGCTTAGCCACACACCACCCCAAAGTATATGGAATGCTTCATGAATTTCCATGATAAATCACGACTGTGTTATTTCCTTTTAGGGTGTGAACTACCTATGAGAAATGGTATAACCATTTCTAAGGCTTTTTTTAATACTTCCTTATAATACGGCCACATCTCATTGCTTTATAACATGATGAGGTATTAATGGAAAATCCATTAATTGGCTGGATTAGACCCATTGTTCAAGTGCTGTTTGCATGAATGAGTGTAAGTATCTATTGAAGTGCATCTGACTGTTAAACGCGTGACACCCGCGTCGACATGAGCGCTGAAACCAGTTTTGCTCATATGAGGTAATAAGGTTGGTTTTTCTCCTATTTCCGTCCATCTCCTTCTGAAAAAGTTGCGCGTATCATTCCAGTTCCTGGAACCCTGAGACTCGTAGCGCGTGGTGAGTTTAGCCTTTTCCTCCATGCTTCCTGCTTGGCTCCCTTCGGCGAATATGTCAGGTACAAACTGGAAAAAGGTCAGTCCACAGCTCAGTGGCACTATCAGACTTAGGCTTCTGCGTTTTGTGATGGAGTGGTTGCATGCTGTGGAGGAATACAAGTCAGGTAATACCTGGCTATCCTACAGGGGCACCCATAAGTGTCAGTAGAAGACATACTGAAGGAGGTGAAGTGGTCAGGGAATTGGAGAGACACCGAGAGCCTGGGGCAACCATATAATGGTGACTTACTTACCCCCCCTTACTGCCTTTGAGGCTGAGGGGCAAGGTGGGGAGACCCTAGAGAGGAAGGGGGAGGTAAATAAACGGGAGAAGTGTAGCGTGGAAATGGGGCATTTCGAGTTGCGGGTCACGTGATGTGACAAGCTTCTCGAATCCTGGTGGGCTGCGATCAGTTAGCTGGCAATGGTGTTGGGTTACTGTACGGCCGGGTGCATTTCAGTAAGCTGAGAAATGAGACGACAGCTCTGCTGGTATAACAATTGGGCGACCTGGAGAGTTGGGCAGGGATGCGTGTCATATGCTGGGTAGGAGGGATGCCGTGGCAGACTGGACGGGGGATGCCGTGGACACTCTCGAAATGGGCGCCCTCCCGTGACAACAAGGCCAGACACGTGCCCCACCCACCTTCAGGTGCTCCCTACAGGGTTACAGCTCACGCTCTGTAATTACAGCTGCCTCTGCAGGAAACAGGGGCTTCGTTTCCATCTGGTAGCGTGGTCGAGCTCCTTACCGATCTGCAGTGGAAATCTGCCAGGAGGCAAGTCCCTGAAACAGGAAGAGCCCTTTTCATAAGACTGCTTCAGTGATACTCAGCAACTGCCTGGAGTAGATAGCAATTAGTTGGTTCTCCCAGTTAAAACCCTATAACCGGGCTATAGCCACGGAGCTATAGCGCCCCCCATCCCCGTCGTGGGTTCAGAATCCCCTTCAGATAAAGAGACCTTGACGTTGGGCTTCTGGCATGTCATGGTGCCTGGGAGGTGGACGTCAGAGAGGAGTCCCTCCATCGATGTAGCGAGGGCACAACTAAAGGCTTTTGCTCGCTCGTTTAGCCCGCCTTCATTTTCTCTCTACTTCTCTGTTGTGTCACCTGAGCTTCCCGAGTGGAATGCCGTCTCACCACTGCAAGGTTCACCGGCAGAACCAGTCGACCACACAGTTGTATACCTCTCGCTGAAAATGTGTTTCCTTTACACGCTGCCTTCGCCTCACCTCGTAGCCGAAATCGTAAAACCCCACTGCGTCACGATGTGTCCTCGTGCTAAGAGGCCCCTCCTCTGTGCTAAGAGATCCCCTCTGTGCTTTGCAGGTGATGGTAAAAGTGTCAGCTGGCTCCTGGGCCGGGATGGAGATGTACTGGTCGACGTAATAGGAGAGACATGCGAGCTGCAGACCCCTAGACTCATTCTACAGAAAGGGTCAGGTCCTCATCTCAGCATCTCTCACACACACACACACACACACACACACACATATACATGCGTGCCCATTTGTATTTCTGACCTTGTGGGGACCTTCCATTAATTTCTATGGGCCTAACCGTAATCCTAACTATGACAACCCTAACCCTTACCCAGCCCTAATCTTAACCTTAAGTAACCCAACAAAATACAAGACTTTTGGCTCTTGTTTTTTTTGGTTGCTTTCATAGATTTTTATAAAATTGAGTTTTCCTTTGTGTGGACATGAAAAATGTCCCTACAAGTGTAAAAATGTCTGGTTTTTACTTCAACCTGGGGACATCATAATATTAATATGGTGTGTGTACACACACACACACACACACACACACACACACCCTGAACTGAAAATGCCACTCACTCAATTCAGCTTTGACATACAGCACTGCACAAAAGTTTATTATTTAAATTTTGTTTTTGTTGGTGTAAAACTGTGACTTTGTCGGTCGAAGTGTGTCAGATTACATATTTCAAAACATCTCCAAGTCAGCCCAGAATTTACAGTTACCATCTAATATACCCATGTATATATTGAACTCAATTATACACCATTCTTGGCTAATCAACACCTCATCAAATTAATTACCTAATTAACTTTAAGTAACCTGGTGATGAAATGTAACAAATCCATGGAATGGCTGAGATGATCTCGAGGAGAGGTTTGGGAACCAAAGCTGTGTTTGTCGAGACATCTGACCAGATATCAGTAACATTTTGGAGGGCAGAAAAAAAATTTTTTTTGTTGTATTACTGTTTATTTGAATATATTCTAGTGTTAAATCATGCTTTTTCCTGAGCGAAGATACTTACCCAGATGAATGGCCTTAAACATTTTCTTTGCCTGCCTTAAACTTTTACACAATACCGTACATTCTGATGTCATCTGCCATGCAAGGAATTTAATTTCTTTTGTCAACATTTTTAGGTGCCAAAACATTCTCAGGACCAATGTGATAAACCAAATCTGCTCAGAACCAGTCCAGACTGGGACAGAAAATGTTTCACCCAAACCGGACATACAGCTGCATTTCCAGGTTTGAGTGTGTCTGTGTGTATTTCTGTATGTGTGTGATATCAAATAATTGCATCGAATGACAATATGGTTGACCACCAATCACAGCTGTTTGTTTTTTACACTTCTACCCAAATTCTTATAAACTCACATCTGTGTTTTTGTGCAATGCGTTGAACAAGAAAGTTAATAGACTATAAAGACGGATGGAATTACCACGCACAAAGAAAGACACACTTGAACTTGTACATACACTTTTAAAAACGCCTGCATTCACACGCACACACATTTTCACACTGAAATACACAAACACGCACACACATAGTTGCGGTACACACAAAGAAAGGCAGCCTGTCCAGGAATGATTACAGCGGTAGTTTGAGAATTACGCAAAGGCTGGCCCATGTCTTTCTCTCACTCTGGCTGTTCTGTCCCTTTTTAGGGCGTTCCTCCTTCCTCCTCTTCCAGTCAGGTGAACAGGGAGCGTGAGGAGTGTGTTGAGGTGAGGTGTGTGACTGCCAGTTGACGTGTGTACATATACAGCTCATCAAATGGACGGGTGAGACAGAGCTTAGACACGTGGAGGCAACAGAAAAATGCATTTCGAGTCTGGCCTGTTTTGTTGTTCGGTTCCTATGTAGCAAAATGTGTTTTTTCCAGCGTACAGTAAGTATGGTTTACAAAACATGCCGATGGCCTTAAATGTAAGAGCTAACATTCAAATTATTAACCTTTGACCTAGGCAATAAGGTGACAATTAAGGGTTTATAGAGACACATTTTCGTGAAGTGACAGCTCTGTACATTTGTACATTCTGCATTAATAATGTGGAGCTAAACTATCAGTCTAATTTAAGGATCAGTCACTCAATAGACTTCTTACCCATTAATGTACAGTTCAGGGAATGTCTAGACAAAGATTTGGAAGAAGTGAACTCTTGGATAGCTGAGGTTTCCATAAGCGTGGAAACATCAAATATGTTAGCAACTAAAAATTTCATGAGTTTTTCACAGTACGTTTCCCTCCATATTAAATGTTCCAATGGTAGAAATCACATTTTATTAATGATGAGAAACAGTGAGAACTTTTTCAGAAAAATTGCAAAAGTCTGTTTTTATTAGTTATTTAATTAAAAATAGTGAAATAAACATAAAACAGAACATTTTAAAAACATTAGAATGTTCCTGGGTTGTTATGGCTAACTTGGTAATATTCTAGTACTGAATTAGAATGTCCTAGTGACAATATAAGAAAAATAATTATATTAAATGATTGTGTGTGTAATACTAATGCTTAATAATGGTAAAACTAGAGTGGGTCTGTATTTATTTTAGCTGAGGTAAAGGGAGTGTTCGTATTTCTATTTCCTATTCCCATAAGGAAGTAAAAATGTAAGGATATATGTACACACTGAGCTGCGTCCTTAGTGATATCATTTTCTTTTTTTCTTCTCAAGGAAAAAACTGAAGACTCAGAGATGGAGCCTAACTTGCCCCCTCTGCAGGAACAATCTGGTATTGCAAACAATGTAAGCAATGCACATACTAAACCCTAAACTCTGTGCCCCGCCCAGCCGGTCCAATTTTTTTATACATGCCCCTCAACAAGCCTTCCCCTTCTCAGGTTCCCCCAGCCAAGTACTTTATAACCCTCAACATTTTGTTTGGATAATAATCCTGCTGGGTATGAAGAGAAGGAGTGGTCCCTGATGAAGAGGACCAAATATCCAGCCTAGACATGTAGATAAGGGTGAAAGACGTGTGTGGCACATCAAACAGCTATACAGAACCTTACTTGTCAACGGCATCTTGCCAATACCTGTCTGCAGTAAATCTGGGTTGTGACTAGGCTGAGTGGTACTGCTGCTGTTATGGGAGAGTAGCCCCCCATATGACCTCCCCTGGGGGTCTGTCTGTACCAGCTTTACCCAGTTTTACGCCAGTTTACCATAGTGTCATAATGGCCACCCAGCATTAGCACACTTGGCTTAGATGTAGGCACCATCTCATTCTGGAAAAGCAACCATGACGACAGTTAACCCCTTCTTTGTTTGTTTCGGTTAAGTTCTATTTTACTTGGTTAGTGCTTTTCCCATTGAGAGGAACACTATATATTTTTGTAGTTTGTGAAACCTAAGCTGTCCCTGTCCCCACAGGCTGTGGTCCTGTTGGGTCTGCCTCCCCACCCCAGATCCACTTTCACAGCTGTTCCGGCCGGTTTCAGACAGGCTTATCTGTCATGTTTGCCCCTCATGCTTTGGTGCTGAGCAGCTGGTGAACAACAGCCTCTCTGGGTGTGCATTTTCCTGCGCTTCCACACACATCTATATTTGTCTCGGGTTGGGCTGAAGGAGCAGCCCATTTATCTGTGACCGTGTGTGTGTGTGTGTGTGTGTGTGTGTGTGTGTGTGTGTGTGTGTGTGTGTGTGTGTGTGTGTGTGTGTGTGAGAGACTGCCTATGTTATGATGACTGCATGTAAATGCCCATTTGTGTATATGTTTATGTCTGTGTGTTTTTTCCGTGCCCACACATACATGTGTGCCAGTGACCCCTCGCGCCCCTTGTAGATCTGCACACTCACTTCAAAGTGCTCGTGTGTGTGTGTGTGTGTGTGTGTGTGTGAGACAGCAGCTGGAGACTGGCCTGCTCGAGGTTCCCCCTGAGCAGATGGTCGAAAAACTTGAGCGGAGAACGAAATGGCCTCAGAAGTCGAGCGCCAATCGCAGATGGACGGCATCGATTCTCCCAGGGTGGGGCCGGGGAACTCTCCCTCCGTACGGTGGGCGGCCCCACGGAGCCGCGGAGCATTGCTGTCTCGTTACAGTTCTGCCGCGCGGTGCGCCTTATGTCGCGCCGAGAGACACCGTCGCAGCATCCAAACCGGCACATTAATTTTTAAGGCAGTCATAGTGTTCATGCTTTAAATCCCTTCAAAAATTCATTAACTTGAAGAAGATTACATTTAAATTACAGCATTATGCTGTTCTCAGAGTAATGTGGTCTGATGCACTGGGGGAGAATCATGTTAATAGTGAGCAGTGGAAGGACCCCCCAACCCCCACAGTGGTCCACCGTCCAAAACACAAATATCAAAGTAACAGTCAAGCACTAGGTTTACACCACAATCAATAAAGTATAATGCCCTATACATTGTTACTGTATGCACTCCTTTATAATGTAGTCCATTCCCATAACAAGATCTGTTATTACTTTGTGTGATTCATGAGGCTTCATAAGACTAACCCAAAAAGCATTTATGTTACCATTAAACACAAAAGATAATTAAGCCTTTACAGCAATGGTTTCTGTATGCTGTATTCCAAAATTATATGTTAAATATTAAAAACATTTAAAATAATCAGTTGTTAAATCTGCACTCCATGAGTGAAATGCAGATAATCTCGATAGAAACAGAAGTGATGTGGTGGACCATGGAGATGTTGCAGTGTTGTCATGTCACCATAGCCGTAGCTGGCAGTGGCTGACGGTGAGGCTGTGGGGTACGATGGTGACACCAGAACACTGGGCTGATATATCCACAGGAACCAGAAGAGGACGATGACTCTGAGAGCAGCTCGGATGATGGAAGCGCACTGGCCCCATACTACCGACCTCACCTTAGACTCCCACAGCCGACGTTGATCGCAGATAGACTCCTCCCGCGAGGTTCACAGGAGGAGTCGGAAGGTGGCCACCTGTCGGACATGAACAGGCTCTGCCCACCTGGTTCCGTGAAAATGGACCAAGGTGAGTGCAATTTGTACACACGCCCCTCGTTCATCCTCCTTTCTCTCTGTGTGTACACCAGGCCCATGGTCCTATACTACAGTATGCTTTGGATGGGCTTCCTGATCCTGTCACATCCTCAACCCTCTTCTGACACTTTTGTCTTTGCTGCCCCTGGATGCAGATTTGCCATCATGGCTACTCATCAGAGTGCTACCAGGGACGTTTGTGTTCGACTGCCGGCTACTTTGAAGCGCTGAAAACGGTATCCAAGTACCCCAGCACATGTATTGACAGGTGTTCATCAAATGGCCAGTCTTAGGCTGAGGGAACTCCCCCGTGTTTAGCCAAACTTGGCTTGTCTGATGGGGAAAAAACTAGCACAGAGGACACATGGGTTGCTGCAGTCTGGTAAAACTAAGAAGAATCTTCATCAGAACTACAGTAAGATGTTGGGATAATCTGGAGCATACATTTTCAAGGCATGTTGTGTTGAAAAATCTTTTCAAGGATCTTCAGTGCAGGCTAATTTATGAGCACCCTTATGCAGTGAAGTTCAATTATTTGAACAAAACGGTGGGTGGTGTGAAATCTGAAAGGGTGCCAGTTTGAGCGCCTTCAGGGTGACCATCACACCTGAAATGCAAGGTTCTTCTGCCTTGATAGGCGCAAGACAACCATCTGAATGTATAGGTCTAATCCTGCTGCTTGAAAGGAGATGGGCCTTATCACCGCCATCTGGTGGCACTTTACTTATGTTGCAACGACAATGGCAAAAGTCATATTACACAGTTTCAAAGAATGGGTCTGCACTTTCTATGGCCAGCTGGGATCACTAGATAAAATATGGGCAGCAGAATGGGGTGATATGTTTCTTGTGCTGCTTGATAGTCACACACATTCCATAATGCAGTTTGAGAATACTGGTGTTTATAAAGTGCGTGATGATCTGCCACACTGTGACACACAAGCAATAGGCAGACTCCACACAGACTGCCAGCCTAAAGGATACCAGCTCACATCCCTGAGGGGTACTACTATTGTACCTTGGATAGAGGGAGAGGGTACTTTACCTCAAAGGGACTTCACAAAATTTATGCTGGATAAATGAGGCAGCAGTGTGACGTGTGTGTGAGTGAGTGAGGTTGTATGTGTGTGCATGTCAGTGTGTGTTATACATGCCTATACGCATGTATAACTGTCTGTGTGTGTATCTGTGTCTGTGCCTCTGTGTACATGTTTGTGTGTGTCAGTGTGTGTGTCTCTCTGTGTGTCGGTGTGTGTGTTTGATGTATCGCCTTGTGCAGCTGCTGGGTTGTGGCCCTCGCCTCCCCTCTCGGCGCTTCACCTTCACAGGGAAGGACACGCATTCCAGCGCCGCTCCCCGACTCGGGCCCTGGGCGACGCTCGCTCGGAGCTGATAAGTGCAGGAGCCTCCAGCCGCCACATAGCCCCCGCGCCCCCCCACGCACACACTCTCCCGCCCCCAGCCTGGCTTGGCGCACAGACATGCCGCTCCGGAATTCTGCCCTCTGCCCCACTTCTGGCCCTCCCCTTGGAGGGGGTGGGGGTCTTTAAAGAGACAGCATATTTTTCTGCATCTTCTACTTAAGTTTTGGGACTTCTGTCTTAAATGTGATTTCAGATGTATAGACAATCCAGCCTTCAAATACTCTCTGCTTCAGAAAACAGTCTTGGGGGATGCATAATGGGGGCCCCATTTTACGTACTTATTACAACCTGGTTTTCCCACTGGACACTCTGGGAGTGAGCTCTCTTGAGGGCTACGGTCCACCGCATCGCTGCAGCGACCCTGGAGTTCACTTCAGAAAGCCAGGTCAGGGTCACATAGGGTCAAGCTGGAAGCCATCTCTCACATTCCAGTCACACAAACGGAAGCAGCGAGTAGGAGAGCTGGTCGATCCAGGATCTATCTCCTTCTAACAAGCAAGTGTGCTTCCAGCTGGGAAAAAATACTCTGTGGAGGAGAAAGATCCGCATGGAAATAATATTGCCTGAAGTAGAGTGGGCGCCTTTTTTTTTTTTTTTTTTTTTTAATAGGCGTAGAAGCACTTTTACTTTTTATTTGGTTTCTGGGCACTGAAAGGACACGGCTTCTCCGACCGGCATCTGACTGCGGTGCTGGCCGAGCACGAGGGAGTGCTCGCGTGTGCACATTTTGCGTGTTTCCGCCAGCCGCTGGAGCATGTCCAGGGTTTCCGTGGCGACCGCACAACACAGCGAGACAATCAGGGCTTCGGCGGCAGCATGGGCCCACGCGGCGGCGGGAGGGGACATTAGCACAGGAACCACGGGTCAGGGGCCAGCGGGGCGGGGTGGGGGGAGAAGAGAGAGAGAGAGAACGAGGAGGAAAAAAGGGGGGAGGAAAGGGGGTGCCATCAAATGTGTCGGTGTGCGGTGGGAGCCGAGGCTGTCTGCCGACAGGTCAGACCAACCGGGTCACTCCGGACCAGGACCATGCTCTGGATTCAGCCAAACAAGCTGCCGATGTTTACCAGGGGAGCCGGGAGGAGGCGTGAGCACGATCACATCCGCGTCTCCTGGTGAAGGTCTAAAAATACGCCTCTCCTTGAGCCTCCTAGTGTGTGCGCTGCGTCTGTGCGCCACAGGCCCCCAGCACTCTAATCTCACCCCCCCTTCGTGCCGATTTCTCCAGGCGCACAGCGGCTCCACTCAGCTGTGTCCCTTCTCCACTTTCCTCGCCTGTGACCTCCACCCCCAAGCATGGGGGGGTGGGGGTGGAGGGGGCTGG
>JAACJT020000002.1:7931506-7942039 GCA_009936485.2 Gymnarchus niloticus | reverse complement strand
GGGTCTCAATTAGCGGTTTATTATTGCTGGGGGGGGGGGTGCTGAGAGATAATATCAGACTGAGACCATGCCCGTGCTCCCATGGCGGGAAGCCTCTCTGTATGACCGACGAGGCGCTTGGGTTACGATGGCAGTTAAGGCTGCCGGGAACCAATCCAAAGGCTGACCGCTTTCCATGGCAACCAGGGTCCCAAGACATGGCTGGTGCCGGGCACTTCGAGGTCGGCAGTGGAGCTCGTGACGCTGTCTGCTCGCGGCTCACCCCACCGTTTTAATTCCCCCCCCCCACCCTTTCTTGTCTCATTGCAGGTAAAGATCACTGTTGGGGAGCGGCGTCCCAGAGGGCAGAACCCGGAGAGATAAAAAGCGAACCCAGGGACCCCGTCATCGGCCATGGGCGTGTGGCACAGCTCAGGAAGACCTTCGGTGTGGCCAGCAGCTCCGGGACCCTGCCCCGAACCAAGCCCCCCCTGCCAAACAAGCCTGCCCACTTGCTTGCTTTTCCCTCACTCAGGTAACTGCTGGGCTGAGGGTACAGCTTGATGGATGCCATCCCCACCAATGAGGGCTGCTGGCCATCTCTGGACAAAAAGGAAAAAAAAAAACCTAAATTCATAAACACTGTTATGGTCTTTGTTACATTGTCCATTCATACACCCATCTTCCGACTGCTTATCCTGGTCAGGGTTGTGGGATTATTAAGTTATTAATGGTTCGTGTTTGATTTTGGTTTTACTTATAACACGCCAGTATGTTTTCTTTTGTTTACACATTTTCAACGATACTGTACTGATTATGTCAAAGGGAAAAAAAAATGCCAAAGAAATGTTTTCTATACAGTTTTGTGCCAATGTGGTTACTCGCGGGAGCTTTAATGCTCCTCCACGGATAACCATGGAGTTTCAAGGGTTTTCGGCGGGCGGGACGTTTCTTACAAGGTGATTGTTGGTCTTTGCTTAATTGAAAAAGGAATAAGACACTCTCTCGTTCAGCATGACTTGTGTGTTGAGATGCCTTGCCACTTAGTAGTGGTCTGGCCTGAAGGGTCAGGTCTGAGGCTGAAAGGCACCCACACCACCTTACAGCAACTGTGTCCCAATCACCAATTAAACTGACCTGATTCTTGATGGTCTTTTCCCATTGACACCCTGTGCCCACCTGAAGTGGACCGAGCCAGCCTGCATCTTATTACTTCTGCCTTTGTGGTTGGTGGAGGCCTGATTTTGATCTAAATACAGTTGTATGCACCGGTGGCAGTGATGGAGTTCAAGCTCTGCATTTGAATCGTCTGCTTGCGTGAAGGGAGCAACGTCCCGGGACAGCTGTGACCCACTGCAGGCCACCCTGCGACCTGACAGCTCCAGAGTGTTTTTTTGGACCTGACCGCCTGTGTTCATTAACCATTTCCTGGCACAAAGGAATGGGCTGTGGCCCAACCTGGTGGTCCCAGCTAAATGCCAAATCTGCTGCTCTTGACCCGCCTCAGCCATCACCACTGGTTGGGTCCGGTTTGAACAGCGGGATGTTTTCCCTTGACTTTCCTTAAAAAGCGCTGTGTGGTGAGCCTTCCGCCACATACTTGGTGTGCTGGACTGTGGTGCTGATGGGGTCTGTGAAACATCTGCACATGTATCCGAAGCATTGCCAAGTCTTCATCATCTCTCATTACCTTGTCACATGATCACAGGACCGAGACACTGGCCAGCTGGACAGTGAAGTTCGAACGGTTTTTAGGTTTGGAAGGCACCTAAGTGTTCGAAAACCTCCTTGAGTGCGGTAACCACTGTTTTATTCACCGTATTTTCAGGATGGCGTAGCCTGGATTCCGTGGAGAGGCGCTGCGTTCCTTGCTGTCAGGCTGCCTTTTACGCGTTACACTGAGACTGTGCGATTCTGGCATCCGGGATGCAGCTCAGCGGCACAATAAAGTCGCTAATCTCCCAGGCTGGAGTCACATGATTATTCTGGGATGGTGCAGGGGCACTGGGGTCCTCCCCACAGGGGTAAATCCTGTCAGGAAGGGGAGGCCAAAATGTCATCCAGGGTACCTCGCTCATCTCGGGGAGAGAGAGGCGGTGGGGGGGGGTGCCTGGCTGGAGATTCTGGTCCTGGGCAGATTTTGTGAAGATGCATTCTGCTTGCGGCTCACAGCAGAATGAGGAGCCGAGATGGTGGCTCGGCGTGGAGCAGGAGAAAGGAAAAAAACGGGAGCAGGAAGGGATGGAGAAAATGGAGCAATGAAGGCACCCAGGATGAGGTGGGAGAGGAAGCTGCTGTTTAAAAGCCCTACACCTCAGCTGTAAACTTCATACACACGCATCTTGAGAAATCAGTTCTTCACACTGTTTTAATGAAGCTACATGACCAACTTGTTTAAGTTTTGAACTTTTTTTTGAGCAGTTACCGTTTGGGAGAGCTTAACTGAAAACAGCACTGTGGTTTTCTGGGATATGGTGAGGCAGGGACTGTTAAAACCCCTTTCTGGCTTCGCCACTCCTTTCTGTTCTGTTTTGTTCTGTCTGGCCCAGTTCTGCCCGCCGTCCTCCTGGGGTCTGGAGGAGACGGTGCCTCTCGGTCATACACCCACAATAGCCGCACCTCATCTCTGCCATGCTGAAACGCTGCAGAGGTGCTTCCGGGCGATCGGGGCTCAACTCTGCCCCCCTTGATTCCCCCTAAACCACCCACCCACTGCCCTGGGATCCTCTGATGGGAGATAAAAGGACTCTGTTGTGTGCTGGAGGAGAGAGACAGCCCTGTCTTCTTCACTCAGTGTGTGTGTGTGTGTGTGTGTGTGTGTGTGTGTGTGTGTGTGTGTGTGTGTGCGCACACACACACGTGTGCGCACATAGCGTGTGGGAGGGTGGGCAGATCCTTGGTCCCAGTGACCCTGGGACAGGGTGCGCGGGAGGCATCATGTGACAGGAGCGGAGAGCAATGCCCCGCGGCGCCCTCAGCAGAAAAGTCCCACTGCGCCTCCATGATTCATCCCGCCGAAAGCACAGGGCCGGGGGCGAGGGGAATGCAGCGGGCCAGTGCATTTACTCCCTAAGGGGGAGGCCACTCTGAGTCTACCCCCCACACACACACACACACACACACACCCGCCCACCCAACATCAAAGCCTGCTCTGACCATACAGGCAAGAGGGTCTGATCATAACGGTGTGACTGACAGCCGGCCGAATGACTGACAGGAATCCAGCTAGGGTTAGACCCGCCCTCAGGTCGCATGGGAGTTTGTCCAAGTCACACGTGAGGGAACACGGAACTGCATACTGCGCAGCAATGCCATCACCATAAAATAGTCCGATGTTCTGCAGCCGCGAACTGCCTGTTAATTCATTTGACGGCTACTGTGTGAGATGTTTGCTTTTAACCCCCCCGGTAAGAAATGTCCAGTTTCGCCTTTGTCTTCATTGATAAAATGAAGTGTGCATTTATCTCTGCCAGACGAAAGGAAAAGTCAATGTGAAGCGTGAAGCAAATGCGCAAAGGCTAGAAGAAACTTTCTAACAGCCCCCAGATCAATATAAGGAGGCCGTGTTCACTGGCTGGGCCATCGCCCCGGAGACACCGGCTGGCCTGCCGTTTCTTCTGCTTTAGTTCTTTGTTGTTTCATTAGGTCATTATCTGGGTGGAAAGTTACTGCACCTTTTGCGTCATCTGCCAATAGGATGTAAGGCATTGCTCTAAGGAGTCTGGAGCAGCGGCGTGAGGAGAGGCACTATATAATAATGGGACTAATTGAAAGAAACTGGATGGACTGTACCACTAGCAGGGGTTGGGGGGGTGTGCCGCTCAAGTGACCCTCAGCAAGGCCGCTGTCAGGAAGACAGAGGGTTAAAGTGCCGCGTTCCTCTTTGCGTTAACTGAGGAGGAATGAAGTGTCAAGTGTGCTCTTACCACAGCAAGACGGTCGAAAGACCACCCCTCCCCCTGGCCCGGCTACTCCCAGCAACCTCTCACAGCCGTGACCAAATTATTCTACGGCCCGCCGAGATCCGCCTTGCCAGACGAAATCTGCGACGCGACCCTGATTCACTGCGCAAACACGCGGCCCGCTTAGTTCCCAGCGCCTCTGTGCCGCCTCTCAAAATCCGGCCGGGTGCGTTCTTAAATAACCCGCCGGGACCTCACGCCGGAACCCCACGCCCATTCAGTCCCCTGCCACCCAGCCCCCGGCTGTGACTTCTCATCAGCCCGCCTCTTGTCTTCGTCCTTCTCTAGCCACCCCCCCCCCCATTTTTAGGAAGTGAAAATAGCCGAGAATTGGGGGGGGTTGAGCGCTGGGTTTGTTTTCATGCGTGGAAAACGGCTGCAGAGGAAGTGAGTGAGGAGGAGCGCATACATTTGAGACAGGAGATAAGGAGGGGAAAAAAAAAGGAGGGACCAAAGCCCCACCAGCAGCAGGCCCTACTGCTCTGCCAAACCGCTTAAAAAAAACTCTGTTTTATTTATAGTGCACAGTATCCATGGCAACCGGAGAGGTCAGGATAGCTAGGCCCGCACTCCACGACGGTTCTCGGATGTGCGGAAAGTGGGATGGTGATGCGGGACTCGGCGGGAATGGGGGTGCTGGGAATGTTGGGATGTGAGCTTCGCGGGTCTGTGGTTAACGAACTACCAGCCGCTTTGAGACCAACAGGCGGAGGTGAAGAGTGCAGGCGAGGGCACCTGCATCCCTCTTATGTGTGTCTACACCATGGAAACGGCCGTCAGCTCCACTTTGGCTCAGAAACCCACTTTCCCAGAATACCCCACTAGCTGGTCACCGACCCCGATGTATCTCAATGACGTCCACAAGCTGACTTTGTGGGGACAGAGGTGTCATTTTGCTTTGCGGTTATCAGAAATTAAAAATGGCATGAAAACTCCCTGACAAGAGTTCTGCACCGTTTGATTTTATTTCCCAGAATGGGGGCTCTGATAAAGGGAGGGAGCCATTTGGAACGTTACAGGGGGTGGGCACTTGTTCCAAAAACATCCCAGGATTCAGCCATGCCATTAAAATCACATGCAGACGATTTTGGATTCTTACAAGTTCTTTTACAGATGGTATGAACCTAGAAATCTAGTTTACCACCTTGAAAGCACAACAAACATGGTGACACCATTGTGTTCTGTCTTCCTCACCGCGGACAGTGACATACCCGCGGCTTTTCCTGGCTTCATGACTTGTTCAACCTCCTGGACTGTGGCTGGTATGGTCTGGAAATACTGAATGTCGGTGTGACACGGTCACCGTTGCTAGGTGACAGCTGGCTTCACTGGAATACAGTTGTGGCTTCTTGTGAATATTAGCTTCCCTAGGAGGTTACTTATTTGCTAAGTGACCGCAGTTTTCAGATTGTTGTGACACAGTGAGATTGTTGGTGCACAGTTTGTGTTGCTAGGAGACAGGCCCATGTTGTGGAAGACAGTGGTGGCGTAGAAATTAGGTGACCGTTAATCGGATAGAAGGTTTTTTTTTTCTCCCTCCTCTCTGGCTTCCAGCCAAGACGATTTTTGTGGCCAAACAGTGGCCACGGTCACATGACTGTGTCACCTAAATCCCACACGCACCGCCCTAGAGCCGCTGGAAAGGTGTCCTCACGGAAAGCGTAGGCTGATATTTCACACAGGCCGTGTCCCCACGCACGTTACATCACGCAGAGGCGGCCGGTCGTTCCGGTAAGCGTTTCGGCAGCCGGCGAGCAGAGCTGACGTCGTTGGCATCGGACCTCCAAACACAGCAGAAGCTGGAAAGCTCATTAGCTCGTTGTGGCGACGGCGACTTTGAGAGCGGATCAGAGGAGCCCGTCCCCGGGAGCAGCTCCCAACCAATTCAATAAAGGCCGGCCCTCATTTACAGGGGACACCACAGGAGCAAATTAAAGTGCGTCTGGGGAACAATGGCTCCTCACAGCTCGGCCTGCCCGCAGCGTCCACGGCAGTCAGGGCGCTCGCACCCCCCAGCCTGGACGGCTAGCCCACCCCCCCGCACTGTCACAAGGCGCCCACACCATCCTTCTACACCACATCAAACGAACGGCAGGCATGCTATCATATTACCGACGCTCACATGCACGGCCCGTTGCGTCACCCATCCTCTGCCCAGACGTGTGCACGCACACACACACACACACACACGCACACACACACATCGTTCCTGCAGCCTCAGGCCCTTTACTCCTACCAGCACACACAGTTACTCACCTCCATCTCCCAACAAAGACACGGACACAGTCCCTTTGAAACCTCTGCCCTCTGCTTGAATGCACACACACACACACACACACACACACAGAGAGTCTACCCACACCTCCCAACAATATCCAATTACCCCTCTCTCACGGCACATGCACGACCCAGCTAAGGACTGGTCTTAAATTAGCCTAGATTCAGCCTCCCAGGGTCCGGTCCCCCCAGCCAGGCATCTCAGACCCCCAGCTCAGTGTTTCATGGGTGCTCCGGTAGCCACAGCTTGCCTCCGAGGGGCCCCTGCTGTCCATTAGGCCCCGAGGACTCTTCACCCGGGTCTTTCCCTGAGGCGGCAGCCTCACCCAGGTGCTAATGAGGATGTTTGGACACGACTGGGTCGATAGGAGCGCCTGTGCCTGCGTGTTGGGCTCCGTGTCGGCGCCCGGTGCAGCAGAGACAATGGTGCGGGCCGCGTGTGTTAGGAGGGACTGACGTACAAAGCCCCCTGTGTGTCGCAGTAATTGGATCCGCGCCACCCCGGTGCCCCGAGGACCCCCACCCCCTGCTGCACGCTCACGCTCCCGCAGTCATTATCTCTCAGGTTGCGTTCTGCAAGAAATGCACAGCGCACATAAAAGCGTTCAGAGGCACACACACACGGACTGGCACTGACAACAGGTATACACTGGCTTAACCGTGCAATAAATACAAGCAGACACACTCAAACACACAAATACATGCTTGCATATAAAAACATGTGCTTCGAAACACTGGCATTTTCATGCAATAAACACTCAGATACACACACATACAGTGACACACTTGTGTCCATGTAATACAGATACATAAACATACTCGCACCCACAAAAACACGTTTTGCATCCTCACATACTCATACCCACACAAACACACATTTTTTTAAACATGTGACAGTCACACACGCACTCGCATACTCACCCACATGTACCCATCTGCTCATACACACCATTGCAAACATACAGATTTGACTGGTCAGTAGGCTGACATACATTTATTACACAATACTGTCTGTGTATATCTATATATAATTAGAGTTATCTTGTGTATTTTTTACAGCTAAGCTGTACAACATCATCAATAGCTACTGAAAGAGAAAAAAAGAAGTATCCTTGATTCAAATCTTTAATTTGATACCCTGTCCAGGGGATGTTTTTCTGTACCCATGATGCACAGCTGTACCTGACCTGGTGCATGATCTTCCTGAGTCTGAGTTTTGCTGAGTCGAGTGGAATCCCTGCTAATGTGTGATGTAAGACAGCGGTAAAGTCCTTCACTGATTTCCAGTGCATGTGCTTCAACTCAACTTTCCTCCACTCTGCCTTCTACTTGCAGCAGAGAAGTCCTTCAGCCCTTAAGCAGAGGCGCTTGTGCATTTAAACTATACTGACTCCACACTAGCTGGCATCCTGTCCAGGGTGCACCTCAGCGTTGTGCTCCATACTGTCTGGGACTGACTCTGGACTCTCCTCAACCCAGACCAGGATAAATAGTTAGAAAATTGATTGATAATATCACACTGGTACCACTGGGTAGCCTGATGGAGTGAGGCTCCAGACTCATCTGCTTCTCACACTACAGTTTTTGGACAGAGCCCCTGACCGGCACTGCAGTTGGAAGTCTCCGCTGATTTCTGGTGCCGCAGCATGAGTTTGGTGTAGTTCGTGGTCAGGCCTCCAAGCTCACTGCCATTCAGGCAAAGGCAAGACCTGGAAGTTGCACAAGCCTGCAGGAGGTCCTGTGTGACATTTGACTAGTCCAGGGTGGTGGATCACATGGTATTTGGCTCTTGTGCAGAGAGCGCTAGTGTGCACTTTGCTCAGTTGCTCACATAATCGTCTCTCAGCGTTTGATCACGTGTTGCCCAGAAGGACATAGCAACATTTCCCATGCATCCCGTCCCATGGCCCTGTACTTCGTGACACTGGCAAGGGCTCCCACTAAGACCCTGTGTGTGTTCACGTGAAGCCCCCTCCTTCCTCTTTGTTGTCCTCATATGCCTCGTCCCCCCCCCACCCTACATCGAAGGCCCGGGGCGAGAGAGCACAGGGCCCTCCGGCACCCGGCCGGGAGTACAGCGAGGGAGCCCAGAGGCAGTCCTTGTGCTACCGCTGAGCTCAGGGTTCCTCCCCACACTAGTCTCAGGCTCCACAGCCTAGGCCCTGCTCCAGGCTGGGCAGCAGCGTCATGGACAAAGCCCTTCAGTCCCCAGTGGCGAGGTGGGGGCAGGCTGGGGGGGTCTTATCCTCCTCACTCAAACACACGCCACCAGCTGCTTCCCCTGTCTTTCTCTGCGGCTACTTTCATTAAAACACCCTTCAGCTCCGGCACGTAATCCACAGGGTTTAGGGAACGTGTCAAATATATCCCTTTCTCCGTCTCTCTCTCACTCTCTCCACTTTTTCTCTCCTTTCCCTCTGTCTTTTTTCCTCTTTTCTCATTGCACTCTCTTCCATCCTTCACTTTTCCTCCTCCTCTTTTGTTTCCTAGTTTTGTTTATTTAACTCTGTGCTTGCGAGTCTCATCACTTTTCTCCATCCATCCCAATTATCTTCCTCTCTCTTTCTACCACTGCTTTTCTCAGACAAGGAGCTGCACCGGCCTTTGCACACATGGTGGGGTTCAGAGAGAAAGGGACAGAGCGAAAGAGAGGGAGTGAGAAAAGCCACTGGGGTTAGTTATCTGGATGGGAGAAAGCGGGGCCCCAGCAATCCGTCAGGAGTCGGGTGCTTCAGTGCCGAACCAAGAGCCAGACGGCGCCACCAGGGAGCTGCAGCGTACCAGCGACCAGAGGAGACGGACACGGGTGGAATACCAACCAAGGCGAGGGCTCCGGCATCCACCGCTCGCCCCCATGGCCCACCTGCCGGTGCTCCCGCTCCAAATGGCTTTTCAGGGTTGGGGGGGTGGTTGGAAATTGCCAGGTAGCCCCTAGACCCACTTCCCCATGTCGCACTCAATTAATCAGGGCTGCCTGTGTGCTGACCCCCCCCCAACCTAGCAGGGGGATGAGTGTATATCTATGATGGTTGGGGGGAGCTGAAGTCAGGCCCCGCACCAGTTCACACACAATTTCTTCATCCCTGGATTTTGCAGCCATTTTCTGTGTTGGCTGCCGAAGCCGAGATTGTGTTGACGTGTCAGAGTGGCCATGGCAGGTGAAGTCGGGCCGCGTGTCTCTGCACCTGTGTCTGCTCGCTGCCCACTGCTTTCCTCCTGAGCCGACATCTGAGCACTCGGCTTCCGCTCCTCTCCCCCTGCCCCCTTTTAATTTCACCCCTCTCTTTTCTCCACACTTTGATGTGTCACTTTTAGCTCCCCACAGTGTTTATTTTCATTTATGAAATGCAGTGCGTTGAGAATGAATGCTTTATACTTAACCTTGTGTAATATACGGTGTAATGAATCCCTGTGGTATAATGTGCTACTTATATATACAATCACAATGGTACATTCTCTCATAAACAATATTATGTTTATATGCTGTGTATATAAAATTTATTTAAGACAAACCACATAGTACAAATAAAAATGAATTACACAAAATGAAAAGCATCTCATATTCTTATACATTGTAAAGTAAGATGTGTGTGTTTTGTGTTATCTGGTACATGATACACCCATAGTTGCTACACATGTTCTGTACAGTCTGACATATGGTATACACTCTCCTCTGAATGAGGTTACATGCTGTGTGTCTGGTATATGCTGTACTTTGATCTGTCAATGGTGTACAATATTCTATGAGTGGTATATTTGTTCACTCTTATCTGGTGGGTGCTTCATGCATTCTTTGTTGTCTCACATGGTTAACATTCTTGAGGATGCTGCTCTGTTCTTTGACGTCTGGTACATGGTGCACTGTCTTCTGTGAATTCTTTATGTATTTCTTTGTTGTCTGGGAGAGTGTACACTCGTCTATGAATGGATTATGTATTCTGTGTTTTCTGTTACCTGTTTTACACTGTTCTCCAAATGATATATGTCTTTGCCCTGCCTAACATATGCTATACACTTTCCTGTAAATGGTGTATGTGTTTTGGATTGTTTGGCACTTCCTGTACAGTATCCTGTAAATGGTGTAGATGTTCTGTTTTGTCTGGTACCTGGTATACACTGTCGTGTAAATGCTGACATGTTCTGTTTTGTCTGGTACCTGGTGTACACAGTTCTGTAAATGGTGTATGTGTTCTGTTTTGTCTGGTACCTTGTATACACGGTTCTGTAAATGGTGTACATGTTCTACTTTCTCTGATGCCTGGTGTACACTGTCCTGTAAATGGTGTGCGTGTTCTGTTTTGTCTGGTACCTGGTG
>JAACJT020000002.1:7898556-7923431 GCA_009936485.2 Gymnarchus niloticus | reverse complement strand
GGGCGCAGGGGGGGGGGGGGGAGGGGGAGGGGGGGGGGGTGGAGGAGGGGGCGGAGGGGGGCCGGGGCGGCGGGGAGGGGGGCGGGGGGGGGGGGGGGGGGGGGGGGGGGACCCGCTGTGATCCAGGTCAAAGGTCTACAGGACTCCTCCAACTGATCCACCTGTCAGTACATCCCAGGGGGCTGCTACCTTCAGCTCGTCTGCAGGTGGTCACAAGCTTGAAGGTAACAAAGAAATAGCACGTCATCATTCCAACACCTGTCCTAAGCTCCTCAGAATCACATTTGTGCAAATCAAAATATATATAAACACAAATACTCAACTCATACCTCTCCAAAGCACTCCCCTCCAATCTCTACAATAGTGGTCTCAAAATATTGACCTGCACCCTGACCTTATAAATCTCCTCCTGTGGGGTCTACTATGAAGAGAGTTTACTGGCTTAGCTACATTTCTTGTGGCTTACTTCAGAATTTTAGGGTATATTGCCATGGTAATTTAAGCTGTATGTCCTAACCCACTCCAAGCAGGTTTAACTGCAAGCTATTGGATTAAAACAGGCAAGTCCCACCCTTTCACCAAAAACGCATATATGTTTGAGACACCCTTTCACCAAAAAGAGCCAACCTCTGACTAAATAGATTCTTTGCGTAGAAAATGCTGGCACATTTAAAAGATCCCATTGACCTTGGTGCACGTAAATAGTAAGGGGCTCTCTTCACAGGGCCAGGGTACTTAGAGACTGTCAGAATCCACTAGCTTTTTCCCCATGATATTCTTTGCAAACAATACTGATTCTCATCAGAGGGAATTCTCTACATTTGTCAGGTGGTGGAACCAGACATCTCTAATGCAACTGGACAAAGTATTGTCCTAACTACGTCAATCCATCAATCTGTGTGCATCCTCTTGACGATGATCGTATACCACTTTGGATTATATTTTTCTGCTTCATTCATATCCTCTGCCACATCCTTCTCACATCAGTCGGATTGTAACTAAAACAGTTATGAGAGCACTAGCCAGGTGTGAAGGATTTCTCAGCTCACTCAAAAGCAAAGATAATTTTGCACACAATTCAATGTACACGCCACTGAAGTCATTTCTAAATTCCTAGGAATGAACTGGGAAGTCCAATTTTTAATTTGTAATTGCTCATTTCCCTTGTGCTTAGAAAAGTATTTACAGATATTACAAATTGTACAGTGCAATTAATGACAGTGGTGAAGCTGACAATAAGCTTACATAACTTGTGCATTTAAACGGTCGGCGATGAGCTGGTAAGTTTCTCAGTTCTTTCTGGTGGCCACTGTATTTTTTTTCTACCGACGTAGATTTTAATTTGTCGTAGCCCTGCACGGTCATCGTGCGGTGCTCCGCATTGAAGTACGGCCCCCGTGACATCATCAAAATGAACAGTATGTAATGCAGACACCACCCCTTTCATGTGAACGCGCACAAACTCTAAAACCTCGGCTCGACTTACCGAGTTGATAACCACCATCACGGTAGCATTTAGCTCTGACTGAGGCAATCAGGGGTAGTTGACCTGGCTCAGTTGAGTTAATTCTGGGCATGTAAGACTAGAACACCCCAAAGGAAAGTAAGGCCAGTGTTTGATCACCCAAAACATGGATATGCCTAATAAGTGAAGCTGGTCTCAGGTTTTGAGGGATGTTATGGCAAACAGCTATCAACTACTAGCATAGCTGCTGGAGCCACAACCAGCGGACACCCGAGATTTCATCATCTGACTGGGGTTCTGGGATATCCAGGGCTGTATTTTGGGAGTGACTGTTTCATCGTGCAGGATCTTGATAAACTGAGAGTTTTGGTCAGGCTGCAAACTGACCTTGTTTTTGCACGATGTTTTGCCACAAGAGGAAAATGATGCAACCCCTGAGAGTGACTCCGGCAGATTTTGGAAAGACACGGATCCTGGGGCTTTCCTAGGTCTACCTGGCCAGTAAACTCACAGTGCCATTCTGACAGGCCCTGTGAAACAACACCATGATACATTCGTCTCCCTATGTGCATTGTTCAGACTGGTTGAAAGAGTAAAACTGCAGCCCCAATTATGAAGTAGAAATTTATGCCGCTGATTCCAGTATTCACTCTGAGCGTCAAAGATGCACCTTCAGCGTAGAAGAGAAAGAGAGAAACGCCAACCTGTCTGGGTTTGGGTTCTCCATTGTTGTTCTTGGAGGTTCTGGGAGTTCTGCTGACACTGAAGGAATTGGGCAGCATAATCAAAATTATAGCTTCCTGTAGTAGTATTATGCATATCTTATGTAGGACTGCTGGAAAATGATTCTGCCCAATGATACATATATAGTTACACTACGCATATGATTTTATGTGATGACAGCTGATGTATCATTTGGCAGCTTTCATTGCCAACTGGTTGTATTTTTTACTCAATGTATCTCATAAATGCTAATATGTTAAACCCCCAGTAATTCTCATGGAGCACTTGGGCGCTTGACAGCTGAACCTTCAGTTGCAGTGCATTGTGTGAATAGAGCCATAGGACTGCACTACCAGAGTCACATGACCTCACTTACCTTGGCCAACTGGCCCACTAAGAGGAACCTGCATGCACGGTTTGCAGATCACTGTGATTGGTAATGTTCAGTTTGAATGTCCAGAAGCTACATGAATGTCAGCAATCTGTGTGTTCATTTGACCTCCTGGAAGCTACATGAATCTTGGAAATCTGCATGTTCAGTTTGACCATCCAGAAGCTACATGAACCTCAGAGATCTGCGTGTTCATTTGACCATCTGGAAGCTACATGTATCTCTGCAATCTGCGTGTTCAGTCTGACCATCACAAGACCGTGCGAATGTCCATAACCTCATGAAACTTGAAATCCTTCCCCAAGGCTGGAGTCCTAGTGACGAGCCTCCACACTGTTTAAAAATGAAGAGCTGCTGTTGAAAGCTCCTTCATTCCTGGTGAGGTAAGTTGGATCCCATTGCGGTTCCTACATCGGCACATCTGCCCAGAATCATTAGGTGTGAAGGGAAGGAGTATGCCTCTTGCCCCCCAAAATGCTATGCCCCACTCTGTCTTTGATTCTTCCCCCCCAGCCACCGTTGAGAATTCAGCACATTAACTCCTCTCCAAAGCACGACAGTAAGAGTCACGGCGCTGCGTGCATATTGACAGTATTGACGTCCCTCGCATCGACCCTCCCACCCCCCCATTACACACCCACCCACACATCTTAGTGCATCTGTGCAGCTCAATGTAGGTTTGGAGGACAGGACAGGTAGCACCTACAAAGGTGAACAGGAACTGGGAGAGAAGTGACAAAAAGATACAACAAAATGAGTAGCACAGAGCAGGGTAAGCCTGAGAGAGGGAAAGAAAAATTCACCAGGAGTGTTGGAGTTAGAAGGATGTTAAGGAACCGGTCGAGATAGGATCAGATTTACCCTGCTGGACAACAGCCTGAGCAGTGGGTGGCAGGGGGGGTGCGAGAGAGAAAGAGAGACATGGGGGGAATGGCGGCAAGACCGGGCGTAATTGGCAGTCTTTGTTCGAATGGGGCCCGTGATTTAATAGGCATGCTTGGTGACTGAACCGCTGAAGTGAAAACAGCGCGGAAATGTGCCGGAGCCCGCGGCTGCCCCTCCCCCAGGCCTCTGTGGACAACTGACTCAGTGCCTGGCTGCCCCCGAGCCACACACATACCGCTCACAGGCTCCCCCCCGCCAAAACGCTGCGCGTGCGTGACAGCTCTTACATCCATGTTACTGTGAGCCGTCACGTCACATGTACCCACAAGCTCTCCTGTCCAGGCACGTCTGGTTTTGGAAATGTGCACTTCGCATTTCAGGTTGCGCATGAGCAGATGCTGTGGAGGCCGTAGCTACGCAATGTGCGAGCGTGGTAGCTGTCTGCATGTGCTTTTTGGGGAGTGGGTGTCGGTTTGACCCTGTGCAAAGCATCTCATGGGTGAACACATGTAGTCGCTCGGGCGTTCAGGTGTGCTTAAGAGACAGCAGACATGTGAGGTGTGTGAACGCAAATAAACACAGGAACATGTGATGTGCAGAAATGTTTGTGTTTGGTATGAGGCTATGTGTAATTGCTTGGCTGTGTGGGGTGGGCTGAGGTTTGGACTTGTGCTCTGATTCGGCCAGAGTGGGGAGACTAGCTTAGTGATTGGCCCCGGGGAGTCACCAGGCTGCCTTCCACCTCCCTCTAATGAGACGCCATGACCTCCTTCAGTCAACAAGGTCAGCAAACCCGCGTTGGCTCTAATAGCGGCTGTCACACACTCATTCCACAGCGTTAATGATAATTACAGGGACGTCCCTCACCTCCAGCAAAGCCACCCCTCTCAGAAACACACCATCTGCAAGCAGGCTGATCCATCTACAGGATCTGCAAGCCACTGTCTCTAACCCACATAATCTGGACTGGGTTAGGCAAGAAGAGTACCATCAGAACACAGATCCACAACGTGCAGATACAGTGAATGGTCTGGATGAACACAGAGGAGAGTCACAGAGCTGTGAGGTTTCATAAGCGGTGGCCTGGATCTCCATGTCAAGCCTCAAAAACAGCATGGCACAAAAGTACAGGCCCCACACTGACACCTCTACTGCCCTCCAGCACCCCGCCTTCTGCCGACCACAGTAGGGTGTCAGCAAGGTGACACTCTACATGGATGGGGTTTGGCTCTGACCTTTAACCGCAGTTAGTGCCCTGAGGGCAGGGCCCCGGGTGTGAACTGGACAGCACCATGCAGGGGAATGATGGGGGCACAAAGCCTCAGTATACATTTAACTCAGTCAGTGTACAGTTAACTCAGTCCCTTATTTTCTGATGCTATTTTTTTTTTTTAGCTTAATATTAAAATTCTTGTCCACCACGTTTTTCACGACACTGGGCATGTCAGTTATTCTGGATAAAGATATCAGTGAGGAAAAAAAAAAAACACAGACACTCTCTCTCACAGCTCATCTCCACCGTGGCATGGGGACGTGGCCATTTGCTGAGGTGTTTCCGTCTTGCTCAGGAAGCTCGCACTCCGCCAGGCGCAGGTGACTGGAGTGCCTTGGCTCACACCACTCGGGCCAGATGGCCAGCAGCCCCCACGAGGTTCCAGGAGCACAGGGCTGTGCCACACCATGCCCCCCCAAGGCTCATTCACTGCACCTCTCCTCCCAGCACCGGTCCCAAAGGACCCCACCACTTCTGCCAAGTCCCAAAGACTCCAGGCAGATCTTTGCTCCCCAAACATGAAGCTCTGCCTCACTTTCCATCAAATTCATAAACACAGAGCTCTACCCCTCTCTCCGTCTACCTCCCAAACACAGAGCTCTACCTCTCTCTCTGTCTACCCCCCAAACACAAAGCTCTACCTCTCTCTCTGTCTACCCCCCAAACACAGAGCTCTACCTTCTCTCTCTGTCTACCTCCCAAACACAGAGCTGTACCTCTCTCTCTGTCTACCCCCCAAACACAGAGCTGTACCTCTCTCTCTGTCTACCCCCCAAACACAAAGCTCTACCTTCTCTCTCTGTCTACCTCCCAAACACAGAGCTCTACCTTCTCTCTCTGTCTACCTCCCAAACACAGACACCTCTCTCCCTCTCATTCTAATCAATCAGTTCCACCCCCCTCTCTCAATCCCTCTGACTCCTGAAACACATAGGTCTGCCTCTTTTAGAGTCTGACTATCGCTATGACCCCAGTGGTTGCCTCTATCTCCTCTCCCACACGTTGCTTCCCTATACTTTAAGGGCTTTTGCTGTACTACGTGCACGTGTGAGAATGTGTTTGCAAGCAATTATCCACATCTGCGTGCCTGCTCACCGGTGAGGAAGGTGTGTCAAGCGTATTCCAGCACATCGGAAATTCTTCTTGGGGAGAAGGGCTCTCTGGAAATGTCGCTTCAGGAACACTGTACTTCCCCTCAAGCTTGTGCTCCATCTTTCTCCAAATCCTAAGGACAGGTGCCCCCCTGTTCACTCACTGGTGATGCTTAGCTGATAAGTGCCAGGTAAGGTGTGGCGTGGCAATGCGGCATTGAGTCAGACTGGTGGGGGGGGGCAGCTCCTGTGGGTGATCGGGTGTAGGAGGGGGGTCTTCCTCTGCAGTGAGCAGGGGCTGGGGGGTCTCTATGGATGGGGGGGTCTCACCAAGCTCAGCGGAGGGAGAAACGAGATTACGAATGGAGAGGGAAGGAAAAAGGAGGGGGGTCATTAAGCTGAAACCAGGAGCCACATGGGAGGCAGAATTTTAAATGGCTCCCCCACAGCAAGACCCAAACTTGGCCTCCGCACAAGAATCAGCTTCTTCGAGATGCAATTAATTTCAGACCGAGCCCGTTGAGCTGCAGAGATAGAGACGTGGGGAGGTATCTTTCACGCATACCATCAGCCGCACATGCACAAATGTGTGCGTGGACACAAGTGCTCATCTGACCCTTCACCCTCACACTCACACGCATGATCGCCTCTGTCCTCCTGGATGTATGCAAAACCAACAGGGAAACGCCTGTTTTATCAAACTCATACACTCTTCTTACTTGGCCTCTTTTGAAAGAGACTTTCTTGTCCCACCAAGATGGAAAGACACAGGAAACATACATAAGCAAGAGCTGATCAAAATAAGACTTGTGAATGAAACAATTCTGTACGGGACAGAAAAGGCCCTGATCTCACACTAAATACCAGACTCCAGGAAGAGGGGCTCCCTTTACGACCTAACGGGCAGCACACCCATGGTGAAAAATGTGACCTTGTGTCAGCAGGGACATGGGCGTGCTCCCGAGGCCGACCCCACGCTCACCGAGATGTGACTCCATTATTGTCCTTCTGAGAAGACCTCCTCCGTGCGGACACACAAACAGGGTCATCATAAAGGACATGCATGCAAACCTGCGCCATTCTTGGTGCGACGTTCAAATCAAAGCCGCCACGATAAGCATCTCAAAAATGGGGTGGGCAGATAGAAGCCTGCAGAGGAGTGACACTCAGGCAAGGGTTGGGAGAGAGACCGAGGTGTCTATCATCAGCTCAAGATGCCCAAGGTCAGCCTCGACACAAGATCATCTTCATTCTGGACCGTTACCTCCAACATGTGCTGCATGCATCTCTGTTAATGTACATCAGTCTCCCATCTTTTAGTTTAATGGATTACAGAGTGCAAAATTGGGGGATTTCCACAAAAACACTGCTTAAACTGATATCTATGACATGGAAGTCTTGTTCCTGTGCTTACCGATTCAGATATTGTATTAGTACATTTTCCAGATCCATTTATCTTTTCGGCTGCATGGGGGGAAAATGTCCAACAGCAGAAACAAAAACATGTAGCAAACAGGACAGGTGAAAGTCCACCGTTTCCCCGCGCTCGCCACACCATCATTTCTCATTTAAAGACACCCGCATACCTGGCTGTGCTGTTAAAAGCGCTGGCCCAATTATAGCGTAACACCTAGTCTTGCCGTTTCCATGGCTGCGCAATGCACCCGTCCCCCGGGACGCACCGTGGAGGAACGAGCGTCTTATCAACCATCACCCTGGTAATAACACTCCCCCGAGCCTTCGCCGCCTGCGTCAGGCCTTAACAGGAACCCAGGGTGAAATCTCTCTCCCACACGAGCCCTGCCATTGATTTGTGCTTAATCGGTTTGTGTGTGCCTCGCTCTGCGTGCGTGCGTGTGCGGGTGGGTGTGTGTGTGTGCGCTTGGGCCGTTTAAATGCAAGTGTGAGTGTGCTCACCCGGGTGTACCCAAGTGTGATAGAGTGTTGATTTTTTTTTTCCTTCTATCCTCCCTTCCCTCTTCCTGTCTGCTTCAGAAGCTTTTCTGCAGCAGATTAACGCTGGATAGTTATCAAACCGAGACTCATATTAATTATCACTTCTTCCCTTATAACCCACCAGCCTACGTCCACACTTCGCCGGAAAGCTGGAGCCATGTTTTTCCATGTGGGTGTTCACATGAGATGGCGATCGCATTTAAAGGAGTGATGTTTATTTAATTGTGGTCTGATCCCGGTAAACTTAAACATATTAACCACACACAAGTCCTTCTCCAACATATAATGCGCAGAGAGCCAAAACTGGTCCAAGAGAAACCAAGGACGGTGTTTTCAAAGCACATGAAGTGCCAGTGGGGCTCACCTCTTTGCAGTTAGCGTTGAGAGTGTTGAGTCTCCCTAAGGGCTAATGGTTTTCATGAGTAAATTACAGACCTGCATGTTTGAACTGTGCTCTTGGCGAACAGGGGTCAGCACTTGTGACAGGCCTCCGAGCACATCTGCCTGCCGGCTCCGACACTGCGACCGCAGATGTGACTATCACACATTCAGACCGCGTCTCTACTCCGGCGCTCAGCCACGAGCATTTCACGCAATTTAAAGAAACAGAGATTAGCACCAGCGCTCCAATCTACTGTGTACAGCAGATCTAATTGACAAAATGTGGGTGATGCTTCACTCTGGTACACTGAAGGCATTACAAATTCATCCATAAAGTTAAAATGAGGATAAACAGACAGCAGACCGTTGCCCTATTTTGTCACTGACTAAACTAATAAAATCTAGCAATTGGTATTTACCATGTGCGGAGACAGTTATTAAATGCAAAAACAGATCGGGTTTAATTATTTATGGTGTCAACATTTGGAATAATTTTGGAAAATAATATGGGATTAAAAAACAGTCATACCTGATTCCTCACTGTTAACAGTCCCCAAAACCAACTCATCAAAAGACCTCACTCCCTCTAAAACCCAGACACCGAAATTATTCAATGCCCCAGCAAAGATTTACCCTGCCAAATATATGCATTGAAAGGAAGACTATGCAATCATATTCACTGTCCAATGTGTTAAAGGCACTTTTGGTCATGTATGACCACCCATCAAACCAACTGATTTGTTCATACTGTAAGTATCTCAGTCTGAGTTCATCATACCTGGAATCACTTACAGGTGAGGATAAGTTGCAAGGTAGTTATGGGACATAAAAGGCTTCAAAACGCCTTGGTGGGTGAGAGTATCCTGAACTAACCCATCAATGCTGCCAGTTTTGAAGCCTAATTTAGGGCCGTTACTGACTGCTTAATTCAGAATAGTCCCAGCCACCATGGATGGTGAAGCCTCATTTATTCTATCACTACTCCAAGGTGACCAAGACCAACCCCTCAATGCAAAGTCCTCCAAGAGGCAAAACGAAAGCCAACAGGGAGTTTCCACCATTCTGCAAGAAATATACGATCCTGTTCGTACCGTATATGCTACGGCTGTGTCACTATGTCAGAGATGAAGTAGGGGTTCTGGTTCATTTTAGCACTTCAGAGCATGCTATCAGAGAATGAAATCTCGGACTCCCATGATATACGTATAATGTACTTTAACATACTTGTATATCCACCTGACAAATGTCCTGTTTCTTCTCCAAGTGAATGGAAAAGAAGCAAAAAAGCTGTGGATATTAAGGTTTATGTGTGTTTTATATGCATTAACTTTTTTACCCTTAAGAATTTTTTTGGTTTTTTTGATTTTATCAGCTTTGGCAGTTTGTGTTTAGAGATTGTTAGTTATGTGAAAATTTGAATCGGTCAGAAGTCGCCACACATACTACAAAACATGCGTGTGTGTGTATGTGAGTGCTGGCCAGGGTACACAGTTCCCTACACCTTAGCATCTGGGTAACAGAGATGAGTGTCTATCATTCTTAATGTCCCTCTTTCTTTAGTATAGTCCATAATGTCCCTTGATCTGTGCCTTTCCTGTACAGTCCTTAATGTCCCTCTTGCCTTTTCTGGTCAGAACTTTCCTAACCCTAACGCAGACCCTCTTCTTCACCGTCTCCCCACTGCTCAGGAAGACCCTCCACTGGGTTCCCTGTCACTCAATTAATCCTGCTCTCCGACTGCCAAACCCAGCTCTCAGACATCCACACCATTATCCACCCCACCCAGCTCCACTGTACAGCCCTGCTGTCCAGTATGTCCCCTATACAGTTCTCCTCTCTTTTCAGTATGGCTGTCCATCCCCCCCAACCCCCACTGTCCGGCTCTCCTGAGCAGGCATCTCATAGCCCGCAGACGTGCGACGCACGCCCTTTGAAGGCAGGGTGGGCAGTGAGCTCTGTTATCGAGACGGAGACACGGACGCCATAGCACACATTAATAATGTACAGCCTCTGCTACCTCTAGGCACAAAGCTAATGGCAGCGGCCCGCTGCTGTCACTCTGCACAGTGCAGGCAATGCGCGCCAAAGCTGCTAAGTCACCGACTTTACCGCTGCACTGTCACTAAAGCGTTTAATTCTATATATACACACACGTACAGAGCTATATTTACGTATTTATATACAGCGCTCTCCCCAACACTTTTCCCGCAAAGCACCTTACATAACGAATACAAAATTGCAAGTAGAATTTCAGTTATCAAAATGGTAATGTCACATCATTAAAGGAAACAATAAACGTACACCGTTAACTTATCCCAAATGTGACGTATGTGTACACGGACGGTGGATAACTGTGCTTCTGTATACAGCTCAGGTGTCTGCCGTCGCAAATTGACCCTGTTTGCGAGCGGCAGCGCTACGAAGCGAACGCCACATTTCTCGGCGACATTATCTCACGCCGACCTGCCTTTCCGCTCCGCCAGCCCGTTCGCCGCCAGCCAGCTCCTAAGTCTCCCAGGCGTGTCCCGGGCCCCACGAATAACAGGGGATGGAAATGAATGATTTAAAGGGCAGGGGAAGCAAACGCGCCACTATTCCTCTGCTGTTTCTTAAACAGCGCCTGTGCCGACTAACGCGGTAGTCGCAGTTAAGCTGCTATAAGACAATCATCCGTGCATCAGATGTACTTAATTTGCAGTTCAGCCCGTCTGCAGCAGCTCAGCTGCACGCTTGATCACTGTTAAGCAAGTTATTAAAGGCAGTCTGTTTATTTTTTGATCTAATTTCCAATCAACGATCACTGGCTAAGATCTAACATAAGCTAATCACAAGGTATTTTTAAAAAAGAATCTTTTTCCTAACCTTTATTCCTACTGTTTTACATCTGAAACTATTTAACCATGCACGACGGTTTAAGCTGGAGCAGGCAAAGAACCGTAAGACACTAGAAGGTAAGCTATAAGCTGTCCCATTTACAACCTCTTCAAGGACTCTCTGCATCCAGCTGGACAGGGGACAGCTTGTAGCTTATACTCCAGTGTAATTATGTAATTAGCTTTGAATTCACCAACACACCGGTCTGCTGGTAATTAATGGGTAATAACGGTCGCATGCTTCTGTTCCCCGTTCGTTTGAAGTTGGAAGCTTGACTAGGACTGGAAGGTTAGTTAATCACTGTTGCAGATGTGCAGGACACATTGTTGAAGGCATTTACGTGTTTAACTCAAGGTACCAGCAATGACCACCTACCACATGTCAATCATAAATAAATAAATTAGAATTTGCAACTGTGTTTTTTCCCACAAAACAACAAAAACAACAACAAAAACTCCTTTCAGTAGTTTTAACATAGTCATTATTGAATGTCATTAAACTTGACAGATAACCATGACAGGTTGGGTGGAAATCTCACCACTTTAGTCACCCTGGTTACAATCAGATGAATAGTCCCCTGGGATAACAGTGCCAACCGAGGGTGTAGTACATAATCAATGAGGAAAGCTGTGACCGTGCTCCTCCCCATGTGGTCTGCCTCTTTTGGAGCCTATGCAGAAAGTCCTTTGTTGACTAAACAATTGTCGTTCCTGAGCTGTGGCTAACACCAACTGCAATATCGCCTGAGTTTTGTACTCCTGTTGTCATCCCACCCTTAACCTTCTCTTTAATGCAAACATTGCTATGTCAAAGTGCGGCTTTGTGTAGCCCGTGTGGAGTGCTCTTTGTGGTAAATGTGCAGTAATCACACAAGTATTACACACACACAGTGAAGTGGAAGCTGGTTATTAATCACCTTCTTCCTGTTCATTAATTTTGGGGGAGAGTGGTAATGATTGCAGTAGCATGAGCGGGAGCCGTCAAAATGCGTGAAACTGGATCTATGTGAGAAACTACTCTGCTCTTTCTGAGACGGCACAGGGCAGATAGAACTCACCTTCGGGCAAATCTGTTCCAGCAGGACTGTTCCCTAACCTTTAACCCTGGGGGGGACTTTGGAATTTGCGCTGTGAGAATATAAGATTTGGGAAAAAGAAGAGACGCTACTATCTGCAGTCAAAAACTCACTAAAACCAGCAACCACTCTTTGTGCTTTTTAATTGTGACGAAAGCATCTTTTTATAAGAACAATACCGTTAAAAAGGAAACAAGTGCAAATTGTATTTTTGGCACGTCTCAGCCACCGTACTCATATTGTGCTTGATATAATTAACCCAATTAAACCACAATAAACTCCATCTCTAACCAGCAGTGTGTTGTGCGGCCATGGGGATTTTAACAAATTCCGTTAAGTGTCATCTTTTTTCTGCCAATTTATCTTTTTACCCAACACCTGTATATAAATTCAAAGTACTGGAGAAACATAACTACGTTACAAAAATGAATAGAAAATGTCTTCTGGGTCCTAGCTCAAGCCTACAGGTCTGCTCATTATTGCGGTTTAATCTTGATTATTTGGTAGAAACGGGCTTGCAATTACTCACATGTTTATTTCAGTACAAATTCCCAGATTTTTAAAAACTATCATGAAATATAAAATTATTGAAATCACTGAAAGGAAACACTTCAATTCTTTTGCCAATAATCACGAGCCCTCAGCTCACCTGCAAGAAGCAATGTCAAAAAAGATTTTAAAAATTCTTTAACAATGATGTGTTTGCTAGACACTTTTTGAGTGCATTTTGTTCTATTTTATCGCATGAATGGCTGAACAAAAAGGTGCATCATGCATTAAAGCAGACAGGCCTCAGAGCTGTAGGTTTTGACACAAATACATGCATTCATTTTTATTCACAAAATCAGGCCAAATTTCTAAATGAATACAAACATCACTGTTTTTCTTCTTTGTTTTTTTTTCCATCCAAAAGATGTAGATTTGTTAGAGTTGTGGAAAAACGAAATTCTCTCAGTGCTCAGGTACAGACAGGACCAACGCTCCTGTAGGCTTCTGAAGGCTCCCGGGCATTCTGACCCAAAGATAACCACACCCCTCAGAGGAGAATCGGCAACGCGAGGCTTCCAGTTCCCATTCAATGAGCAAGTAGAAAAACAGGAGGGGGGGGTGAGGGAAAGAGGGAGAAAGGGAGAGAGCGAGCGAGCGAGCAGTGTTGACCAGAAGGTTCCGAGAAGGACTCTGGAGAGGAGATTCATCTGCACCAGTAGGACGAGGGCTGGCTGGTGGGGTCTGAGGAAGTAAGCTGGAGGGGTGGAGGGCGTAGAGTGCGCTGTCAACATCCGGCAAGCGAGATGTTTTCCAAATCAGAAAACGGGGTGCTACATCTTAAAGGTTTTTTTTTGTAACTTTTCTTGTTTAATAACAAACATTAAGCAAATTCAAAACTATAGATTTATGACATAAAACAATAACAAAACAAAAATAAAATTAAAAAAAGAATCAATCAAAAATACAGAAGTTCGTAAGTAAGAACAATGGTGCTAAATTACAATAGTGCTTGTCATTAGTCACTAGTTTTAAAATATAGCCGTAAATTTACATTCTCTACACAAGTACTTTATCTTTCCACACGTAAACGACATAAACACCAGACACAGAAATTCGTTGATTGTCCAACACACAGTCCGTCATTTCTGTTTTGGCAATGAAAAGTTTGATGTCAAAGTGACGGGAAAAACCGCTGAAAAAGGACAAAAGGTACCAAAACGCAACATAGAAAAAGGAATGAAAGTTGCCATAGACTTCTTATTGTTTATTTTTGGTTCAGGAAAAGAGTAGGTGCATCCATTATATTGAACAATTTCCACTTTTCGTTTTTCAGCTAGGGGGTCCGAGCCCGAGACAGTCAAAAGCGAGTGGTGCCACTGCACTCGATGACAGTCCTACTGGAACCACCGGAAGGCTGCTCCCGTCGGCAACATGACCTTCTGGGAAAGAAGAGAGAGACAGGCAGTCAGCGTCCAGGGTGTGGGACTGGTCACGTGCTAACGAGTGTCTATCTCTAAGTGCCAAGTACTACTGTGTCTTGTCAGTTCTGGTGTCGGTACCGCATAGGCCTGTCTTGTCAGTACTGCTGTTGCTTCCCCCATGTTCTGCTCCCTCTTTTCACCTTCTCCAGCCCTGCCATCTTCTACTTTGCCCTCCATTTCTCTTCTCGGTCCCCCGTCACTCTGCCCCCCCCCCACCCTCGGGTTAGTGAGGCATTACGCCAGGCTGTCCCAAACAGACCTCGCTCCCTGCTGTCTGGTGAGCCTCCCGCCCCCTCCCAGGCCGCCGTGGGCCGTAGCGTTGGCTCCAGCTGTGAAATCCGATATGCTACATGTATTATTTACTCAGCTCCAACACCAACAGGCAAACAAGACTTTTGCGTGCGGTTGCAATGGCGACACTGTTCCTCGGACCCCCCCATCCCCTTTCGTCCCGGCCGGGATTTTAGTTGACGTGAGGTAAGACTGGACGCCTGTGGATGCTGGCGTGCTCCGTAAATACGCAGGGCTGTCACGCCCGTCCAGTGCTAGAGAGTCACTCCCCAACCACAGGAACTGCGGCACAGAACGCTACACATTCGTCAGCAGTGCTGTGGCCTCTCCTCACACACACACACACACAGTCCTGTGAATGTAGTCATCCACCCATACAAACTCACATACCTGTTCACAGACACACACTACTAGCGTATCTAAAGCCTGAATGAAATTCTCAGTGATACCTTCACAGCACTCTTTGTGGGTGGAGGCCTTCCCACACACACCTGTAGCTCCTCGGCTCCAACATGAACTCCAAACACACAACACTCCCAGGATCCACTCGTGTATCTGGAAACGCCTCTCGATGTGGAGAGCCATGGCACACGCACACAGACGCACCAATAGCTTAGCTCCAAGTAATCCGATCTCAACTGTCGGGACACACAGTGAGCTGTGAGAGTCGGCATGGCTGCACTCCCGATTAACACGCTTAGGATGCAACCTGGATGGAACTCCAGTCAAATGGCCAATAAAGGAGCAGAGGGAGATGGGCCCCCCTCGAACCCATGGCTTGACCAGGAGACAGATCTTCTCTGAGCATTTATTGGGGCCCAGCTCCCTCCTCTCTGATCAATTGCCTTTCTCAAATCTCTGTCTCTCTTCTCCAAGGGGGGTTGGGGGGACCAAGCGAGGGTATAAAAGCACACTATACCTCAGATCACCTCCCCGATTACAAGGCTGGGAGCTGGGAGGTGAAGCTGAAGGGGAAGGCTCCGAACGGCAGTGCCTCAGGGGGGCCAGAATGCAAGGAGGGTTTGCTCCCATGCTGGGGGTTTCACCTTGATCGACCTCTCCCTTCCTCACATCCCCAAAAACAGATACACACGCACATGCACACACTACATGAACGACAACCCACCCCACAGGAAACAGACGCACGCTCCTCAGTCTGACCTCAACAGGTGTGTGTCTTGTGCATCCGTGCCCGTCTGGAATCGATGTCAGTCAGAGAGGCTTCTGGGAGAGGGCAAGGCAATGGCTCTCTGCAATCCTTTGCCCCCCCCCCCGCCCCCTGGGCTCGTTTCCCGCTGACATGCCAACGCCGACAGGCGACCTCACATTCCCATAGCACAGGACCCAGACTAATAACCCTTTTGGGAACGGAGCGCCTTTGATCCAGTCTCTGACCAGGCAATACCAAGCACACGGATCTCAGGCATTATCACACCCAAAAAACATTGAATCCCCTACAGACATACCATCAAACACACACACCCGGTCATGGTGATTCAGACATTAACAGAAAGACACTATTTACATGACTTTGTGTCAACAAAATAGACATATCTCCTACTCTGCCTATGCTACTCTGAGCAAAAGCAGGGTTTCGCCTTAATACGTCGTATTTGCTAATCGCGTTTTGCTGCTCGAATCGTGGCAGAGGACAGCTGATCCCTGAAGCAGAGGCTCTGCTCCAAATGACTGTTGCTCTGCGTGGGACTCCAGGGCTTCGGCCCACGTCACAAGGCTCAGAACTCCGCTGTGTCACAGTGCGGCTCGTTTGTTTCCTGCTCACACGCACACACACACACAAACACACACACTTTTTTATTTCCGTTCAGCCAACGTCGCTTTCCTAAAATAAAGTTAGACGCCTCCAGACAGCACGGTATGAAGTGGCAAGGGCCCTGCACGCCATACCCCCCCACCACCATTTTTTTATGGAGGCCTCGCAGCTGCTGTGAGGTTTCAATGGAAAACAGCCCGAAGGCCCTGTCAATACCGCCCCTTGAAGCCCCACGACGCTAACCCCACACCGCGCACACACACACACACACACACACCCGCGCGCACGCACGTACGCCCCTGGAGCTCCTTCCTGTGGAATCCCCAGCACGGCGATGGAACAGCCAGTCCTCACATATCCCCCAAACTCAGAGCCCTGTAAAGCCGTTCTTCACCAGAGCGCCTACAACCGCACGTGGTGGACTCTCATGTGTCCTGGACATGTATGTAAATGTAGCGAACAAGACACTGGGCTATGGGACAGCACGGACATTTCAATTAATTTTTCATCTGACAGCACCATGTGACATAGCCCTAGGTATAGCAAATTAATGTTAAAGTATCTCTCTTGTAAATATATCCATATGCATGGAGCCAAAAAAAGATAGCAGGGTGTCTGCTGGACCCAGTGTCCTTTGGATAAATCCTCCTTCTCTACAGCAAACACATCATGTTTCTTAGAACTCTTCTGCACCAGAACACTTTAACCACTCAGGTCTTATGCACTTGTCGGTGCTCTGGATCAAGTGAAGAGCGTGGCAGCACTTTGGTCCCTGCTGGGTCTTACTTCCTGCTCTCACACAAAGTCGAGGAAGGAGCTGGAGGAGGCAGCTATGATGCTAATGTGAAGTTTATCGTGGATACGAGGGAAGTTTTTGACACCCTGTGATAATCGATGGTGCCGTGATCAAAGCACACACCTCCAGTCTTAGCTGTACTTGGTGTCCTTCTGCAACCCCATACCTTCATTTGTATTTAATGTCCTTGGTGTGCGGAGGGTCCTGTTGTCAGCCTGACACCTGGTACCATCCGTCCAGGAGGTACAAGCTCACGGAAGTCCCACCATGTTCATGTGCGTTCCCATGAAACCGAACACATGATTGCCGAAATGCTGGCATGACTAGAAAAACCATGCTAAAGTATGGACTGTGAGGTCACAACACGTTAGCTGATGTCTTCGTAGGCCTTCTGGTAGCAGCAGACTAACTGTTAAACTAAAATGCTGCTTAGCCCTAGCCTAAAATATGAAAGACAAGCATAAATATATAACAATCTTACTGAGCCGTTATTTTTATAGGAAACGGTATTGGGAGTAAAATCGTTTGTCATTTTTTACTAAGTAAGAATCAATATACCAACTTGAGAGAGCACGAGTTGGTCTCAAATGGTTAACCACAACCGGTGTAACAGTTAGACACTCATCCACTCTAAACACCTTCCCTCCTGAAAACTGTATGTGAAACATCACATAATGGGCTAACAAACATGTGGATATGTACCGTTACAGATGGGCCCAAGGCCGATATGTACTGTTACGGACCGACCCAGGGCTGATATGAATTCTTACAGACCATCCTAAGGCCAATATGTATGGGCCCAAGGCTGATATGTACCAATACAAACCAGCCCAAGGCCGATATGTACCACTACGGACCATCCCAAGGCCGATACGTACTGTTACGGACTGGCCCAAGGCTGATATGTACCATTACAAACTGGCCCAAGGCTGATATGTACCATTAGAGACCAGGCCAAAGATGATATGAATTATTACAGACCATCCTAAGGCCAATATGTACCGTTACAGACCATCCCAGTGCCGATATGTACTGTTACAAATGGGCCCAAGGCCGATATGTACCGTTACGGACTGAGCCAAGGCTGATATGTGCAATTACACATCAGGCCAAAGCTGATATGAATCGTTACAGACCATCCCTAAGCCCAATATGTAACATTACGGACCATCCCAAGGCCGATATGTACCGTTACGGACTGAGCCAAGGCTGATATGTACAATTACACATCAGGCCAAAGCTGATATGAATCGTTACAGACCATCCCTAAGGCCAATATGTAACATTACGGACCATCCCAAGGCCGATATGTACTGTTATGGACCGGCCCAAGGTTGATATATACCATTATGGATCAGGCCCAAGGCCAACTGATACAGTTATGGACCAGCCCAAGGCTGCTTGGGTGCGACATTGCTGTTGAGAGCTTCGAGTTGTGGATTAGACACAGCATTTATTTTTATATGATGGCCAGCACCTGTATGTACCCTGTTCTTTCACACCGTCCTCTTACAGCCACTTGTCTTCGGCCTGACAAAATAAAACTCCACTGTAGGAACAGTCAAGGCCTGCAGATATCCAGAATTGAGCTGGAGACTGAGGAATTTTGGGGGGGGGGGGGCTCTTATGAATCTCATGAAGGAGTGGCCCTGTTGCTGTACGTGTGTGTGTGTGTGCACGCATGTGTGTGTGGGCGTCTCACCACAGACGAGGAGGGACAGTCATCTTGGGTGGGACAGGGAGCGACTGAGCCACATTGACACCTGGTGCTCCAGATGACGGCCCCACGGCCAGATGGACGGGCCGAGCCCGCCCCAACCCCCCCCACATGCACACAGACCCCTGAGCCTATCAGAGCCCTGCTTTCGCCACACATACCATCAAATGCAGGCATCGAGACGGCCCCAACCATCCCGCAGACGCATTAGGAAGACTTATGGGGTGGGACTGGCCTGCTAGCTGGAACTGAGAATTAAAGCCATAAAGATGGCTACTGCTGAACAGTGTTAGGCACGCTGATGCGATGAAAGATGGGAAAGAGATTATGGACAATCCTCCTGTGTGGGTAAATCCTCTCCCAGGTTTACAGCCACGCCCCTCTCCGTCCGCCTCCAGAACAACCTGAACCCCCCCAGACATCACATGCCTAATCTACCGTTTACCTCCTGTGCCCCTCCTAACTGGACCCTGTCCCCCATGCAGGCCCCATTTACCCAATCCCTATCCACCCCCCGAGCCCCCACACCCACGTGGAAAGTAGACCCCTGGGCCTCACCTCTAGAGCTGCAGAGGGCTTCTTTTTAAGTTCCTCGCACTTGCGAAATTTACAGATCTGGTGGCCGGTCTTGCGATTCCGGCAGCTGCTGCATTGCTCGCAGTTTATGCGCCGGCGGCACGGTGGGCACATGCCGCAGCGTTTCCGCTTCTTCTTGCCCGAGCTGATAGCGGAGGCCAGCTCGTTCTGCATGGGGTACTCCGCCAGGCCGGCCATGTGCAGCGCGCTGTCGGCGAGGAAGACTCCGGCTGGTGTCATGATGAAGAGCCCTGGGTTGAACGGGAAGCCGCCAATGTAAGGGAAGTCGGCGGGGCTGCCGATGGCGTCCGCGGCCGAGACGCCTTCCAGGTCGCCGCCGCCCGTGCCCTGCTCCCCAGGCAGGAGCATGCCGGCACGCTTCAGGAGCTCCGCGGCCTGGGCAAAATGTAGCCCGTTTTGTCCCTCTGGCGCCGGCTCAGAGGCACGCTCCGTCTTAGCAGCAGCGGCGTGCTGCCTAGAGGTAGCGTTGCCCTTGGCCTCGGCGGCCGACACGCCATTGAGGGCGAGTCCGTTGGCGGCGGAGCAGCTGGCCGTGTACTGGGACAGGGTGCGCGACCTCTTCAGGCTCTTGCTGAGTGGCTCGCTGATGATGCCACTCCGACTCCTCCGCTGGCCGTCCTCGCTACAGCTGCTCTTTTCCGGGGCCTCGGCGGTGTGGCTTCCCTCGGGGCGCCCACTAGACATGGTCCGGCGCGTGCAAGGGGAAGGGATGTTGCCGAGTGCCGAGCGTCTGTTCAAAGCCCAGGTGAGAGTGACCGCTCCCCCGCCGATGGCTCGGCCAATGGAAGCCCCCGGAGCCCTGGAACTCGATCTAGACGTCCGCCTTCGCCCACATCGTCACTCGGGTCGACTGTAAGCTGTTGAAGGAGAAAGGCAGAAGAGCACGGCATTTAAGACATGGGGGTGCAGCTTGCAGAAACTCGGAGGACGTGGGGGTGCCCGTTATTTCACGGGGACTGGCGGCGTTGCCATTTGTCACACGTGTTGTCAGCTTAGGGAGAAGCCAAAAGGAAAATGTGACCATGACTGTAGGTGGGGAGACCCACAGCATCGGCTGCAGGGCTGGATCTCATACGTGATATCGTCCACAGTGGAGAACGAAGCACACAAAATCATTACTCATTAGTTTTGTTATTACTGTTATCCCAAACAAATATATCATTTTTATACTACGTGACATTGACGAAAATAATAACACAATTTCAAATGCACACATTTAATAAATCAGATTTCTACTGATTTTAAGCATTTGCTTAAAACCTGAATTTTCTTTAGATTTGTAATAATAATTTCATCTTTAAAAAAAAAGAGAAATTCCATTAAAAACCTGAGATCTGCCACAAGCAGCCCAAAAATACAAAAAAGTCCAAACCAGAGTCAAAGCAGACAAAACCAGTAAGACCATTGCCAAAGAGACTGGGTCAGTGTCCACACTAAGACATGTCTCTCCTCCCATCATGACATCATCAGAATTTCTCATGTGAAGACGCGAGTATCAACTGCTCGTTAATTTTCCATATCTGGCCATCAGAGGCCACACACACACACACACACACTTACGCACATGACACCAAAGAGAAAAGGCTAAGGAAGTAGCCAAGTCAACCCTTATAAGGGAAACAAAGGGAGGGGGGAGAAAGGAGGCAGCCCAGCAACTCTGTGGAAATTGGAAGGCCAGAATTAGTAGGAGGTAGAGCTTCAAAGGCAGGAGAACAGCCCCCGCGTTCCCGCCAGCTCCGGAGCCCGCGGCGCCGGCAAACCGAGGCCAGGCGCTCGCCATCCTCTGCTGCGCCTGACGAGGAGCTGCAGGGTCTGCCCGTCCCCCTAGCTGTCAGGCTGCACTCTCTCACATGCCGTCTCCCTTGCTGTCGGAACCGCTATGAGCACCGAGCACGTCCCTCCCACCCCGTGGCCCGTGCCTACCGCCGGGCGGACCGGCAGCCTCCCTTCTCTTTCCTCCTTCTTCTGTCCGTCACACCCTGTCCGTCTGCGACAAAGCCTACCTCGCCCTATCCGTCACCGCGAAGGCTCCCTCACCAGCCTCCGCCTATCTATCTTCTGTCCCTCTGCCATATCCCGGTGCCACAACTTCCGTGCTGCTTCCTCTTTCATTGTGCCGGTCGTTACGTGAAGCTCTCATCTCTCTGACTCTTGACCGGACCAGAACACACCACCAACTGTTTTGTGAAGCCAAATGACGTATTCTTACTATAGAGAGGCACACATAAACTTTTAGTACTACAGATGATCCATAGACACTCAGTAAACCTGGCTGACATTTTCTATCTACATTTTTCCCCATCACTCAATATTAATGCCATTAAAAACATGCAGATTTTATGACTCCTTTTCATCTACATTCCTGGATTCAGTGTACTTCAAACTCAACTTTTATGGGGCATTAAAAATAAAATACATAAATCACTGGCTATGAAGTAATGTGCTACTGCTGCAGGCAGGCTGTATCACAGCTTGGGATGCTATACTGCGGCTGGGGTAGGCCGAGCTCCTGAGGAACCGTCACTAGCAGTGGGAGCATGTCCTACAATAACAGCCAGCATTAAAATGGGTGCCAAGTGTATCCTTGCCCCTCGGAGACCATGCAACAACTAAGGCAGACTTCCTTCTTGGGGCTTTGTCTTGAGTGAGAGTCGGGTGGATCGGTTTTGAATACAACCAAAGACTAACTTTCATAAGAGCATCTTCTTAAACTTCTTGGGCTAGGGAAATATTTAAAAATTCATGTTTTGTGACTATTGTTTCTCACTGGTGTTTCATTCAGTAGCTATTGTTTATCTTATTCAATATTATTGAAAAAATGCAACAATATTACTAATTGTGCAAATAAATAAATGGATGGATAGATGAATGAATGGACGAGTAGGCGGATGAATGGATGGAAGAACGGGTAGATAAATAAATAAGCAAGAAAGTAAATACCACTCCCGGGGGATGGTGCTCAGCTATATAACTGTCTGTGACTGGCAACATTGTAGAAAAAAACATTTAGCAGGGTCCCTTTCATATGTAGGTATGGTGTATGTGGTGGGGCCCAAGGATACAGCTCCAAACAACTGTTCTTAGCCCTTAGGGCATACCACGGACGGGATGGTCCCATTCTAATGACACCACTAGCCCGGGTCTTTATTTGTAGGAGTAGCATAAAACAATTAGACTACTGACAAGCGAGCCTTATCAACACACCCACGAGCAATCTGGCAAAGAGGCGTTAAGAAATGAGCAAAACCCATTAAAAAGCAAAACGGATGCATTTCTTCATTTGAACTCACCGTTTGTTTCGATTCGTAACCGGCATATACTCGCACAAGTAATCAGGTTAAGAGCAGTAACAGTTGCCAATGTCGATGGGATGCGCTATGATTTGAAAATCAAAGTTAGGAGAGCGGCACCGTCTGCGGCCAGGCGGACCTGACAGCAGCGCGCATACGAAGCGCCGCTTTAACTTCTGATCTCCGGAGAGGAGCGCAGAGTCTGATATTTATTAGTGCAGGTAATGCGGAGCCCGGCGTAGCGCGCGCACACACACACACTCACTCGCTGGATTCGTCTCAGATAAACCATCAATAACGACTTTAATCACGTTACTCAGAAATGAAGTTACCCGGCATTAGACAGTCCGTGCGCTATTCCTCGACGAGCAGACGTTTCGGCGGACGGAGCGAGTTAAAACATAGCGAATCCATATTTCATATCGATCCGGTGCCTCCGGGAAGGCTGTGGCCGGCTGTGGATTGCGGCAGTGCCGAGGGGTCGCGCTAACGCCGGCCAAGCCGGGGAGGCGGGGGGGGGAGAGAGACACGGTGGCCGCAAGACGGGCTGCTCGTCTCTGCTCGACGACACGAAGCCCCAGCAGTCACCCCACCGCAATGAAATGCACTAATTCACGGTGTTTTAGTGCCGAAAGCGGCGACGGAGCACAGCCGGATACCAGCGGAACGTGCGACGAATAACGCCTGACAGAGACCTTCATTTTTAAAAATACCTTTAGAAATGTTAACAAACACAACAGCTTCATAAACTTATTTCTATGTCCAGGGAAAACTTGCAAGGTTTTTTGTTGTCCCCCCCCCCCCAATTCCGCGCTATTAAAATCATCAGCGAGTTCGTTTATACTTAACGAAACGTACAGAATACGAAAGACGCTTCCAAGTCGCCAGCATTGTGATTTATAATACATTAACGCACTTTAAAATTAACGTCAACATTATGGAAATCTGCTACGTACCCGAAATGAAGACCACGACATCTAATTTTGGAATATTCAGCAACAGTGTTAAATTCGCAGAAGTTAAACTGCAGTTCCCGTATTAACCCAAACTAGTCGGGGTGTATGTATCGGGCGTAGGTATGAATGAAACAGCTGGACATTTATTAACATTAAAGTAACACAAAAATACCTTTTGTCTAGACTCACTGATCTGAAACCGGGGTGTCTGCGGTAGCAGCGCTCGGTCTGCTCTGCTGCGTCGCGGCCAATAAAGAGAAACCATCCTCCCGTTCTCCCAGTGAACTTGATCGTTAGGAAGATGACATCCCAACTTTGAACAGACTTCAACAAAGTATGATTCCCCCCTTCAATATATCTGCATATTTGCAAACACAGGCCCTTTTCATTCGCACCTACCAAAGCAGATCCGAGCGGAGGGGAGTGATCCCACTGTCCGAGCGGTCCGTCGCCGTGCCTGCTATGGAGATTGTCGCAAAAAGAACGGGAAAAACACAATTCTCACTCAGCAGAAATATATAAAGCCTCGTCTGAAATTAGCGGGAGGGAAAGCAAGTGATAAATGATTGTAAAAGGTACTTTCTGGGAAGCGAGCGTGTGGGCTCCAACCTTTCGATTCTTGCTATCCCACCTCTACATCCCTGCTCGCAGGGAAGAACATGCAAACACATTTCATAGATTTTTGGAGCTTCACGTAAAAACCGAACTGGACTTTTCGATAAAGAGAAATCGAGAAAAAAAAATAAATTATATATATATATATATAAACACCAGAGCTAATAAAACATCTCACTATTATAAACGAGATGTCGTGTCCACTGTTATTTAAGTCGGATTTTCCCGAATGTGTGAATCTGTTTTATAGAACAAACATCCATTTTTAAATGTAAAATGAAAGCTGTTTCTCACACGGCGTGGATATGTAGAGAAGTGTAGCTTCCCTCGCTTCGCTGTTTACGGACAATATGATTTTTCTCGGAGGAAAGCAGATTGGCTTTCTCGTCATACCTCTTTAAGAGGGAACTTTCATTTAACACATTCATACTTACCAAGAACTTTGACTCGGCTGTCCTGTAAAACAAATACAGCACATGCTCTACTGACGCTTTTCCTCACTTGACAACTGCAGCCAAAAATAATCAGACTCGGGGATTCTTTTTGACAGAAAATTATGTCGAATTACAAACGTGGAAAAATATTATTCATTTCTCCCCTTTAGTAACACCTTTACAAATTGATTTTATTTGTTATGAGAGGGCCAAGTAGAAGGACCACAACATTAATATTAGCCTCAATAATAATAATAATAATAATAATAATAGCAGCTGTTACTGCTGTTGTGATTGCAATGTGATGTGTAATAGTTAAAA
>JAACJT020000002.1:7883528-7898456 GCA_009936485.2 Gymnarchus niloticus | reverse complement strand
AATAATAATAATAATAATAATAATAATAGCAGCTGTTACTGCTGTTGTGATTGCAATGTGATGTGTAATAGTTAAAATGACCTGTCACATGATATTTATTTAAATCTGGCTTCCAGCCTCAGACATACTCAGTACTTATCAACATGAAATATACGACGGAAATATAAGCGTTTCTAAGGCGGTACTCCTAGAAAGAGGCGGGATGGAAGCCAGCTCTTCAGCCTTAAGATAAATATACATGGGCGGGATTACACATTGTGTACATTGGAGTACATTTTTCTACGTAATTGTCTCATTATCCACTTAAAATGACAGTTATTTTTACATAAAGGCGCCCCTGAGTAAGTTGTAACCATATTATTAATCATCCTACTATCCGAAACATATTAAACGTAAATGGTTTTGTATATGCACGTTTCATTACTGGCTCGGTGATTATTTTATAAAAATCTAAAAGTTTAAGTGCCTATCACACAAAACTAAATTTCGCTATGCATTTTTTTTTTTCGCATATCAAATCGATTTTTTTTTTCCATTTGTAAATCCCTCCCATATATAACACCGATCTGGTTTTGTCGATGAATACATATATACGCCTAATCAAGTAATCATTTCTGCGTGTGTTTAACTAAAACCAAGTCGATAATAAAGGACGAGTTGGAACGGACGCGTGATCAATACATGTGGTGCATCCTGAGTGGTTAAACAAAGGGTACGATTAAATGAATATTGTCATTGAGGCAAGAAGAAATGTGTCACACGGTGAGTATAATTTGACAGTTTTAACTGGGGGGGCAGCGATCAAGCGGCTCCTCTTCTGACTAACGCCAAAGTCCAGTCCACCTCTTGTGAGTGTCCTGCCTGCTGGCAGGCGGCCAGCTGAAGTGTGTGGAAATGACACCGCTAGGGCGGCAGAGATTTTCCTTCATTTCTCTCCTTCCCGATCGCAGGCTGGCTGACATTGGCTAGAAAGTGGAGCAGCTCGTCAGGGACAATCAATGCGAATCGATCGAGCCACGCGGGCTGGGGCTCCGAGCTGGAAAATAACACAGCCGCCAGAGCTTGAGGAGGGGGAGTGTGCTCCACCACCACCAGCAGTAGCAGCAAGCGAGACCGCACGTCCAGGAACCGTGTGCCTCTCCTCCAAAGACACTCACGGATGCACAACTAGACGTTAATCTCCCACTCAAGGCCAAGCACATTGTTCTTGCGACATTAAAGGGCGATTTCATAATCCTGTAAACATGATTTGTTATCGTTCGCTTTAAATGACTGTCTGTGAATAATGGCTATGATACATGGCTACCTATGAATCCCATACTAAATCTGTATAACGGACAGAGTGTGTACCAGCTTTAACGACAGGACCGCTGGACCCCGGTCGCCGCATGAAGTAACTCGGAAGTACGAAAGGAAAGCTATAACATTTCACAAGTTTCATTTGTCACTATTTCAGAATTTGCCAATATTGACATTAAACGAACGGACCGTCGCGTTTAACCCCCATTAACTTTTGTAGGTGGAGTTTGTTCTGTGAACTTTGCGTGATGAACTTCGACGCTTCTAAACAAACTGACCGCGGTTTTTATTTAAATGAATTCCCCTTGTGCATTCACCTGTATGCTAACTAAGCTCGACATAAATCAGTAAAACTTAATATAAGATGATACTGGCATTCACACCAGCACATTCACAATATCAAACAATCAATTTTTATTCCTATAAATCTCACCTATTTATATACTGTATAATTCAGGTGTGGGTATTGCAGCGGTCACATAAACATCCCAATAATATTTGTTTGGAACACTATGGTTTGTATCAAAGACACGTATTCGCATCAACTATCGTCACGCTTAACAGTGAGTTAAATACTCTGGTACATCTATAATTTGTTTGTTGGCCATACTGCACTGCTCGAAAAAAGATAACAGCTTACGTATCTCCGGCCGTGAACTAAAGAAGTCACCTTTCTCTTTCTAGTCCACTCCTTTGTCTTTTATCGCCGACGTGTTTCGTAGCAGTGGGCGAACAAACACGGGGCCCGTCAGTGAGATAAGCGCACAATGGTCGCTTCAGACCCTCAGACAACGCACCGCTGTGAATAGGTTTGACACGCATTGCTCCGTAATCCCTTGGAGGGAAAACCGTCTCTTTTATACTGGCAAAGTGCCTGGTTTCACCGTATCTTATGTTATCCAGACTACATTCCCTCTCCCCCTCTCCGTTTTGGAAATCACTTCCACGCCGTTGTGCTGACCGCTTTTTTGTGACCCGCTCTTGCCAACAAGCCAAAAACTGTCAACTGAAAAAAAAAAAATATATATATATATATATATATATTCAGAGGACGTACGGCGTGAGACAGATATACTATTCGCTGATTTGAGGGCGACTTATTCAGCGACTTCCTCAGGTCTGTAGTTTTAGAATGCTTAATTGCGAACATGTTTCGTGATTATAAAATGCTGGCTCTCTTTGGTGTTGCCATCTACGCACTCCTGTTTTCTCAGCGGCTGCTCGTATCTTTTTACAGAGTCCCGACTGACCACATTCTTCCTGTCCCTGCTCAGCTTGTCCACATTCCTGTTTTTCACACACCACCCCCCACCTCCACCCAACTACACTCTCGGATACATGTACATGGCGCATCCACCCAACTGTTGTACTGGGTGCGAATACAAGTTTTTGTCTTTTTCACTTGAGTCGTGTCTGTGAAGACCCCGGCTTCCTCTCAGGGGCATATGGAGGAAATAGGACAAGATGCACATCCATACGAGGGGTTTTGAACAGTGATCTTTCCCTGTAAGGTCTCTTTCTAGCTTTTAAAGGATTGCACCTTGAATACATTTAGCAGCATTATTGTATATGGTCAGTTTAGAAGCTAACTTTAATAAGTAGTCACTTACAATGCATACACACAAATGGAAATGTGAAAATATCTATGGAGATGGTTATACCTGTTATACAAAGGTCAAGTCCAGCCTAATTAATTACAGTTTAAAGCGCCTGGTGATATTAAATAAATTTCTCATTCGTGAGTGAGAAGCCACCAATGTCTCCTTGCACCCATCAACTCCTAATTACCAAGCCCCACTTATTTTGCAGCACCACCTAAGTGAGCATCTGTTTCCTATTCCACTCTTGTCTAGGGACTGGGCATCCCCCTCCTACAGCTTCAGATAGAGCCGCTTCGTTCCCTCAAATTAATTTCCTCTCCATTTTTCCAGAATACTGTCCCAGAAAAGCTTCCGCACGTCAATTTTTTTGACTGACTTCCTTGTCAGCTGTCCGTTTCCACATGCAGGAAAGTGCACAGTGAAATTCCCTAACAGGAATTCACTTGCAGTGTTTCACACCTGTAACACAACCGTCCAGAATCTTCCTTTCTGTCTGAGACCCTAGAGCAATGCCTGTGCGTGTGCCATCACCTCTTGGGGAATGATTTCCATGAATGAAGGCAGCCATCTTTCTGAGAAATTCAAATCATGCACATTTTTAAAAAGTTTTTCTACCTAGCAAAATTCCAAGTATCTAGACCACACACTCTTGTTTTAGTTAAGCGTAAGACCTCATCAGATTTCATCTAAGTTCTGGGTGGGAAAAAAAATCTAGAAATATCTCAAGCACTCCTCAACCAGGTTGTCTTGGTTAGAAGCAGAAACCCTGGTAACAGCTGTGGTTAAATAAGTAGACATCCATTTATAAGTTAAAAAGGATAAATGAAGGAGCAGATCTGTAAGTGCTCCATTTTTCTGTCTGGAGGTTTTTGATAACTGGACTCATGCATGCCATACTTTATCACTCGTTATGAAATTAAATCTTCATTTGCCATTTGTAGCATCTCACCCAGTACACTGGAATGCGTTTTCGCAAATCCCATCTTACCCTCCATGAGGACATATACACAGAGCAGAGAACAAGCTTGGGGTCAGGGCACAGGGTTAGTCATTTATCCAACACTCCTGGAGCAGTCTTAGGGTAATAGGTCTTTCTGAAGTGCCCAACGATGATATGGACACTTTTTACCAGTCGTGGGATTTGAATCAGCAACCTTCCCGACCTAATCTGCAGAGCCGCACACAAGTTACATCATATTGTCACAGTAATAGAACTGGATCACCTTACCTGACAGATCAGGCATCATGAGAGCTGAATTGTACTGTATGTCCCGTAAAAGCTGCAAGATACCTTTGTAACCCTTAAGGATCTGGTTTAGACACCATGTCCATATCTGCCTGATCGCTCATTCTGTTCTGCCTGATCAAAGTGCTAAAACTGCTAATTATACAAAAAGAGACACATTTTACACAGTACCAAGAAGATATAAGTGTGTAATGAGCTAAGCATTATCATACATTATAGGAACAATGCCCTGGATACTCTGTGGCGAATGTGCAACATGCCCTTATTAAAGTTTTTAAAATTTTGTTTTGTCCTTTTGTTCACGGAGCAAAGAAAAGTATAATGATGGGTGCATAATAGAAACGTTATTGATTCCTGTAATGGAGAGGGAGAGTACGCTCAGGAATTTACACTAGCTCATTATAATCAACACACATATATTTTTCGTACATGTATAACAGGTTCATAATCATTCAGTTACTTTCGTTTCTAAGTATTGCAGCAGAGAGTTAGCGCTTGCACGATACATGGTGAAATGGTATTAATTTAAATCTTTTAATGATATATGCTCATTTTCATATGTTTAAAAGCGCTGTGGATTTCGGAATGGGTCTGAGATATTGGGTTGTTACATTCTTTAACAAATGCTTTTGGCACACTTCAAAAATAGTAATGACACACATAAAGCATCAGAGTGTAAGGTTTCGAATATAAAAGCGGAGAGAATAGCTGATGAGCCAGTGTTGTGCTGGCCATTTGATATTCACTATAAATCACCACTGGGGATATGTACATATAATATAACATCTCAGTATTTAATATCTATGAGTGCTTATATGTCCAGCTGGCTGGAGATTGACTAGAAGTAAACACAAAGTCCCTCGTTTTCCATGTCTTTTTCTCTTTCACTCCCCCCCAAATCGCACAACCTTCATAGCTCTGGACATTACCTTGTTAACCTTTATCACAATCCCTCTCACACCTTCCTTTCTTCCACACCTCTAGCTACGCCAGCTCCTACCCTGCCACGCCCTGTCCTGCCCCACCACGCCCTCTCCTCACCCTTCCTCACCTTCCAAAGCCCTCCCCTAGGCCACCCTCTCCTCCCACCACCTATCTAGCCCTATGTGTCATGCACATGTCCCTCCGGCCACCTGATCCTCTGTCACGTATCCCCTCTGTGCCCCATTGTACTACGGTGCCTCCGCACGTTACACATGGTACACACCAATGGGCTTCCCACACACACACACACACACACACAAGTCATCCTTTCACAGAGGTGCATGCAGGTCCGCGTGGCAGTGGGTGCTGAGGATGGGCTGCTGCAGCCCAGATGCGCCGCGGGGGTGAGATGAAAGCACTCGTGAGGACGGCGGACATTCAGGTGGGCGTTTCGGCAGCTCGGAGCCTCTGCCACACTTGGGCCTTTGTTGTCCTCCTGCATGTGCAAGGCAAGGCAATGAAAGAGCACACCGAAGCTCTTCCTTTGGCTGGGAGGGAGCACGTGGGGGGGAGGGGTGGATTAGTGTCACATGGCCTCATGCTTCAGCCAGACGCATGACCAACACCACAGGAGTGCCCAAAGCCAGATTGAACAAAAAGAGAGAGAGAGCATAGAGGAAGCGAATGTCCGGCTTCTCAGACACTGAGGAATGCCTTCAACCAGCTTCCCAAACTAAAACATCACAGCTTGTCTCTCACTGGATAAGCGTTGCTTCCTAGATACCTTCTTCAGTCACCTTCACATCCTTTGGCTCCACACCCATTTCCTATTTGTTTTCTAATGTTTCGTGCACCCTTCTCACCTCCTTACATGTCCTTCTGTCCAGAATTTTATGCTCTAGTCTCCAGATTCTCTGACCCAGCTATGTCTCCACCATCTCATCACTTCAGGGGAAACACCATCCAGTAATCAGCTCGTACTTCCTGAAGCATTCTCCTTTCACTAGCACACCATTGACTTGCTAAGGGTGTTTCCCTGGGCAATGTCATGGACAGAATTTGGAGATGAGGACTGAAGTCTATTCCTTTTAAAGCCTAGGTGGTTTACAATAAAAAGATCTCCTATGCAACTCTTCCTATCTATTCAAAAAAGCCTTTTTTCACACTCTAGAAATCTTTTGAAGGAACTGGTATTTTCCCAGCAGGACGCCCACTACAAATGCATGATACTACATACTTCAAGTCTCCTGGAAATTCCCTGCATGCTGTTGAAACCTTGAGTGAGAGTGCCACCTAGTGGTAGAGAATCAAACACAATGACCATTTTTAAAAATGGTTCTATCGACTGTTGTGAAAGTATGCGTGGATTAGTAGTTCAGATATGCACATGAAAACTACATGCATGAAACTGAAGCCCCTGATAATCACATGCACCTATTGGCCATTTAAATTTTTCAATAAATTATAATCCTCAAAGAAAATGCTACATTTAATTATTACCATTGATTTGGACAAAAGAAACCTAATCATTTAAGACAGCAAATCAACATGACAGAAGAAGAGTGCTTGCATATCTTTTCTGTACAGAACAACATACACACACACACACACACACAGCCTTAAATTAGAGTTTCAGTGCTAACACTATTAGCAGATCAATCAGGAGCGGATTAAAGAATGTGAACAACACACCACTGAATCATATGTACTTGACCACCATGAGGAGGACCTGGACCTACTATCACAGCACTGTCAATCAATCAATCAATCAATCAATCTTTATTTATACAGCAATGCTTCAACCACAGGGTTTACAAAGTGCTTTACAGACATTCCCAACAGTCTAATTCAATATAGTTTAATCAAGATAGAACAATTGCTGAAATCGGAAATGAACCATTACAATGAAGATTATTAAAGTGGGTACAATCAATGTATGTATAAGACAGAATAGCACATTCTTATTGCGGTAGACGAATGAAAAACTGTGGGGTTTTTCACCTGAGCACTGCAGAGTAATTTAGAAATGAAGCAATTAGCTCTCTTATACTCACAATAAATTCTGAAATTACTCTGATACCTGAGATTTTTCTCTGTGATTTAAATTTGCAATTAAACATTCACGATGATCTGCACGAGTCTGACGACAAGGTGCACATTCACACTCAAACTGTCACACAGAGTGCGGCGTGCCAAGGGGCAGCCCCGCTGTCTGGGCGCGAGAAGGCACATCCAGGTACGTGTTAGCTGACGCCCAGCCGGTGATCAGGCATCCCTTTTCTTGATGATGAGGGGACCCACGTTGTCTCCAGTTTCCTCGTTGTGCTTCGTGTGGGCACCATCGCAGTAGGGGAACTGGTTAAGGTTAAGATTACTCATGGTTACCTGTTTCCACCATTAAAGGACAGAGGGGTACTGCTTAAAGGAAAGTGCCTTATGGTCCAAGAAAGGAATGAGGAAAATAACGGAATTCTAAGAAAGGTTTTCTATAACGGTTATATTCATCATTCCCCCATATGTAGAACACTTACAGAAGGCTGTGAAGATGCAAACAAAACTGAGATACATTTACGGGAAAAATCCCATATTGCAAAAATGCGACAAATCACAACAAACAATAATAATAATAGTTAAGGTCACTTATAAACCAGAAATGAATTTCAAAAATGAAAATTGAATGCAGCTGATTAAAACTAAATGTACATGAGCTTTCTGTCAAGCGATGTTAAAAACCCGATTTAACTTTCATTTTCAGAGCTTGGATATTCAATCAATTACTTAAATTTTTTAGTACTAACAGACAGAAGCCAAACTAATTTGTGCACATTTATAATGAGAAAAACATACACGAGATGAGTAATGATATACTTAGGTTTAATTTCAGCTGGTCCTACCCAGGGCTTGTTATGATTTGCAAAACATGTATGTGAAGCTAGACGACGTAATTCTTCTTATTTAAAAGCAGACTTTGAAACAACTGTCATAAAGACTACATAATCCCTAAAATGGGACCATTAACAATAATGTGTCCTTTTGATCAAGCTATTGTTACATTGTCTTGAAATGTGTTTGGTTGCTGGTGTCAACAGTAGCATGCTTAGCGCAAGTCACGCATGACACACCTTCTTGGACCTCCAGCATCTACAGTAGACCGCCTTGGAGCCGATGTCCTCTATGTCAAAGCTGTGCACAACCTTGGGGCTGTCCTTGTTCACTTCCTGGTTCACCTTGCTCTTCCTGATGCTCCTCCTAAAGGTGTACCTACAGAGGAGGAAAGTTCCTACTGCAGTGGCCAACACCACAGGCACAACAGTGGTCAGGTGTTCTGAAACACAAACACACGTCAGTCAGAATTTCAGCACATTTTATTTGCAGAGTAGTTGCCTTTGACCAAGGCACCTTTTTAATCTAAATTTGCCTGGTATGTAACATTTTCAAGAGTACAGTAGCATAATATCAAACCTGAGAACTTAAAATCTTAATAGCAAACACACCTTAATATCCTTGCAAAAAAAAAAAAAAAAAAAAAAATAGGTGTATTCCTATATGTACAACACAATCCATCCATCCATCCATCCACTTATCCTGGACATTGTCAAAGGGAGGCCTGGAGCCTATCCAAGGCAGCACAGGGCACAAGGCTGGAGGAGATGCCAGCCCATCACAGGACAGATGCGGCTACATGCTATGGGCATTTCAGAGTTACCAATTCACCTATCGACATACATTTGGAAACTGAAGGAAGCCCACACAATATGGAGAGGACATGTAAACTCTACACATATACAGTATGGGCATCATTCAAAGCCCCAACACACTAGGGCAATGCCATTTTATCCTTGAGACTTGTTCTCAAATAGCTTAGGCAAATTAGAGTCAATCAACACCTGGTCAGATTCTGCACATCCATTTTAGAGAGAACTTTCACATGTTCTATCCCTGGATGGTATAGCAGCATGGACACCTGAACAAGGAGAAGACCTGAGTGTATTTTAATGAGGGCCTCATAGATTACACTCTACGTCCATTGAGGGAACCACCAAACGTGCCAAAAGGGTTTTTGTGGACCCGTTACACCTGGCACATGACCTGTTTTAACCACTCACTCCCCTTTGGTCGATGTTTAACATCTAAAACCTCACAGTTCAAGAACAGCTTCTTTCCAAGTGCCATTACACTACTCAACAACTGGGTCTCCAACCCATCCATCGTGTAACATACTCCTTCCTTACTTGCATTGTTACATTTACAGTATTAGAATATTCCATCTATACATCGTTCAACTTTTTTGCACAATTGTTCCGTTCCATTTGTACATATGATGAATTTTGGGTGCTGTGTTCAGTATTGTGCGTTTCTCTCATTCTTTTATACATTTAATTTGCACTAACTCTGTTAATGACTAAAGGCCAAAATTATCACGTACTATTCCACAAAAGTTGCTGCTCTTGTCCCACCCTGAGTACCATGGACTGTGGATTTATTCTCTGTTGCATATTATTTATGTCTGCTGATCTTACTGTGTTGACTTAAAGTTACAAGCCGTACCAACACAAATTTCCACTAACTTCATCGTGCAGGAATGAAGAATCTAAAGATTCTTAAAAGATTATTAAACTTTGCGGTTTAAAATCCACTTCCATTGTTAAATGCATGCAATAGAAATGTCATTGTTATAACGCTGACTCGTTAAACAATCACTTCATTCACTTGATTGCTGTAGGATACCCTTTCTCCCAAGGCGATACAAAGTGCTACATTTACAGCCAGTGAATATATAATGAAGATAGCTCTGAGGTAAGAAACGTCAGCATTTTACATACTGTTATAATAAGCTAATATGGAATCAAATGTATACCTTTACTGTTAATGGCATATTCTTATCAATAATGAAGCAGATCGGCCATGTGGTATCGTAACACCTTACCTGTTGTTTTATTGCATAGCTTTAAAAAATTGTTTACTATTGCAGTTCTGAAATTTCAATGAAGAAAAACAGACATTATTGGAACAGGGAACCGGTACTTTCTCAGACTTGACAACTGCAGAGGTTCCATAGCAATGATAATAAACCTGTGACAAAGCTAATAAAACTGGGCACATTTTCTCATAGCAGGCAGGCAGGTAGGTAGGTAGGTGTGTGTGTATTGCCCTACAACAGACTGGCATCATATCCAGGATGTACCCCTGCCTAATTGTGCTCTATGCTGGATGGGATAGGCTTCAGCCACTGTCCCCCCACAGAGACCCTGACCAAGACAAGCTTTTAGAAGTCGAATGAATGAAGAGACATTTCCCCACTTTACCACTTTAAAAACAGTTAACCACCTGCTAACATAAGTGTATCTGCAAAAGCTGTCAAATTAGTGTAGTTGTACCCAGCACTGTCACGCGCTCCATTGCAGCTTGAAAACAATTTGGTCAAGATTTCTGTACACCACCACCTTAAACTATTATCACAGGAGGTTTAAGACACATTACCAAAGCCAGCAGTCAGGAACCTATAAAATCAATACCCTAGTATTACATGACAGCCGTAGCTGATATTGCATTCCCGGGGATTTAGACATAAAATCCCCGAACAGACAGGCCGCCCAAACAGCCTGCCATAGAAGTAATCGATATCGTCAATGTTAACTGCAAAGGCAACGGTCAGTTATGTATATTCCATATTTAACGAACACAAACACGTTTTACAAAAGAAGTTCACATTTTGCTAAATAACTACATTTACATTGGGAAGAATAAACAACCTTGGAAAAAAGTGAATCCATTTCTTATGTCCGGCTTGGATAGCGGAGGAAGAGGTAGAAGTATTGACGTTGACATGGCAAGCAATCGCTGGTGACAGTAATGTCGGCTCTTGTGTGCTGCACAAGGTCACGGGCAGCTGCGGTGTACCTTAGGACGGATTGTGCGCGCTTCCGGGTTGCTTACGTCACGAAGACCACAGCCAATCGTAAGAGATGAGGAACCCTTAACTAACCACGCTACTGCTGAAACGTGAATCTGCGGAGTCTGGGCTGTCAAAAACGCTGTCGCCAAAAAATTCGATGTTAATCAATCTAGTATTTTAAAAGAATGACCCCACTTTCACAGTCAATTACTCGACATTTCAAATCGATGAACTGATGTCTGAAGTTTACTTGAATCAATTTATATATATAATCGCTCTTTCAATAATGCTTGAATTACCGTCCACTAAACCAGCATTATCAGTTCAAAATTTACAGCCTATAACATCATAGTCTCATGAATAAACTGACTTTTCACCAACAAAATACTGAGCATTACAACTAAGTAACCTAAGCAGCAGTTTATACATCCTATTCTTTATTCAGTTTACAGGGCTGTGTTCATACATTATAACTGCAACTGAAACAGTAATAATTTCCAGTTATGAGGCTTGTTAACATTTGCCATGTTATCAATTTATAATGTATACAATTGATTGTGGTACTACCTTCACTTAGAACACATAGAGGACCATATTCCCCCCCAAATCAACATTCTCTACATTGCTCATAACATACTGTTTCCACATGCTTTGCAACATTTTATAGGAATTTACTTTGCAACAGTTCCACAAATCATTGACATATTTACTGTGAATTCAACTATAACAATCACCTTAAAATACTTAAGTCTGCACAGAATGTGGAAAAATGCTAAACATGGTTTCATTACAAAAAAAAAAATCTGATTCTGTCGACAGAAGCACACATTTTCAATTACTTCAGTCATGCTTAAATTCAAAGTTCAGACTTTAGTGATTATTTTATTATACAGTTTAATCAACACACAAGCTCAATGAGCTTTCAGGTAATTAAATATACAGAAGTTGTCTGTCAGGATTTTATTTCCTTGCACCACAACCCAGAAAAGCACGAGTCTGACAGGAGCCATTAACTTCTAGATCAAAAATATCCAAATGCAATCTAGATTGGTTATGGGAGGGGTTTCAACAACTGGTCCAAAACCTTCAGATAGCAATGCATATGGAATGATAGGTTCTTGGTGATAACTGGGGGGCAGGAGAGGAAAAAAAAAAAATCCTTTAGAATTTTCCAGCTGAACACACAAGGACCAAAAGGCCTGGAATTTTCATATGAATTTAAAAGAATTCCTTAGTTGTCTACCAAAAAAAAAAAAAGCCCCCAACTTAAATTACTGTTGGAAGCACATGGGGGTGGGGAGTAAAATCCCTCAATCTTGGATATCCCAGTTCTTATAGTGGCAAGGAATGCTTTTAGAATCAAACATCGGACAGCTCCAAAATGGGCTCATCCAGTGACAAGACAGAAAGCAAAACAGGGGAAATAGGTGGACTACAGGTTGCAGTTTGAAATATGTACAACATGGCAGCCGGGCAGGGTCGGGCAAACGGGTGCAGGTTAAGGGAGGTGTGGCTCAAAGAAAGCACTCCAATGGAAACCAATGAGATTTTTCTATTTTCCGTTTTCGCTCAGAGCTCCGCTAGCTGTAGACAGAGGCGCTTCTCCATGATCATGCACCAAAACTACATGGCATACTTTTGCGTCCATTCCCGAGCTATTCTGTTGTACCTGAAAATAAAGAATGAGTTATACTCAGCATACACATGCAATGCAGCAGTGCTGATATGGTGTACAAGCACAGGACAATCAAATATACTATACAGCATCTATGACAATTTCCTTTAAAGTGACATGCTGTATGGAGAGGTAGCACCCTTCCCCATGTTGCGTGCATTTCCTTCAGATACTCTGGATTTCAACCACAATACAAGGACATGGATTTAGGCTAACTGGTGTCTCCAAACCAACCACATTATACGACTGTGTACGTGTGCCCAGTGCTGAACTGGCATTCCACCTAGAGTGTACTCCTGCCTGTGCTGCCCAACATAGGCATCAGGCCTACCACAATTCTGATCAGGGCTGGCACTTGGATGGTATACTGTATGCTGGTTAATACAACTGATTCACTTACTTTTCCCTATCTGTCTTGTAGATGCGGGCAATCTCAGGCACTAACGGGTCATCTGGGTTTGGGTCACATAGCAGCGAACAGATGGACAAAAGGACTAAAAAAAAAAAAATAAAAATAAAAAATAGAACTAAGAAACACATGAACTGGCCAAAAACATTCCAGTGTGACATTTCAAATACATTCCATTTCTCAGGCTGTAGGTGCACTTGCATTAACATCCAGAATGTGACCAATGTCATTATACCTTTGGAGATGGTAAGTGCTGGGGACCACTGTGATCTCAGGATGTCAAGGCAGATGCTGCCATTACTGTTGATGTTTGGGTGGTAGATTCTTGTGGTAAATGCTACCTGTAGGCGTAAAGATCAGGTTGCTGAATGTTAAAAAAGTAGATCAGAAAAAAGTGCTTTTTTGAGTGCAAGTACTTAACTATGAGGAAGGTACAGATATTTTATATGATTAAGTTGTATAAATCCTTAATTGTAATGTCAGTAAGCAATATCTTATGCTGCTGCAGGGTCAGGAAAACCGACAAGAGAAATCAATGAAACCAATCCAGTCTGCCTGTTCTAGTTACACTGCAATTTTCAAATGAGTATAATCAGAGAGGAAAAGGATGTCACCTTTGGGGGTTTGAAGGGGTAATCTGTGGGGAAGTGAATAGTCAAGAAGAAGACACCTCCTTGGTAAGGACTGTCATTCTGTCAAAGGAGATCACAGTTACAATGATGCGTCATTTCAAGTCAGCAACCAACAAGTGAAGGGCTCATACTTACAGGTCCCATTATTGTGGCTTGCCAATGAAACACTGAAAGCAAGATATTGACAGTCAAACTTAGTTACAGGTCAAACCAAATACCTTAAGACAGTACACATACATACTCCATTATCATCATTATGAAACATTTAGCTTATTTTACCAAAATGAAATACAAATAAAAATGACCTGAGATTGACATATTCAGATTAAAATCAGTGCCATAAATCTGCAACAGCAAAAGGTTCTACACAGCACCTTAAAAATGTGACATACAATATTTAGACAGTGTAGCACTAGATGCTGCACTGAAAATTTTTTTCATACTGTAGTTCAAAGCAGGGGAGACAAGGCAGGGATTCACTGCTCTGTCATGCAGTGTGGGAAGCAGCCACTATACACCACTTTAAGTGTTCACAGTTACCCAGTACTAAACAGTAAAAATACTGACATTCAGTTGCTATCAGAAGGTGGACGTATTGTAAGGATGCCATGCAGCAGCATCCCCGTGACAAATGTCAACACATTCAACAGGATCAATATACAGAGATGCCAGCACTTCCTCCACACTGCTACTCCTGCCTATTAAAATTGATGAGGAGGCACCGTGACTCAGGAAGGCCCAGCTGGTCCAGCAGTCAAAGTACTGAAGCAAGTCCAAACAGGCAGATCAGGTTTAGGTGAGGAGTGATGTGCTATCAAGCCTGCAGGAAACCACCAGCATGGATTGTCCATCTCCCTTACACACACACACTCCTTGAAAGCTCCTTCAAACCAATCTTACCACTGTTTACACACTTTTCTTTGATCGGTACTTGTCTACATTAACAACTCAGCTCCATGTCTGGGAAAGGTACTCGTGAAAATAAACGCTGCAGACCAAGCATAAAATTCTTCTAATAAAACATGCACAGGGGAGAAAAAAAAAAAAAAAAAAAAAAAACAGCTAAAGTGTCGGATGCTTCAGTTAAGTCGCTGCTATCAATACAAAAAGGAAGAGGGGACGGCAGAAGATGAGATGGATAGACAGTGTAGTGGAAGCAATGAACATGTGTTTGGGCAGGCTTCGAGAGGCGGTGGAGGACAGGGCGGCCTGGCGTGCTGTGGTCCATGGAGTCGCGAAGAGTCGG
>JAACJT020000002.1:7842598-7867430 GCA_009936485.2 Gymnarchus niloticus | reverse complement strand
GTCCTGCTGCTGATTAGCCACCTTCTTTGGTAATACCACAGTTACAGGCAGTCCTGCTGCTGATTAGCCATTTTCTTTGGGAATACCACAGTTACCGGCAGTCCTGCTGCTGATTAGCTATTTTCTTCTTGGCCAGATGAACAGTCACTTGGCAGGAAGCTTGTGCTCTATGGGGGCTGCGGTCTTTTATATGTGATGCTAAAGTTACACTCTCAACCGGAGTACTATCCTTCTCAGATTTAATAACTGCTGCTGTTAAGGCAATCTCAGGAAAGTGTTTTTTTATAGTCTCCTGCACATAACACCTTAACGATAGGCAGCATATCGGCTAGACAGTGCTGCTTTTCCATTGAACATTTGCAGGAGGAGGTGGAGCACTTCTTAGGTGTTCGTCTGTGTTTATTTATAAAAGGAGTGATCAAAAAAGCAAAAACACATAACAATATTTTAATATTGATGACCTAATAAAGAGGGCATCCAGACCTGCTTCAGACTTAGAATGCTCTCATGCATGTCCTGTTCTGTATGTAGAGGGATATTGGTCCATTTGTCACAAAATACCTCTGGCCCTTTGAAGGAAAGTAGAAATCTACTTTTCATGCTTTATTGCAAAAGTTGCCTTAAAGTTTCAATGACTTAATTTCTTATGGGTGTTAATAAAACCACTCTTGAATTTGTCTAGTGGAATGTATGGGTTTCTTATCATTTCGGAATATAGGAACATTTTGAAGGGACAGTGTTTGCACCATAGGGTGCACCTGGTCCCGTAAAATGGCCTCGTATTCTATGGCCATCATACAAACATTTAGAACAATCATCAGACCTAATGACTCCCACAAGATGATCGCCTATGCCCAAAACGTTGAGTGTTGAAGGCATCTTTTGGCTTTCTACCAACAATAACCATGTTTAAATGTTGGAAAAGGGTAAAAGACCATATTACTATTTTCTAGTGATGGGACAAATGATGCCTCAAAACCCGTGGTCGGTGGGAGTGTCCTGAATGCTTTGGTTAGTAGTTTGGAATGCTCCCACCCACCACGGGTTTTGAAGCCTCATTTGTCCTATCGCTACTTTTTTCCATTACTAAGGGGTGCGAGTTTCATGGCTCTTTCACCCAGTTATGTGTCTCTGTGCCTTGGCCTTTGATAAAAGTGGTTTTCAAAAGGTTAGGCTGCCGTAAATTCCAGTTTTTTGAAGCTAACAATGTGCATTTTTGTTGAGAAAATGGTCACAGAGGTGGTAATTTTGAGACCCTGTTTTTGTTGCGTTTAACAGTTACGTTTTTAAGTGTCCATCGGTCCTTGATGGCGAGCTTCGACTTGCGAGGACCATTCCTCTATGCTAATGCACGTTTAGCATATGGTGATATGTTACATAATGCTGTCCCCTTTGACAGATGAAATGATTTTGCAGTTTTTTGTGTCCAATGCACCTGTGATTCGAGCATCAACTCTTTGGTCTCACTGTGATTCAGTTAGTTACTCCATGCTGCTCTGAAAACTCATATATTGAGGTGCTGGTCCCCATATCTTTAATAACTGGCATAATAATTGACACATACTGAGAACCGAAATGTGACTCATCCCTGTGGTGCTGTCTGTAATTGTGATTCTGTTCCTTCAGAGCTAGCCCCTCTTCATGTGCCGTTCTCTGTTATTTTGTCCTCCCCCTGTATGTGCCTGAGTAGATATGGAGGAAGAGAAAGAGAGAACGGGTGAGAGAGAGTGGGAGAGAAAGGAGGGAGAAATCGGGGGGGGGGGGGTCTCAGGGGTCCAGCGCCTGATCAAGTGGTATCAGTCAACTCAGCTTTAACTCTATAATTATTCTCCCAAAAGTAGGCCAGTGTGAGTGTATGTGGCTATTATTGCATATGAATTATTAAAGGATGTAATATGGATCCTGTCTCCCCAGTATAGTACTGTTAAATTTGTGTTTTCTTTCCATTAATTGGTACAGGATATAGCTTTAGAACTCAGCATAAATGACTGACTTGATTACGATTCTCTTCACCCTGGACAACTCAGCATCATTGGCGGAGGCTGTTTAATAAGGCTACCACTAAAACAGACAGCTAGACTTACCAGTGCTTCTACTTCATAACGATATGTGTCGTTCTCTGGGGCCCAGTGTGGGGAAGAAGGGTTTTCTGATCCACGTCTTGCCATCTGCTCTGCCCTGTACAGGAGGGGGGTGACCGGGCCGTCCGACCGTTAAGCCCCCTTGTCTGCATCAGCGGTTGGCGAAGATGATCTTATGTAACTTGGCCTACGGGGAAAAAAATGCAAAAGATTTAGGAAAAAACATTGACGTTCAACATGAGTTACTGTCAGGGGAGCTGAGCAGGCATTGGAAGGGGGTCACGAGGGATTAAAGTGAATGGCCACGTAGGGGTAAGCCATGCATCATGGATGACAACGCAGCACGCGTGTAAGTCTGTGCAGCATGTTGTCCCAGTGCCTTCCCTTCAGTGCATCTTGGGAGGGGTCGCTATGCTCAATACTGTCCTGACTGACTGAGACTCAGACAGACAAAGAGAGAGAAAGAAGGGGTAAATACTGGGAGAGGGCATAGCTAAAACGGAAGAGTAGGGCTTATGATCTCTAAGTGTGCTGAGCTGCTGTGGCACAGAGAACTTGTTACATCAGTAATTAGGCTGGAGTATACGGTAAAGTATGTACTTGGCTCAGATTGACGGGGTAAAGCACGCGTGTAGCTCAGACAGAAAACGGTAAAGTACGCACTCTGCTCTGATGTACAGAGGTAAAGTACGCACTCTGCGCAGAACGAAAGGGGTAAAGTATGTACTCTGTTTAGATGGACAAGGGTAACGTATGCAGTTGGCTCAGATGGACAGGGGCCGCTGATAGGTACAATTCATTAAGTATCAAAGGCAGCACAGACTCAGTAAAATCCATAGCTGTTAACCCTAACCCATGAAACTCACACTTTGTTTATAGATAGACTGGCATGCCGTCCAGTGTCTCCTGCCTTGTGCTCTGTGATGCTAGGGGTAGACTCTGCAATACTGTATTGGATAATTGGTTGGATGTTGGTTGGATGGATGTATGGATGGATGTTATGTTTCATTCTAGACTAAGCGCTTGAATGTCTCGTATTCCTCTATTGGTCAGCTGAGTGCAGAGGACATTAGATAAGAAGCTCTGGTGGAGTGGGCAGCAGTGCGTAAGTCCAGTGGCACACATTTATGAGATTCGTTACGCATAGCGACATTGCCAGAGTTGTAAGAGTGAGCGAGTCCAGCAGGCGTGAATCACCCACATCTTAATGAGGCAGTTAGTTAGCTGCTCCAAAAGCTGGGAGGATGCGCTGGGAATAACACAGATCGTACAAAAGGGCAAAACAGCACACTTGTTTATTTAATGTTTATTTCATTATTTATTTTGGAGGGAATCACGCAGCTTGCTTCTGGGATGGAAGGAACCGGGTAGCTGGATAGATATGAAGCTGACCAATGCACACGTGGACCAATGTACGCATTGACACACACAGTGAGACACGGACACACATGTGGGACCGGAGCTCAGATCCATGTGGGGCTGGTGACACTCGTATGAGCCGTGACATGTTTTCCAGTGTGTGGCGACATCCACGGCCAGTTCTTTGACCTGATGAAGCTGTTCGAAGTGGGAGGCTCCCCAGCATCTACACGCTACCTCTTCCTGGGTGACTACGTGGATCGAGGATACTTCAGCATCGAGGTAAAGGGTGGGGGGGCGAGTACTCTGAATGTGTGTGTGTGTGTGTGTGTGTGTGTGTGTGTGTGTGTGCGCGTGCGCGTGTCCCTGACATCAGAAGCACAGGGGCATCTTTCTAGCATCACCCCCTTCCATCTGCACTCCGAGCCCCCTCTGCCCACCTCTATTTCCGCTCCTCAAGTTTCCATCCAGCTCTTGTTGTGCTGACAATGTTTGTACCCACTGATATCCAAAAAAAGTACTGCAAATACCCCAAAAAGTGTGGGCTGGGTCAGAATCGACTCTCCTGATACCAGGGCTTGAACGGTGAAAGCTGTTAGAATGCAGCAGTCATACGACCCACTCATACGGCATGAGTCTTCTGCCCATCCCAGCCACGGTGGGCTTCTTTAATTAGAGCTAGCGGGGCAGACATGGTCACAATGTATGTGTGCGTACGTGCTGGTTTGTAAGCGTGTGTAGGAGTAAGCGTGAGTATGAGGAGAATATGAGCTGTGTGTGTCAGACTGAGGACATACCCACAATTGCATGAATGTTGTTACCTGATGCTGGTGAGTTTGTCATTTGAACTCTCTCCACTTCCTTTCCTTCTGCAGTGTGTTTTGTACCTCTGGTCACTGAAAATCCTCTACCCAAAGACGTTATATCTGCTGCGGGGAAACCACGAATGCAGACATTTGACAGAGTATTTCACTTTTAAACAAGAATGTGAGTACCTCCACGTCCTGGCCCGCCACTGCTTGGCATACTGAATATTAGGCCTTTTTCTACCATTTTCTCAGCTGTTACTTCACCCGTTAGAGAGGGACACATCTGCAGAGAGCAGGTTCATTATGCCAGTTCTAGGAGAGGCAGTAATCTTGCATTTTTTCCCATAATTGCTCTGAAAACTCACAAACGCTTTAACATAACGAAGCACATTTCTATGGATAGATCATTTGGTAATTATGTAAATGAAAGGAATTTTCTGTTATGATGCTTCAGAGACTCTTGTAAGCAGGCAAAGTAAAAAAAGAAAGTTTCATAAATCTCGCCCTGGGAAACAGAAAATTCATTTTTAGAACCTAGTGAGCCAATCCAATAAGAAATGTTTACTCTTAGTTATTATGAGCTGATTTCTCCATTCTTGCCACTGTCTGTCCTGCTCAATTGCCCCGATTGTTTCATTCTGGTCGACCTTTAATCTTTGACCTGTTTCATTCCCCTTGACCTTTGACCCCATGTGTCCTCTTCCACTAGTAGTGTTCCGTTGTAGTATTCCTCGGGTCCTCCCCAAGTCCCACTCCTCTCTCGCTCCGCCCTTAAGGCTGTTGCACTCTCGGGCCGTGTTTTGGAGGTCTGAGTTTCTGGAGCAGCGGCCTGTCAGACACAGGGAAGGTGATTAGCTGCAAATTAATTTTCATGTTAATGACTGGCCCTGCAACGGCGATGCTGATTTCCCTGATGGGGACGCAAAGCTCTGGACGCCCTCAATTACCAACCGCTGCGTGTCACTGCAACTTACCTCGGAAAGGGGCATGGGGAGACTTTATTTAGGACCGGCCCGATCCTGGCGTGGATCAAGTCAGAAGGGGAGTGAGGGTGAGATTGGCACAAGGCTTCATGGGTACACACGTGTGTGTGGAAGAGGAGAAGGAACCCAGCAAACAGGGAATGTTCCCACAACTTTCAAAACGTTCTCATTAGGTTCTTAAAAGGTTCGGTTGCAACGTTATATAACTAATGTTCTTGTAATGTTCTTAAAACGTGGATCGGAAAACTTAACCAAAAAAAGAATGTTGTGGGAACATTTTTGAAATAACGTTTTTTCAAAAATGTTCCTGGAACGTCCAGAAAACTGGACATAAATGTTCTGCCAACCTAAAAACAATGTTTTTAAAACGTTCTGCTAACCCAAAATTGTTAGCTGGTACGAGACAGAGAAAGTGCCGTGCTTCTGAGTGATGCAGGAGTTAACGTGTTGATGAGTTTGTTCCTCACCAGGCAGATGAATGTACTGGGACTTGAGAAGGTGACAAGGTACAGGCTGGCAGACCCTTTGCTCCTAGCATACCCTCTGTGTGTGGTGGTGTAGACGCCAACAGACCTGCTGTGCACACGAGACCAAAAAATATTTAAAAGAGCAGGAAAGAGTGCTTTTCATGAGATAGGAATTCAATGGAGGATGCTACTACTGAGGCAGCAGAGCAAGTCAAATGCCAAGTGTTCAGTGCATCTTGAAATAGGCACCATGCTCACCGTGGTTGATGGGTCAGGGTACTGTGGGTTCTACAGTGGAGTGGGTAGCATTGTCTGTATCGTGAGGGTTGTTAGGGTGGGCAACAGGGCGTGGAGATTTGGATGAGCTTTGGTAAGTTTAAGCCCCACAGTGGAGCATTTCTCAAAAGGCGCAACAAACAAAGGGTATGGAATTCAGTGTGCGAGCAGTTTTGAGGGCCGAGAACTTTTTTCAGGTTGGAGAGATCTGGACAGACTCTGTTTTGGAGCAAACAGGCTACTATGTAACTAGACTGGGTTTTACGGTGAGGTCCTTCTGTAAAAGCTCACATATGAGGTCCTTTTGTATAGGCTCACCATACATGTGGTTCTTCTCTGAAGGCTCACCTCAAGTGAGGTTTTTTTTTGTAAAGTGTCACCATACATGAGGTCCTTCTGCAAAGGCTCACTACAAGTTAGGTCCTTCTTCTGCATTCTCTCAAGCCACTTCATTTTCTCCACACAGGTAAAATCAAGTATTCGGAACAGGTATACGACTCGTGCATGGACGCATTCGACTGCCTTCCCCTTGCCGCCCTCATGAACCAACAGTTCCTGTGTGTCCATGGTGGTCTGTCTCCAGAAATACACACGTTAGATGACATCAAGAAGGTAAGGGGCCATGACGGGTATGGAGCTGGTCACACGTGTGGCACACGGCAGTGTTGGGTCTGGTTCTCAAGGCTCTTCTGTCAACACTTAGCTGGATCGGTTTAAGGAGCCCCCGGCGTTCGGGCCCATGTGCGACCTGCTGTGGTCGGACCCCCTAGAAGATTTTGGGAACGAGAAGACTCAGGAGTACTTCTGCCACAACACAGTCCGAGGCTGCTCCTACTTTTACAGGTGAGTTTTATTCCTGCTCAAGAAATTCCTGCATCAGATCAGTCCAATGGCCTTGCATTAAGCACTGCACAGTTTTAATCCTAGCATATCATGTCTCGGTTTTGTTGTTTGTGTAGCGTCTGCATGTTGGAGTCCATACTTACAGACAGCTGTGATGCTGACACAAATGTAAGGTGGTGGAGTATTCATTGTGCATGAGATCAGAAGCTGTTTATGGGTGGTGTGTATCTCTTAGAGTGCCAAGCAAGACCTCTAGTGGTGTGGGAGTGGATAAGTGGGACTCAGTATAGCTGGGAAAGGGCTTGTTTCCACGGTGACCCCAGCAAGAATCATCCTCTTCTCCCCGTCGATGGGACTGTTGTGAAACGAGGGTGGCGGAAGGCGAAATTTCAGATGCATGAGAAGCACCGCAGAGAGCTTAGGCCATATGGACTTCAGAGGTGCAGAGGACTTGCGTCTCAGAGAAAAGTGACTCAGGACACAGTGACTTGCCTGGGGACACTCGGTGTGAGGTCTGCTGTATGAGAGGCAGCGCTTAAAGGGATGGTGCAGCGTTGGCGTGGATCTTCTCACCACTGGAGCGAGTCGAGGGAGATCTGTCACATGGTGACACATTTAAACCCGCTGCCTTCAACCTACATTTTCAAAGTCGGAAGAGTCCAGAGTTGGAGGACCGGTTCTTGACACGCTGCTCCATTCTATTCACATGTTTTTGCATAAGCCCATTGGGTATTTAACACTACGAGCCTGGGGTAAGGCAGCCACTCTGGGGTTAATGTGTGTTAGGGAGAGCGTTGAATTGTCATCAGAGTGAGGGTGCGTATGTTTTTTTCTTCCTTTGTCACTCCTCTGTGTGGCAATTTTGAGATGACATCACATGCTGCATCACTCCTTGTGTGTGCAGGTGTGCTGTGTTGCAGGAACTCCCCCAACAGACACACACCCAAACGCACGCAAACACCCTCCTGTTATGATGTTAGACCTCACCTTCAAACACACACTCCTGTTTGTATGTAAGTGTGCGTACACAGGAGCAGCTCAAAGCTGTCATTGGTCAGCTCGTGGAAACAAGAAACGAGAGGTCATGGAACTTTCTAACTTGATGAGATCAGGACCCGCTGTTTGACCGCCACCACATTAGGGATGCGGCGCAGTCTCTGATGTGTGCTGTTCCTGTGACAGCATCAACACTGTCAGCCACTGTCCCATTGGTCAGTGGACAGCCGTAATTCAGTACAACCCCTAAGTTCCCAGTGAGACCACTCAACATCTGTGGAACACCCCTCGTCTTGTACGGCTCCTGGTTAAATGTGGTGTGACTTCTCCGTTTTTAATAAAGCAGCCACGTAAAACATATCATCGCAGCGATGTCCGGGGTGTAAAACAACCTCACGGAAGTTGAAACTGAGCCTAAATAAATGTGGATATGCACAGACCTTCTTTGGTAATCAGCATTTCTATGTGTCTGGCTGTTCTGTGTTCTTCTCTAATGGTGTGCTGTACCTACCGACAGACAGCTGGCTTTCAGGCAAGTCAGTCTCACGTAAGGTGGGGGGGAGTGAAATGCTACACGCGCCTCATTACTCTGCTGCCCGGGGGGGCCCACAGACGGCGCAGGAGCTAGAGGAGACAGAATTAGGGACGATGGTGACGTTAGCCTAAGGACATTGGGAGGGCTGCACTGGAGGTGTTTGTGTAAGGATGGATGAAAAGATCGTGGAGGTAGGGGGGTGTGCAGGAATGGATAAGCCAGAGACCGAAGTGAAAAAGAAAACAATTATTTTGACTTCCTTTATAGGAACATGGAGGTCTCCCTCAGCCCTAAAAACAAGCTACAACAGCACATTAGAAATAGTCTGAAGAAATGGTAGTTTTAAGCTGAATGTTATGAGGTACCCCACAATCCTGAGAGGTTTCCAGAGTACCGTTACCATGACAACTAGCTACTCCAATCTGATTTGGAGTGAGCAATATTGAAATAGAGAGAGACAGAAAAAAGAGTGAGAAAGAAATAAAGCCAGATTACTGTAAGGAGGCAGTAGCTGGCTACTCGTGATGACACCTGGTGGAATAAACCTTTTAAGTCTCTGCTTAACGTCTTCGGGAGACCAGCGTTCCAAGGTGTGAATTACTCATTTAACATCTTGTTAAGGGTGTACCCTGCCGTACACGTTATGCTTCCAGGGATATGCTGTAGATTGGATTTGTGGCTATTGAAAATGGATAGGTTTTGGATCACTTTAAAGGCCTGCGGTCGAACTTGCTAAGCAATCAGCTAACTGGTGGCTCAGTGGGTATTGCCATTGCCTGACACCTCCAGGGTTAGGTGTGCAAATCCTGCTTCCACTCAGTGAGTTTGCTTGTTCCCTTTAATTTTTCACCAGATACGTGTGTCTCCTGCAGTCTAAAGACAAGTGGTTAGATGAAGTGGCTAATGTGCTCGGTGTGTTTGACTGTGTGTCCGTACCTTTTGATGTACTGGCATCCTTTGAAGGTTTTTCCAATCCATGTGCTTACAGGCTCCAGTCTTACCACAATCCTTTAGTGAATATGTGGTTGGAAGATAGATGGATAACTGCAACATTAATCTCTCAAACTGAAATTGCACACCCTTCCTCACCGAAACTGGAACTCACATACGTACTTTATTTCAGCAAGCAAATCATTTGAATCTAAGGAGAGTAGGTTCTCCTTTTTCGTCAAATCGCTGTTTCTCAAACGAACAAGTGACTCTGTCTTTTCATCAAAACCCATCTGTCGATCATCTAACCGCTTATCCTGGTCAGCATCACGGGGGTCAGGGCCTGCGGGCCTATTCCACGCAGTATAGGGCAGACAAGGCTGTGGAGAGAACCAGGAGCCATAAAAACATGCAGATTCAAACCGTCAACCATGGAGATGTAAGGCAATAGTGCTGTTGCAATAGTGCTTATTAAATATCAGTACCATATTTTCCTTAAAAATGTAATCCATTATTCTTGGGTCTTAAGCCTTTGTTTGCATAATTTCATTAGTCCTTATTTCAGCTGCAATAGCAGACGGGTAAGCAGTTGCTATAGCACCTTTCGCATACAAATAATTAGAAAAGTATTGTGGTTGGCTGAAATTCAACAAAACCACATTTTCTGTCTCATTTGTTTTCTGACATTCAAATAACCATCATGGCAGTTTGTGTGCCAAAGCCCAGTGGGAAAAAATGAATGTATAATAGGGACATTCTGTTCCTCCAGCCAACTGTAGTCCAATATGTTGGTGCATTGTGTAAAAATAGTGCCCAAGAAAACAGATTGTTTAAAATGAAATATTTGTTTCTTTTTACCTGCACTGGGGTTGTACAGTTGAAATGTAATCTATTTATGTTGTGTATTTGCACAGTGCTGTTGCAAACTGCAGCAGATTATTGTGTGTATGGATTAGTTTTGCTTTGGAATTTAACTTGTTAGATGTTAGACTTGCTTCTGACAGGTCAGCAAGCAGAGCCTTGTGACGCAGGAAGAGGAGGAAGCAATCTTGGCTTTATTTTGACAGGAGAGCAGAACGGGGTTTGAGAAAATGATGGTGAGGAGCGGGAACGAATGGGGCGAGGTGGCTGCAGCAGGGTGCGAGGTGTGGGGGGAGTGATGTGGCCTTAAACGTGGGGGGGTGTTCTCAGCCAAGGGAGGAAATTGATCCTAATCTTACATAGTGGGTTAGAAGACACAGGTAAAGTGGATCACCTTACTGCCCCCCCATGCTTCCTGCATTACACCAGTTCACTTTTACGTTATTGAATATAAGCTGAGTGAATGCTCATTACTGACACCGTCATTGTGTGGAACAGGGACAGAAAATCCAGAGTGAATTTGGAAGTGTGCGTGCGTCATTGTGAAGGTTACACCAACAGACTTATCTACGAAGCGCTGTGTACTTTATAAATGTGTTTATGGAGGGTTTGAAGTACTGAGTCATAGTACTGAGTCATGTCCATGTGTATGCTTCAGCTGCTATACCTCAATATATCCTCCAAATACAATGGAGGCCAAAAGTTTACACACACCTGGGCTAAAGACGTTCAAACTCAAGGTTTCACACCTCCGTGTATGTTACATTCCCATTCATTTCCTGTGTGAAGTCAATCAGGGTATCTACTTTATTTCCAAAGAGGCAATGTCAAAATTATAGCTAAGAGACAGATTTATTTCAGCCTTCATTCACTGTATCAAATTTTCAGTGGGTCAGAAGTTTACACACACCAAGTTGAATGTCTCTTTAAACAGTTTGGAAGATTCTGGAAATTGATGCAATGCGTTAAGATACCTTTGATGGGCGAATTGCTCTAATTATGAGGTAAATGGGAGTGCACCTATGGCTGTATTTGGTAATAAGGTAGGGATATGGCTGCACCTATGCCTACCTTATTAGAATTATTAGAAATGTTACTATTTAAATTACTGCAAGGACAAAATAACTATTAATGAAGCATGTATATTCACTCAGTGGCCACTTTATTATGTACATCCAGCTAGTACCGGTTAGGACCCACTCTTGCTTCCAGAACCACATAAAGGTTGTGTGTTCAGACAAGTCTTATTCTACACCACTGTTGACCTGAGCTGTTATTTTTTCACTTGTGGCTTTCCTGTTAGCTTTAACGAGTCTGGCCATTCTCCTCTGACCTCATTAGCAAGGTGTTTTCAGCAACAGAAGTGCCATTGACTGGATGTTTTGTTTAATACACTATTTTTGTGAACTCCAGACACTTCAGTATGTGAAAATCCCACAAGGCGGCTGTGTCTGAGACGATGGAACGGCTACGTCTGGCACCAGCAATCACACCACATTCAAAGTCACTCGGATCACGTGTCTCAGCCATTCTAATGCTTAGCCAAACTGTAATTGTATGTATTCAGTTGCAGCCCCATGATTTGCTGTTTAAATGAGTAGGCTGTTTTTGTTGACAAGCAGATGTACCTAATAATGTGGCCACTGAGTGTATACATAGCTCGGGGATGGAATTTTGAAGAAGCCGTCCCAACCTGGCATACCTGTGAAAATGGGCTTTTATGTATATATGCGTATGACATTTTAGAGAAGTCCATTAAGTCAAGCTCTTCATAATCGAAAAGTTTAAGACTGAAATCCAACAATGAATCATACTTTGTGGGTTGTTCAGAGAGTTAGGATTCCATGTCTGGAATGTTGTGGGTTCAAATACCATCACTGTTGGAGAATCAGACAAGGCCCTTAACCCTAACAGCTCCAGGGTTGCTGGGCACTGGTGGATCCTGAGCTCTGACCCAAAAACTTGCTCTCACCTGTTCATACCTGTGTGTCTGTGTTTCTTAAAGTGTCCAAGAGGGGAGATCTACCCAGTTTCCCTATGGGGATGAATGAAATAATGCAGCTTTCTATGTCATTTTAATATGAGACATCCATCGATTTTCTGTCGCCTTTTAATCAGTCACAGTGCAGTGATCCTGAAACCACAGGTATATAAGGCGGGTACACACTGGACTGGACCGTCAAGAGGGATATTTACACTGAAAAGCACACAGGGGCACACACACATTAGCTTTCTAATTATTTGAGTCGCTCAGTTTCAAATAGCCAGAGCATTACTTCAAACATGGCCTGATCGTGGTATCCTTGATCTTACGCACACTCTGTCCCCCAAGCATGGGCAGATGTTGAGCGTGTACATGACTATCCAGGGACCTTTGCTCCTAGGGTGGTTCCTTGTAATGCACCATCTGTGTGAGACCTGACTGTGCTTTTAGAGAGGAGAAACCACTTTGAAAACTCTAGATAAATGATCTCTGACGCCCTCAATAAGAAGGAAGCTAAAATTACACGGACAGACTGACAGAACATCCGGTACTTTCAGGACACGGGGTTCCTGCTTTAAAACCAGGTCACAGAAAATCATCATCCTGTCATCATGTATTTTAATTGTTATTCATGTTAGAGCCACCGTGAGAACCACATTCTGAGATAAATAAAATCACAGCACATAATGTGATTGCTGTCTTTGACCTTATAGCTTTCTTTTAATATAGTGCACTATGAGCTTAGGTGACACCGCATGACTGCCAGTAAAGGCATTTCATTATTATTACACTGAATCAAATTTACAAAGGTACAGCAACTCAATGGTGTTACTTTATCCAGGGGTGGGGCCTGTAGGTTTTATCCCCCCTACTCCCCCAGGGAAACTCCTAACAGAGAGCCTTACTTTGCCTAATATAGGTTCACCCTGCCAAGTGGCATTTGGATGGTTTTCAGTTCGGTACAGGTCAGGGTGGCACAGTGTCCTGTTCACAGAGCTGTGAAACTGTGCTCTGTCACATGTAATGTTTTTGCCGTGAAGATTTGTACATTTTAGGATTTTTAGGCTTTATGTATACCTCACTTCCTTCCTTTCCCTCTTTTTTGTGTCCTGCAGTTACCCGGCTGTGTGTGAGTTTCTACAGAACAATAACCTATTATCAATCATCCGAGCACACGAAGCACAAGATGCTGGGTAGGTCGACTTCCATGCCCCACTGCTGCTCCAGTGTTTCTGTCTTTAAATATCCTCCAAAATCCCGGCAAAGTGGCGCAGGATATGGGGCTGTGAGGTCGTCTAACTGATGAACGCCATCCAGATTTTTGCTGTTGCAGTAAATTGTGAAAGTGAGCTCATTGCTGGAACGGAGCTAACAGTGTTTGTGGGTGAGCTGTGCACAGCATAGCGTCACTAGTGCCATTTCTCTCCTCACAGTTACAGAATGTACCGGAAGAGCCAGACCACCGGCTTCCCATCCTTAATCACCATCTTCTCAGCGCCAAACTACCTTGATGTTTACAATAACAAAGGTGGGCCTGTACTTGGCTTCCCTCTGCATCTCGTCATCCATTCCTCCTTATGTTGTTTTTTTTTTTTTTTTGCTACTGGCGAGCAAGGTGAAGTGTGAAGTGTGTCTTGAGGGAGTGAAGCGCTGTATCGTGTGGGAGACGGTTGCCATGGTGCTGATGGAACTTGTGCTGTGAACTGAGAGTGCCCTCGACAGCAGAGGCCCTTTTATGGTGGGAGTGTGGAGGTGAAGGCAGGGGGATGAAGGAATACTCCAACAGCCAGGGAAAGAAGGGGGTGCACAGCAGCTGGTTTGGGTGATCTTAGATAGTGATGGAATTGGAACGGAACGGGAGACTACAGTATACGCATTAACTGTGTGCAGTGAATATTTCACGGTGCCCCTCTGTAGTGGCACCACGGGAGCTCACTTGCTGTTTGATATGAGTGAGCGTGCAAAGGATGTAAAGTATGGGTGATGCTGTCTATAACCCTGGTTCAAAATCCATATGGAATAGTCATATATCAGAAAGCCACATGTGACACAGGCCCACCACTGAGACATTCATGCCAAGGTACGGTGGTCAAATCGCATAGTTCTGGTCAGACAGTGCCTATAAGTCCAACTATTAGTTCACTTATTAGGAAGGATTGGTTTATCTGTAATGCCAGGTGTTTTGGACACGGCCATATTTTGAATTCACACAAATGGCGACATACTCTGCCATGCGTTACTGTGTGTGCGTGCAAGCACGTTTCTTGTGGGTAAGCGTTAACATGCACAAAGCCCATTGCAAGAGGGGGAGAACTGATCGTAAGACCCAGAAATTCCATATACTAGATAAGTACAATCTCGCCCAATTAGAATTTGTCCTGAATTGGAGAATGTGTAAAACTCAGTTTGTTTTTAAAGGAGAAGAACAGATCCACAGGATATGGGGATACGCTGATGTCTGATGGAACAGGGAGATTTCCTGAGCACCCAAATGGTGTAAATATTTAAGTGATGAGAACAAGATGCTAACACAAGGATTACTTTGTAACTGCTTTCCTAACACACATGTACGCCAAAGTCGATTTACCATCAATACAGAACCTGGTGGGTTATGGGGTGTGTCCCCTGACCTCATCCCTCCCGTGAAACATCCACATTCAGAGATATTGTGCTTATCTAAATGGTGCTTATGTTGTACTGTACCTTTAATGCACATACTTAGGAATTTTTATGCAGAACTGAATAAAACTGCTCACTTGTGAACTCTGACTTGCTGCATAGGATTTGAACAAGCTGGTAGCTCTAGTTTGATAGCTGTGCCTTTTTTGAGAAAGAGAAAGAATCAAAAGACATATTCTAATTATGTGCGACGGGGCCACTTTCAGTGTATCTGCGTGTTCAGCCATCCTGTGCTGTGGGCCATATTTTCTGTCATAATGCAATGCCCTGGCGAAGCGTAGCCTGTTTCTCCAGGCTGTCTGTGTGGGCGTCTCGTCATTTTGCTTCCTGCTCTTCTGATGCTTTGGCTGGCTGGGAAATTACACTCACAGTACTCCTCTGCCCCACTGCAGTGTGTGTGTGTATAGATATGGGAACACATGTATGTTTCAGTGTGTTTGTCTTCATACACCTCATTACTGGGATGAGTGTGGTCTGTTTTTCTTCAGCTCCCTTGATGGAACCAAATCAAGGTCCACTTTCATCATGATTACACTGAAAGATGTAGCATAGTTGAAAGATCTTAGAAAAATGAAAGATCTAGGATGATTAGAAGATCTAGCATTATTTAAAGGTCAAGGAAGATTGAATGATTTAGGATGACTGAAAGGTCTAACATTATTTAAAGGTCAAGGAAGATTGAATGATTTAGGATGACTAGAAAATTAGCATCGTTTAAAGGTCTAGGATGTTTGGATGATCTAGGATGATTGAAATAGCTAATGTTATTGAAAGGTCAGCGAAGATTGATTGATCTTCGATTATCAGAAGACCTAGCATTATTGAAAGTCTTGGAAGATACAATGATCTAAAATGTCTGAAAGTGATCCATTCTGATTTATATAATCCTTGTCTTATTCAGGATGGTGCTAAGGTCCACCTTCCTGTTTGTTTGACACGTGCCTCTCATGTGTCCACGTGCAAGTGTGTATGTGTGTGCACAGCCTGTGTGTTTTGCATAACACACTCTGCTTCTCCATCTTCTAGCTGCAGTACTCAAGTATGAGAACAACGTCATGAACATCCGGCAGTTCAACTGTTCTCCGCACCCCTACTGGTTGCCCAACTTCATGGATGTCTTCACCTGGTCACTGCCCTTTGTGGGTGAGAAAGGTGCGGTTCTCTCACTACTGGGCTGTGTCCGTCCACTCGTGCTCTACCCATGCAAGTGTACATGATCAGCTGCTGAGTTTTGCTGGGAGCGAGATCCTTCAGTTACAGTATTCATCAGCTAGTGAACAATCAACCGCCTGTACTTTGCCTCGCTGTTGTGATTCACTGAGGGATAGGGCTTTAGGCAAAGAGGAATCTGTTCTCCACTGTGGTGGGACCACTTCAGAAAATTAAATCTATACTAAATTTGGTGATTTCAACAAGGCTAATGCGAATAGACTAAAGATTAGCATATAATATACTGAAATAGGCAAACCACATACACAGAGTTGCAATAGGTTACATTTTGTGGTAGAGCCCTGCAGTTTCATTACGCCTTTGAAGGCCATAATGATAGCTGCCTGTTACCTCACCTTCTGACCTTTGACCCCTCTGCAGTTACGGAGATGCTCGTCAATGTCCTGAGCATCTGCTCTGACGATGAACTCATGAACGATGGGGATGAGATTTTCGATGGTAAGAAAACCACGTTTTGGTTTCTTTTAACCAGTTGTCATTGCTAAATGGACACTGAATTTATAACAATGGTAGAGCTAATAAGAACTGTGTGTGAAAATGTAAAACAGAAGTCAGAAAGACTAAAGACACCTTATTCCTCAACTGGTTCATGAGGAAGGAACAAAGGGGTTATTTTGCAGTTTCAGAGATGTCACAGACAAGTAGGCTGCAGGTATCTAGATCTTTTTTCATGGTTTCCCAGGAGAGCTGGCTGCTTGTTTGTTAGCAGAACCTCTCCAGGGTGAAATATTACTACTCCACAGAAATCGTATCCCAGTTTTTCTGTGGTTTGCATTGCATCTTCCCTCCAGTAGGAGGTGCCCAAATGCCACATATACAATTATGACTTTTACAGTGTTGTATGTGTTGTTATTGGGAATAAGTTAAGTTAAAGTAAAACATTTGAGTTTATTCTCTTTATTAATCAGTGATTTGCTAAATTGTGTATTTAAGCTTTTGACTGATGAAGGATACTATTTCATACCTTTAAAGTCACTGAAAAAATTTGACTTAAACTGTAAGTGTAAAGGAGGTACATCATTAAAGTTGAGGAATAGCAAGAAGTAGTGATGAGACAAATGAGGTTTCAAAATCTTTTTTGAAGCCTCATTTAGCATCAGCATTGATTGGTTAGTTCAGGATACTCCCACCCACCACAGGTTTTGAAATCTGGTTTGTACCATCACTAGGAAAAAGCAAGCTTTCTGGTTATTTTGCTCTTCTGACCTCTGACTTCTCTTCTGCATCAGCCAGACTGCTATGTCCTACTAAGGACTACTACAATTTGTTAAGCAAAAGTTGTTCCTTAAATGTTAAAATAATGCCTTTGCATTTCAAATTAAATGACAAAAAACTACAGAATATTTTTGTAGGAGTAGTTCCTGTTTCTTGGTCCGGTGCATATTGTCATGGTGAATATGTTTCTGATTATGAGAACTTGAGAGTGTGTGTGTGTGTGTGTCTGTGTGTCTGTGTGTCTGTGTGTGTGTGCTAGTGTCTGGTTCTGGGATTCCCCATGCTTTACACACACAATCGCGCACACACATCTCAGCACTCTCTGCTTTAAGCTCTAATTGCTGCTTCTATCCCTTGAGTGAAAGGAGCGTTTATGTGGATTTAATCGTTTAAAAGGTTGCCCACGTGTGCATCTCCGCTGCTGTCTGCCATCTGACCGTGTGTCCTTTTTCGGCTTTTTCTCCACCTGTGCAGCCAATGCCGCAGCTGCTCGCAAAGAGGTGATCAGGAACAAGATCAGGGCCATTGGGAAAATGGCCAAGATGTTCTCAGTCCTTAGGTGAGTGTGTCTCCTCCAGGCCAAAGCAACGAAAGCCCGGGGTCCCTGTACGCCGGGCTTGAGTCGGCATACAGGTGCGGCCTGTAGGGGGCGCTCTGCTAGACTCCAGAATCTGAAATGTGTGTGGCTGAAATTGGATGCCCGCATGCGTGAGTATGTCCGTGCGTGCGAGTCTGCACATGGGTCTGTGTGCAGCTCGTTGTGCCAATGAAGAGTGTGCGGATTCCACTACACTGATTTCCTCTTGTCCCGTCCTGCAGGGAGGAGAGCGAGAATGTGCTGACGTTGAAGGGGCTGACGCCCACTGGTATGCTGCCCAGCGGTGTCCTGTCAGGGGGCAAGCAGACCCTGCAGAGCGGTGAGGCCTGGGCCCATGCTGCCCCCCACCCCCTGTGCTGTGTCTATGCATCTTGCCATTCTGTTTCTAACCCTGCCCATGTGTGGCCGGCGGCCTGGTGCTCTGGGGACTGGCTGTTGTGCACGGGGGCATGGCGACGCTGCCGTGGCCGATGCATGGCTTTCGGAGTAACCAGCACCCTCCTCTCTTTGTGTCCCTCAGCTACCATTGAGGCCATAGAAGCCATCGAGACGGTTGACGATGAAGAAGGTAAACGTCCATATCTGTAGTGAAAGGGTGCCTGAGCGGCCCCTGACTGGCCCCTGGGTGGCCCTTGGTTGGTGCCTGAGTGGCTCCTGCCTACGCTGAAGAGAGCCAGTGGCTGTAATCTGCTGGTCACATAGTGGTCTGTTTCCCAGGCAGTCATTCCTATGGCCCCACAGAGTGACCCCGTTGTCAGCTTCAGTGTAAATAGGGTTACAGGGCCCCTCAAACACACACACACACACACACACACACACACACACACACACACACACACACACACACACTTCTGCAGTACCCCTGCATCCCAACCCTTCGTTGCGGTGCGATAGAAATGATACAGTGCACTGCATTTTGTATGATGCAGGATGCCACAGTCTGAATGATGGTGCGCTGCGGTTTGAGTGATACAATATGCTGCAGTTTGCACCAATGAAATACAAAAAATGTTGCACAAATGATGAATGGGGCAGAACCTCCCCCTGATGCCTTTGCACTCTGCATTTGTGCTTGGGAACATACTGATGATGTGCATTGAACTCCCCCGTAACCTGCTGAAGAAGGCGGGTCCTTCTCTCAGCTCTGTGGCGTTCCAGTGCTGGGATGGGCATGCGAGCTGAAACTTGCATTGTCTGTCTTGCAGGCTGTGCAACTTCTAGTGTTAGGAAATGACCCAGAACACATACAAACGCTGTGTAACGGTCAAAATCCACAATTTGTAGACGCCACTTGTAGTGGTTAGGTGCTTATCTTAAAAACCTGTATGGCTGTGACTTGTACCTGTGTTCAATGATGGCAGAGAGAGAACAGTCAGGCAGGATCGATGTCCAGCAAGCGGGCGAGCAGGCAGGCAGGCACTCGGGCACATGGGAAGAGGCAGGGAGGGAGAGACAAACAGTCAGGCCAGCAGGCAGTACACTTTGGCAAAATGCAATTTAAGGGGAAAATGTTTTCAAAGATTCAATTTCAAAGGGTCCAAATCAAACTAACACAATGTAACTTAGCGCAGCACGGCACCACGAAACACGGCTTCCAGGTATACAATCAACAACAATTCACAATATCTTAAACGGAGTACTAAAAAACTTTTAGCCAGCAACGTCTTCCAGTCTAACTAAGACTGCCTGAGTACATGGAAGACGCCATCTTTATTTGCGCAAGGGTATAAAGCAATGTTAAAATAAAAGTTCCAAACCACGGGCCATAAATCTAAAGAAAATAAGAGTCTCTAGGTTAAAACAAGTATAAACTCAATTTGGCTCCTACATGCCAAGACCCCAAAAAGCGTCGTCAGCTGGAATATTTTTATGTGAACCTTTACAATTTAGCATTATGTTTTCAAAAATCAAGCATTTAAATCTTGAGGTGGCTGGGATCAGCCATAGAAGTCGATCTGCTCAGCTGTCTTACTGCTCACATACAAGGAAAACCTAACAACACAACACAGGTCATTTATCTGATGTCTAAAATAAATACATTACATCCATCCATCTTCCAACCTCTTATTCACTACAGGGGTGCAAAGATACAAAATTTGTATGAAACGTATTGAATCTTGAGACTAAATAAATGGCCTCACCTCACTATATCCTTTTGATCTCTGCTGTCTTAATCTCTGTCTTCATCACCTCCAGCTGTGTTTGCTATATTTATGTTTATGCCACAAAATTCGATGCTTTTTAAAGACACCCAACATTTGTAGCAGATAGGAATTTAAGGTGGAAACAGTGTTGTTGAAGCCTTAAAACAATGTTAATACTATAGACAGCAGCTCTGTTAAAGAGCTGAAAGCTGCTTGGACTTAATTAAAACTATTTTTTTAGTCAACAAATTCTGGTTCGAGTTTTCCGTCTGTTAATAGTGGGAAACTTCCAGGATTTCCCCAGATTCTCTTATCTGGCTTCCCCCTGTGCGGTAGTAGAACTTCCTCACGTGACCCTCTTCATCTGCCTCCATGTAGCACACTTTTTGCCATGCCGGTGATGAATGCTTAGCATACATCCTTGTTACGAACAGCGCGTTAATTACTCAGGAGGTCATCGCGCGTGCACCACAGAGCAGATTGCATGGCATGCGCCGTGGAGTGGCGAATGTGGCATGTCAACAGCATGGCGCCTTCTTACGAAAGCTTAAGTGCAGCCTGGATCAAGTCTAAATGAGTCTGGCTTGCAGTGTGGCAAACTAACATTATGAAGATATAATTTGAAGAAAATAAACATCATTAACGTCACTGATGTATTTGTAAATGACTATGCACAACTACAGTTGTATCAAGAAATGAATACTTTGTCATTTTTATATTTCCATTAGTCTTGAATTAATGATGCTTTATTTCCTTAATCACATTTTTAATGCCTTCCGTAAAGCGCTTATGCATAATTTAATACACTCAGTGTAAAAAATAAACAATGCGATGCATGCGATTATATTCAGTTTTAAAAAAACAGGTTTCTGTAGTGCAAGGCTATTTGTAAATCAAGGTCAGGAAGCATTAGGAAGTAGAATAATGTTCAGACACCTGCAACCCTTGACGGTGCATCCTGTATCAGGTGGTGTTGTAAACAGAGTGATTCTACACAGGCAGACTTTCTTTGTTTTTGTGGTGTGGGGATAAAGCACTAGAGAAATGTCCCCCCCAATCTGGTTTGTGTTCAAGAGAATAATTTGCCTCCCCCCCCCCCATTTTCTCCCCCCCCCCCCCCAACCTTTCCTACGACAGCGATCCGCGGCTTCTCTCCGCAGCACAAGATCAGTAGCTTTGAGGAGGCGAAGGGGCTAGACCGCATCAACGAGCGCATGCCCCCCCGCAGGGACGCTGTTAACAACGTGGGCCACTCCATGGGCAAGATGAACATGGCTGAGTCCAACGGCACAGACGATAACAGCAATATACAGTGATCACCCCTCCTTCCACCTCGGCCACTGCTGTTGGGGCCAGACCTTCACCAACAGTATTTCCAGCCTCTGATTTCAAAGAAAGAAAATGAAATTGAGAAAGTGCAGAACATCAACATGAAGAAACGCTGAGTTTTTGCTTGATTTTTTAATTAGAGACTAACAATACCACAGACTTACTGACCTACACATGCAGTTTCCTTTTGACACCGGAATGTTAGAGAGAAACTGAAGTGGTGAAGATTTCACACTCCTTAAGGAGGGCCTGGTAAGGCAGGCTGAGGTGCGGGCTGTTTGGGATAATGTGGGGGCTGTTTGGGATCAGGTGGGGTTGTTTGGGGTACATTGGGATTGTTTGGGATAATGTGGGGGCTGTTTGGGATCAGGTGGGGTTGTTTGGGGTACGGTAGGATTGTTTGGGATAATGTGGGGGCTGTTTGGGATCAGGTGGGGTTGTTTGGGGTACGGTGGGATTGTTTGGGATAATGTGGGGGCTGTTTGGGATCAGGTGGGGTTGTTTGGGGTACGGTAGGATTGTTTGGAATAATATGGGGGCTGTTTGGGATCAGGTGGAGCTGCTTGGGATACAGTGGGGTTATTTGGAATAAAGTGGGACTGTTTGGAATAAGGTGCATGTTGTTTGGGATTAAGTGGGGGCTGTTTGAGATAAAGAGAAGCAGTCCTGAAATGTCAGATTCCTAATATTAATATAGACCATGGTTGAATTAGAGAAGGGTTTGGAATATAGGGTTTGAGTTGCTTAAGGCTCCTCTTTATTCAAGTTAGCATATATATAAATACGTATATATACAGTACTGTGCAGAAGTTTTTGGCAGCTGAAGAAAATGTTTAAGGCCATTTATCTGAGAAGTGCATATTTGCTCAGAAAAGAAACAGTTTAAAATTAGAATATGTGTAAATAAATGGTAATATAATAAAAAATGAAGAATTTCTTCTGCTCTCCAAAATGTTACTGATATCTGGTTGAATGGCTAGAAGAACACAGCTTCCCAAACCTCTCCTTCAGAAAACCACAGCCATTCCACATATCTGCTAAATCTCATCCAGCTCACTTAATCAGTGACCTTAATTAGTAATTTTACTTTATGAGGTATTGATTAGCCAAATCAGGTGTACTCATGGATATACAGTATTATCGGACTGTAAATTCTGGCATGACATGGGATTTTTTTAAATATGTAAAGTGGCACACTTTGACACTTAAACTCGTAGTTTTAGACCAGCATAATGTAATTTAAACATCATTGTCTTTGCCTAAGGCTTTTGCACAGTCAGTATCAGTAACATTTTGGAGAAAATGGGAAATTCTTTTTACCTGTTATTTTGTATTGTTTACTTGTATAGCTCTTAATGTCAAATTGTTTTTTCTGAGTAAAAATGCATCCTCACGTAAATGGCTTTAGACTGCTTGCTTTAGACTTCTGCACAATGCTGTATATATATAGATACATATATGCATATAAATATAAACATTTTGATTAAAGGTTGTATTCATGAACATAAGATCTTGCTACTAAACATGTTTTGCTACTAGTATTATTTAAATGAAACTGAGATAGGTGTTATTTATAAATAAAAGGACATTTTAAAAATATGTAAAATTTCAGTCCATTTGCAATACACCCAGCAGTTCTTGTTTCGATTAATTATTTATATCTTTTTTTTTTTCAACGGCATCATGTGCCCCGGGGTGGCCGTGGGTGCGCCGCGCAACCCGGAAATGCCGTGAGCCAGGCAGCAATAGCTGCGACCCTCGTTTCTGCACACCTGACTTTTCTTTGCTGCGCGGTCACCTGTATTCATTCTCCGCCTGTCTGTAATGAGAGAGGAAACTAAACTTGAATGTGCATTTAGGCAGAGTTTACCACTCCAGTAACAGTAATAGAGAAAACTGCTACAATAATTTGTACAGCATCTATAGAACGCATCTGTGCATGCGATCAAGTTCCTTATTGACCTGTGAGATTCTATTTGTGCTGTGTTTTAATATAGTGGGTCTCAATAATTTGAATTATATTTGTATAATTAAATTTTGTTATGTTGTATATAGATATATGTCTCTATATCTATATATTACTTTTATTTGATTATTTTTAGTTTGATTCTGTTGATTTTGCATTATAGTTTGATTTCTTTTTATTTAAATTTCTCCGTTTTGGCTGTACAGGCAGTTGCTCTCTTTTTAAGGTGTGAAGCCTTGTGTTTTATCTGTTATATTTATGTACAGAAGTTGTTCAATAGTGTGAATGAATATATTACTCAGTGATAAGCAACATTCAGGCTGCCAAAGCATGATCGCATGGTTTGTTCAAATGTAAAACAAATTAGACACTAATCCCGTGTCTCACTTTTATTAATTCTTAATAATACTCTTATTCGTATTAAAATTAAGCTTACTGTTCATTTTTCTTTCACTATTTTCTGATCCTTGTTTGGTCTCGGTGTGATTTTCTTTAAGAAATGAATTTCATGGGATTTAACTTGTGATAATTTTTCTTGTATTTTTCTCTGGAACTACGTTTTCACATACAAATTCCTACATGACAGCTACATTGTAAGCATGCCCTATGGGACAGGTCACTTTTTTTACTCTTGAATAAAATATGCATGAGTGATTGGTTCTGGTTCAGTTTATCATCTGGGCACGCACAGACACGCCCACTCTAGGACATGCATCTGTTATCCTCATAACATCGTTTTCAATTGCTTCTCACTCACTAAATGGCTTTTTCTGTATGAAAATTATGGCAGCAGCATTTTTGTTATACTTTGATATGTCGTACATACCTGACTGGTAAACAAAGAAAGAACCTTGAGAAAGTCATTTGGGGAGTTTTATTCGTGTATGTAGGATTTTTCCAAAACGCAAACGTTTATTCACTTCATTGTTCATCTTAATGAAGCAGAAAATGTAGAATTACTGAATATAATTAGCATCGTTAGCAAACCAGATTATACAGACCCAAAAAAGATTGAGTTCCTTATTGTCATTCTGTAACTTCTGATTTTGTTTTCAACAAACTGCAGATACAGAAACAATAAACAGACAGTAAATACTCATATCTAATCATATTAACAGGCATAGTATTGTTGGAGCTCCATAAACATACATAGAATACATTAAAGTGGATATTAGTACTAAGATACTTAAGAAACAGACAATGAACATGAGTTTTGGCAGGCTCAGAGAGGCGGTGGAGGACAGGGCGGCCTGGCGTGCTGTGGTCCATGGAGTCGCGAAGAGTCGGACACGACTGCATGACTAAACAACAACAACTTAAGAAACAAAATATATGCAGCAAATACTGTGACACACTGAAGCCATAAAAGGTATACATTCATCTTCTAGCTGCTTATCATGGTCAGGGTTGGAAGGGGGCTTGGAACCTATCCCAGGCAACACCTGGCATGAGGCTGAGCTACACCCTGGACAGGATACCAGTCCAGCACAAAACACAAGGCTAGGCTTCACCCTGGACAAGATGCCAATCCGTCACAGGGCACAAGG